>CM042141.1:21374750-21679750 GCA_023376005.1 Doryteuthis pealeii
TATAGATATTTGATAATAAACTTTAGCACAAACAAAGAAGCACACAATGACACCCCATGTTCTTTTATGAGCTCAAATAAGTTGTATACGAAATAAGTGTTCAGTTTTGCATTATAGTCATATAGTAAATACTCAAAGTCCCTTGTTTTACCCCCGGTACTTCTCTCGGAGCTTCCTAAGGACAAACATGTTATCTGTGGTACCACTGTTGGTTTTGAAACCTCACTGACTCTCTGGAAATTGTTTTTCATTTAGTAGATAAGTATTGTGGCAACTCTTCACTATCTTTTTCAGTATGATGCTAAAGCAGGCCACAGTAGATGTTGATAACGAGGACGGAGCATACATCAGATACCGTTTGATGTCAGTCTGTTTAATCTCCGATGATCACTGGCCCACACGAATAGCCTGGAGCTACGAGACCTCAGTTTTGCAGACGATATTGCTCTTAAATGCCTCGTAGAACATCGCTTCCTGCTTCACTCTATAAGTACGTGTGGTGCAACAGAAACCTGAAGAAGAGCAAAAAATATTTGTGTGTATACAGACCTAGTCCTTGATACCTTCCTATATGGGTCAGAGTCGTGGATCACCATCTATGAATCTTCGAGTGGTTCCAAGAATGCAACTACCGCATCATCTTCAACATCTACTGGAGTCCTTGAACAAACGAAGAGCAAAGTGCCAATCAATGGACAGGACACGTCTCCAGGATGAGGAATCATCGCTTGCTCAAAATCACACTCTACAAGCCATCATTGCCCCTGGGAGGTCTTCTGTGCAGCAACCAGCATCCTCGCATAGTTGGTCAATGTAGGTCCTTGGTGGGCTACCCACACTAGCATGTCCATGTGTTGGCTTTCACAGGAGAACGCCGGTTATGAGCTCATCTTTGCTTCTCCGGCTGTGTCCTGCATGCCTAGTCCGTCTCACTCGGATGGTTTGCGAGATGGGAGGCAGGTTGCCATACAGCTGCTTTCTTGTGGGGTGCTGTTTCCACGACTTGTTCAAGACTGCACGCAGCATTCTTGTTCACTCCCATCTAGCTTATTCGCAAGGAGCTTCATTAGGGTCCAAGTGTTGCAGCCATACAGCAGTACTGGAAGAATTGTCGTTTTAGTTTGTCAGTGAGATCTGATTTCCATATGACTGATAATTTGTTTGTGGCCAACCATGCTTTTCCTATTCGTGTATTAATATTGCTCTCTGTGGACGAAATATTACTACCTAAGTAAGTGAATTGTTCTACTGGTTTAGAAAAAAAAAACATGAAATAAACATGATTAAATTAATACGCGAAATATTCCACCTACAATAAAGTTAATGTTTAGTCATTAGCTTCTTTGTTACTTTCTTTGTTACTTTTAGGGATCGACAAAGGAAATAAATTAAACTGATAAACTTCTACAATTGTTTGTATTACAATTTATTTTTATTTTTTTTATTTTATTTTTAAAAAAAAAAAAAAAACTCTCTTGAGTCTTTTTAATACGGAAAAAAAAATTCAGTTTTAAGAACTGAATTTATTTTTTTCGTATAAAAAAGACCCAAAAGAGTTTTAGAAAAAAAAACAAAAAAAAAAAAACAAACAAAAAAACAAAAAAAACAAATTGTAATAGAACAATTGTAAGTATTTAATTCTTAGCATTTTATTGTTACATTTTAATACGGTAAAAAAGAAGGAATTAAACGAATACATTTCATTTCTACCATTTGAAATCAACAGTCAAGGAAGCTCGCTTAAAAAAATAAAATTGTTTAAAAAATGTAAACAACAAAAAGAGACTATTCTTAAAATAGACGAATATCATAATACACTAATTCTTAGCTTTGTTTATCGTTAAATCTAATTAAGTGATATCCACTCATCCACTATTTTACTCCTGTCTTTTCCCTTTCTTTCTCACTTCCTGGTGTTCCTAAAATTTTTTTAGTACGGTCATCGACCGGGTACTTTTGCCAGTATTAAATATATATATATATTTTTTTTTCAATTTGTTTCGTTTTTCACTATCTTGACCAAAATAAACTTCACTTGTTTTCAGCTGGTGATGTGGTATAAGATTACATTTTTATAACTTGCTTACCCAGCACTTTTATTTTATGTATAGAAAATGATTAATTTACCGATAAAATGGAACATTGGCCTACAAGCCCGAATGCCTCAAAAGCTTTCATTTTTATTTTGCTATAATAATAATAATAATAATAATAATAATAATAATAATAATAATTATTATTATTATTACTATTATACATTTAATAAATTTACTTTTAAATGCCCAGTTAATATGAAGCTTAGAGAATATATTGTCAATGTGAGGACATGCGCACTGAAGAAATGTTCTTTTTATTCTTCTTAGCACGTCATTTTGCCTTTAGAATTTGAATTGGAGAGCGAACAGATGACTTTTTTATTGAAACTATTAACGTTAAAAAATCTAAAAACATGGAAAAATGTAAGAGAATTTAGATTTTTTAAGAGGTGTCAACAAGGGGAGTATGAAGAGAGCTGCAGATTAGAGATGGGGGTATGTTTCAGGTCAGTAGGAAAAGTAGGCAGTATGGTACACAATGCTTGTACTTAATGACCTTGCTCGAATTACAGAGGAAAATTGATATTAATAAAGTGTAAGTTACGTAAAGTAAGAAATACGACATGTTTTATGTATTCTTGTGATTTGACATTTTCTATATTCTGCCTTTCTTTTCAGATTCATTTTAAACTAGTATCTATATATCTATCTATCTATCTATAGATGGATAGATAGATAGATAATGTGCTTGCATAGATAGATATATAGATAGATAGTGTGCTTGCGTATGTGTGTGCATGTGTTTGTGTGAAATTTTCTGTTTTGGGACCCAAAATACCCAAATACTCGCCCAAGCGCTTAATTTTCAGAATTACTTATTTAAAAATCATATACGCTTGGTCAATACGCTTCAAACAAGTATTTAATAGACATTAAAACTTGTCAAAAACTCGTTAATTTTAATATGTTAATTTTGATAAATTTCATTGAAAATGATTTATTAAAATGCTTCTAATGAAACCTCAACCATTATCTTATCACATCTCATCCAAAATATATACCCAAATATGGGCATTCTGTGTTCTCTCTCTCTCTCTCTCTCTCTCTCTCTCTCTCTCTCTCTCTCTCTCTCTCTCTCTCTCTCTCTGGGTGTGTTTTAAAGGAAGGAAAAATTATGGACAAATTCCATTTCCCAATTTCCGAAACTACCATTCATCATTGTCAGAAAAATCAACCATGATCTTTTGAAAATTCTTCGATTGCAACATGAAGGACTAACGATGGATTTGGGGTTTGGTTTACAAGGGTTGACAAATCGGATATGCCAGGTAATTTCAAGGTTTGAATATACCAGTCTCCTGCATGATTTCCTATTATCGACGGTGGTAGCTCAAGAGAAAATAATCTAACTATCTGCGAAAGTGGCTTGGTCTGACCACCAACATACTACAGTTCTCCTTTAGCAGCCTTACAGAATAATTTGTGGTGATAAGAACGAAAGAAGCTATCGAGTGCAAAGACACTTAAAACTTCAAAGTGGAAGCAGCTTGTATTGAAGGTCTGCAATAACAGTATTGCAGAATCACAGGCCGGGAAAGAGCTATTGTTAGGAGGTTGGCATTAGGGCGGTCAGGCCTCGACTATTTTTCAAGTTGCCATATTAGCAAAGCTAAAGATGATTAATTGATTTTAATTACATGTCAACCCACCTGGGACTATTCTATGCGTAGCGGTTAGGGAATTGCGTTCATAGTACGTTTATTTTTGTGTAATTGTTTCTTAAAACACACTTATATGATATCAGGTATTCTTATTTAATATTACTTGGGCTAGACGAGAAGTCAGAGAGGCTAACCGTTAATTAACAGGTTGACTTTTATTTCAAGGCCAAAACTCTTTTGAAATGGTCAGTTAAAAAAATAAATTGATGAATACATAAGTAGACATGATTTATTCAAAATATCGTTATGAATGATTATTATTAAGGGTCTAATTCCTTTCTTTCTACCTTTTATTGGGTTCAAAAATAAAACTTTGATCTATTGTCAGCCTTTTCAACTGTAGTTATTATTATTATTATTATTATTATTATTATTATTATTATTATTATTATTATTATTATTCACTCCTTTTGAGTTTTCACACCAGTGTTAGCTGATGGTATTTCACTGGAGTCTGAGTGACAGCAAGTCTCCTCAGGTCTCCAGGACTCTTCTGAGTATTCTGGCAGATTGCAGCAGTGCAGTGTTCTGAATGGTTTCAATCCTTCCTTTGATATCCAAACTTTCCAAGCCCTTTTCTAATCCTTTTGGGACTGTTCCAAGTGCACCAACCACAATTGGTATCACTTTCACTTTCATGTTCCATAACTTTTTCAGTTCTCTGGCAAGGTCCAGATATTTGTCCATTTTTTCATTTTCCTTTAGCTTCACCCTGTGATCTGCTGGCACTGCAAAATCCACCAGTTGACAAGTTCTTTCTTTTTTGTTTATCAACACTAGGTCTGGTCTTCTTGCTGGGATAAGGTGATCCGTTATTATTATTATTATTATTATTATTATTATTATTATTATTATTATTATTTATGTGTTACATTATAAGATATCATATCGGGTCAACTATCCTGCAATAAATAAACTCGTCCAAGGGACTTAAAACATCACAATATGAAGAAATCACACATTCTGCCCCCACTATATAGTTATTCTTAGCTTAATGGTTATCATCGTGAGAAATGGGCTCGGCTACCCAGGTTCAAATCTTGAACGAGGCTGTTTTCATTTCCCATATGGAAAAGGTATAAATACAACTATTCTCCCTTTAGCTATGGGTAAATAATTGGGAAGAGTGGTCTCAATAATCTTGGTATAGCAACCAGTCTAGGAGAAGGAAATCTCTGAATTCAAGACCAGTCCTGGCTATTCCTGCCCAATACATGAGTAGTGCTCCCACGACTAAAACAGAATACTGGATAAATAGTTTTTTAGAAGGAAATTTAGTTATTTTTCTAAAAGCAGATAGGTAGGGAGGGCTGGCTTAGAGAGTACTTTGAGACAAAATTCATTCCAGAATAGTAGCAGTAGTAGAAAGATAATAAAAAAATAACTATTTACATCGTGGTTGCGGGGGGATATTAGTCACCGTACCTGTGATAGATTACATATCTTACATTCACAGTTTAGATTTATCTGATCCATAAACAGGTTGAACAGTTTGTGCAATTTTTACAATTATGATTAAAATTCAACACCAAATGTGTTTTCAATCCATGTCGGGAATGTGGAAGGTGGAACAACTGTGTAACAATAAGCTTCCGACTTATACTGTATCTGAGATCCTTAACTTTGGAAATACTATGCTCGATAATAGCTGCTGTGGATAACACAAGTTACAGTTCTCGTGCGAATCTTTGAGAAAGCTTACTAGAATATTTCCATATTATAAAAAAACATATAGCAAATAGTGTAATCAGACAGGTGATAATGAAGTTGTTAAATTTCTACCATCGCTAAACCGGGTGACCGACTTCCCACCTCCAATGAACCTGTTTAAAAAAGAGTCAACTACAGGAAATCTCGAGTTAAGTTAGAGAAACGGTCAAAGGAGTGTTGGGGATTAAGCAGTCAGTGATTGACCGAGAGATGACAAGTGAAGAGATAAAATCTTGGAGCTAGTGAGTCTTTCCAATGGGAGTGGGCTACGATTTAAAATAGAGTCTTTCATTCATCGACTAAAAATATGACTTCCAGATTTGAGACCTACCCAAAAGGAGGCTGAAACACACTAACAAAGTGAGTTGTGTTTTTTCATTGAACCCGTGTTCTTTTTCTATGAAATTGTTGTCATTTTTTCATCTTGTTTTTGTCTCCGGCAACTTTCTTCAAGACCCAGAAATCCGACAAGGTCCACGCTGAGTTAAATTGATTCATTAATGACAAATGTACAATGTCCCCGGCTGTCATAGTAGAGGCAGTTGCTAGTATTAGTAAAAAAAAATTAAGGTCTGATAGATTATCAGCCAGATAGATTTTCACAAGAGGCCAATTTGCGAGAAATCAAATCTCTTTAAAAGACTAAAACTTTGATTAAACGAAAGATGCAAGAGAAAATAAAACTACATTCAAAGCAAGAGGGAAACCTAATTTCACATTAGCCTCAATAAATATAGTCCAATTGGTTTATGTTGACAGTAACAGAGATAAAACACGATTAAGAGATTATTACATTATCATTGTAGGGCCCGGAACTTCACGGGATCTCAGTTTAGGGCACGTTCCTCTACAGTAAACCGAACTGACTTAATAGTCTCAACGTGGCAAGGTCGAAATGTACGAGTGATACTAGAGATAAAGAAGATTCAAGTGATTATCATTTACTCACTGCTGATCAAATTCATCAAAAGAATTCTATAGGAACAACCCAAGAAGATCCTAATTGAATATCAACTTCAGAAGAGGACACACCCTGTAACAGGGCTTAGAATATGCTGACTGTATCCCATATAGAGGGGTAAGAATCCACAAAAAGGAGAGTTCTGTGTATGACACTAAACTGCATCTGATGGTGAGGCTCCAGTTCAACAGATCTGGGGAGTATACCAGTTAAAGTCCCATGTATGGGTCAAAAAGATATGTTTGAAGATTATTTGTATTTGATAGGACCGAGTGAAAAAAATCTCAAATGCTCTCAAGAAAACCCACACAGAAAATCTAAATATGAACAATGAACGTCATTCCTGAGATAATGATTCTTTTCATCGTTTCATGACCTTGAACCTAATCAGGAGCATTATCGTTAATAGTCCGATATTGTGACCACTAATCTATTCCCTAGTTCTGCCATTGAAAAAAAAACCTAGGGTATAAAGAAATATGTTTCCTTATAAAGTAAACAATGTTAAAATGAAACAAAAAATCAGATTTCCTTTGTTAAGAGTGTCACCTGTCATATAAACCAAGAATTTAAAAATGTGAAGAAATTGAGACACTTGGAACGGGACAATCAATAAACTGTCTCTCCCCGCCATGGAATGTCGTTTCTATTGTCTATCTTAATTTTTCTTTTTTCATTTAATATTTCTTCTGTTTTCTCCTACCACCATCTTTACATCTATTTCACTTTTACTTTTTTGACAACAAAGATAGTTGCTTGCAATAATTATATTCTTTTATTCGGTTTCAAAAAATATCCAGAGAATTTCCTTCCACCATCTGTCATTATTATTTTTATTTTTTATAAATCTTATTTGGTTACAGGGCAAATAAGATTGGGACTCCGGACACGAGAGAAAAAATATCATTCATTCATTCATTTCTTTCGATTTTCCCTTCTCTTTTAGAAATAAACAACTAAAGTAATCTATCTATTAACTATACTGTTTGCTGTTTGATTAGGTCAGCTGCCAAGCCATTAATTGTAAGCGATTGGACACACATCTACGCATACAGACAGATACAACAGGAGACATAAACACATGCACACACAGACGTCTCTCTATATATTTATATATGAATGCATATACATGCCAAAGCGCATACGCCCAAATTTTCATTGAAGCACATCGGGACAGGCGCACACACCCTCTTCCTCTTAAATGTATACAACAATATATATATATATATATATATATATATATATATATATATATATATATATGTGTGTGTGTGAGTGTATGTGTGTGTCTGCATATAAAAATATCGTGGTAGTGCGTGTCGTCTCATAACTCCGAAAAGAATTGCCATTCTGAATTGAAATCTTGTATACACCTTAATATGTCTATAATTAAGAAACGTACAAGATTTAGCTTTTGATTTTTACGGATTAAGTAAAATAATTAAACAAAGATCAATCAATTTGTGGAACTCTTCCCAGTTCTTCGTAAGTGAGTAGAAAAAGACACACCATGGTTTAATCTACTCAACCTCTCACTGGACTCGCCATACAGTGTCTTCACTTTCAGTTGGAAATTCTTTGACAGTTGTATATGCGTACCTGGCCTTCGGGTCCTGTGTCAAGTGGCTTCAGCCTCTGTACTGGTAAGATATATAATGTTGACGTGAATCCCATGCCTTTTCGAAATTTTCGTAATTTAGTATGAATTCTAAAAATTGTTAATTTTTTGGAGAACTAAAAAAATAAAGAAAAATAAGGATTTATTTCTTAGAACAAAATATATTAATTTTTAGCACTAGCTAAGCTGGACGCAATTTCTTATCAAAATTCCGAATGAGATTTTTGCGAGATTCTTACTTGCAAAATGAAATCTATCTGTTTTACCAAATTCTGGAATCTTTCCTCTGATGGATAAATTATTTCCACTTCCAAATTGAAGAGAGCTCACAGGTACATAGTCTCCTGGGGTGGTATCAAGTGAGATTTCAAAGAATATATGAACAATCCCCTATAACTAATTGCTGACTGAGAATGCGTTGATTCTGATTTCTGACCATTTAGTTGTCTAGTCTAACAACTGAATAAAAAAAGGAATAAAAAGCAGAATAAGTGGCTCACCAATTTCCTCATTTTTTAAAAACTTCTCACACCACACTATCTTTTTGGGGTTTTCTTTTCTTTTCTTTTTTCGGTACGGTAAAATTCCAAAAATAGGACTGACAAATTTTAGAATCTGCCACTCCTCACGTCCGAGTAAAAACGTTAAGTATATATCTTCTTTGATGTAGAGGTCGTCTTAGAAAAAGGAATGATAAAATGAATAGATTTTCTCGGACAGAAACTAACTAAACTGAGCATGATTGGATTAGTTATACAGGTAAGTATAGATATATAAACTGGTCTGTGAATTCAGGCGTAAGTAAAAGGGCACAAAAGTGGACACAACCATAGAAAAAACACACGAACACAGTTGTTCTTTTGGCTTCCTAAATTCCTGCATTGGCTTTTTTTCTTTGCTAGCATCCACGTGCATTGTCAGGTCAGAGAGAGAAAAGAACCACTTATCTCTGAATAATAGGGCTCCTCCATTCTAAATCCTGTGTACAAGTCCTGATCTAAACTCACTGTCGACTCGACCTGTCTTCTCACGAGTTATTGTCTCTTCTTCCGGTGACATATCAAGTTCCGGTTCTATTTTTTTTCGAAGCTTCTAGATTCACACAGAAAATTCAGGTTCTATCTATTTTTTGGCCTAATTACTAGTAGTTGTCAATAGCATTCACCCGTTACTAGCTGATGTCCTCTCTTCCCTATAGGCAATTTACACTGACCTGACTCACTCAGGAGTCAATTTTCAAAAAGCTATATCCAACTATCTGTCTCCTAAAAACATTTTCTTTCTTTCTTTCTTTCTTTCTTTCTTTCTTTCTTTTTCCCCACTGAAATTAAATTTCCTTTTTTATTTCTATTCAATTTAGATTTACTCCATGCCACCCATTACATTACATTGTAATGGGTGCTTATTTTCGTGTGATGTACTGTTTCATTTCTGTATCTTTTAATATGATTGTAAAACCAACCAACAAAGGTAAAATGTGACTTGTTTTACTCCACATTCTTTCTTTTAGATCTGGTTTGCACCCCCCCCCAATAAAAAAAAATCCTAGGTGGTCAAAAAGAAGAGTTTTCAAGTTTCAGCTAGCCTTTTAAAAATCACCAAATTTAGCTTCCTAACTATTTTCCCGGTCCACCTTCATATGTACCAGACTATATCAGGTTCTTATCAACATGGAGGTCTACAAGTACTTGGAGAAACGAGTGCTGCCCTGGCTGATGAAAAACCCTATGTCTGGCAACAGGAGCCTGTCATGCCACACAAGCAGGAGAAGCCAGTATTTGCTGTGAGAAAATTTCACATCACTCCTAACATCTGGTTCCCTTGCAATTGGCTTAATTATTATGTGTGAAATGCGGTTGAGCGAGTGACCAACAAAACTCCGTACAACAACAAAGATGAACTGAAGACAAAGATAACAGCAGCATTTAACAATTTAAGGAGATCATCGGAAAGATTTGCAGGAGATTATGATGTCGTCTAGAGGCCGTGGTTGAAAACAATGACAATTTCTTTGAAAAAAATTACTATATTGTATTTAAAGGTATTTTCATGTAATTTTGGTAAATCTCCGTTTGTCTGTGTGTGTGTGTGTGTGTGTGTGTGTGTGTGTCTCTCTCTCTCTCTCTCTCTCTCTCTCTCTCTGTGTCTCTCTGTCTCTGTCTGTCTGTCTGTCTGTCTGTCTCTCTCTCTCTCTATATATATATATATAGTTGTAGTTCCTGTCGGTTCATGAACTCCTCCTAGGATTTGGGATATAGACTCCCATTACCATATACATTCTCAAACTGCTTCTTGAATAAGTATAGTTCTTTTTGATCAAAGGTGATTCCCAGGAGGTATATACCCCGCCCTGCATAAATTGTTTTCCATTCGTTTTAAATGAAATTCAACCATAGGTAAATAACCAGAAATGATATCTGTTCACAAAATATCAGCAAACTTCAATAATACAAAGACACCGTAATGGTGGTTAACTCCACCCTATATTGAAAATAACCTTCGCTATATTGAAAATTCGCGGTTTCTATGAGTAGGATTTTGGAGGTAGACCTTATAACCATATATAACTTGAGTATCCAAACCTCTATTATCATGGGCTTTTTCTATTCATTAAACCGTAAATCATAAATAAAACTTACCACTTTTATAGTAAAATTTGGCTAATTTAAACATTTCATCTATGGGAAAACATCACTAGAATTATGGCAACAAAAATGATCAATTAACTAGCTTAAAAGCTGCCCTAACGAGCGGCAATCAAGGTAGTATATCTGATAAAGTGAGATTTCTGCGTTATTTTTATTCTTACGTAATGTAGGCGACAATTTACGCATCGCACCGTGTATATTCGCAAATGCTTACGCATAAATATAGACACATCTATCTATCTTTATATCTATCTAATTATGTTTATAATTATCACCATCTGTATACTTGTAGATATCTATCTTAACCTGGAGTAGTTGCAACCAATGTGGATTGAATCTATGACACTAGCATTAGCAAGTTAACTTTGGGGACATATTCTTCAAGTGTCTATTTATCCATGTATATATTTTCTTCTGTCAATCCCTCTGTTCGTATCTATCTATCTATCTATCTATCTATCTATCTATCTATCTATTAGACTAATGCCAAAATATAAGGATCAAAGTCGTTATTCATATATGATGTGTATTTTCTCTTAATTGGTGGAATTGCTCCAAAGGAATATACAGTTTAAAAGCGACGAAATATCTTTTAAAGTAAAGATTTTAAAGTATTTTAATCGAATTTGATTTAGCTATTTTCTCAGCTAATTTTAACACTCTATTTAATGTAGGTCAAGCACAAATTTGCCAATTATCTGTATATAAAATATTTCAAAACCAAGTCAATATTATTTTTTAACCCCAAAAGAACTATTATTACTTATTGCCAGATAAAAATATTTGCGAAAAAGTATTATAAATTCAACTCTTATCTTTTTTAAAGGAAAGTCTTTAAACAACATTTCAGTTGTGTGTCTTGCGGTCTTTTCAACGACATCTGAGGGTAAAAATGAAAACAACTGAAAAAAAAAAGTCCAAACAAACCACATACAGTGGAGCCTCACCATCAGATATAGTTTAGTTTCATACACAGGACACTACAATTCTATTTTATTTTATTCTCCAAAGGACACTCACATGTTCTACAATCACACTGATGGTTCAAGTCAATATGTTGTTGGTTTATTCTTCTTCTACTTGTGCTTTTGTATTATTTTACGATTGTTGTCTATACAGTTGTACCTAAGTTTTGTTAAACGTTTTGTACAAATCTATTTGTTGGTGGGAAATTTAAACAAGAATCCTACGTTAGTTTTTACCGCTCTGTTGAACCAGGTTATTTTCCTTCCAGTTTTTTTTATTAGTGTTATCATTTTTAAACGCTATCTTAGCTTTCATTTTTAAACGCTATCTTAGCGCAGGATAAAATAGGTATAAAAGGCCCAGAATTGTTGTTAATGAGGCATATTCAGCATAATAAAACACCGTTGAAATTTTTCATATGAAGTTATTTTCATGTTACAAATAAGATATTCACTACATTTGTAGCAGTTGAGTATATAATGCACTGATTTATATTTGACAGATATATATGAGGAATTAATTGTTTTGTTTGTGGAGCAACGTAAAAATGCATCAAATTACAATTTTTAGATTTTATAGAATGTTTGTAACGGCATCAAAACCCCATATAGAGTTATTTTATACCTTGTTAGGGAATTGTGTTCATTGTGCGTTTATATTCAGTGTTTTTTTAGTTATTTCTAAACAGTTTTTTTAATACAGTCCTACGAAATACGGGTAATTTTTAAACAGATCTAATTGACCTATATATGGAACCCTAATAGAAATTATCACTTCAGGTCAGAGTGAACCTGGAAGTAATGATAATGGTAGGGTACTCCATACTTCTTAGTTCTCTAGAACTGGAGCCTCACCATCAGATGCAGTTTAGTGTCATACCCAGGACACTCATGGGGGCTCTTACCCTATTGCAGTATATACAGTCAGTGACAGGGTGAATCTAATTTTGTGATAAAAATGCAACAAAGATGGATATACTAGTTTCAACAACTCATGGAATATAATCTAAAAACTTCCGGAAATATCTGATATTCGAAACACAATAAAACATCGCATTCAAAACACGAATTCAGTGTAAGTTAATGAATGAATTAATTTATTTTAGTAATTAAACATTTTTGCATGGGACTTGGATATTTAAAAAAAACTTTTCTGAAATGCTGAGATAAGTTAACATCACGATTCACTGAATTTTTTCGAATAAACTTTTGATGTTATATTGAATGCAACGTTTAAACTGGTGCATGTTATAACTTACATCCGGTATTGAAATTAATAACTAGAAATCTTCGTGGAATTTTGCACGAGTCATTGATTTTATTCACAGTGTGTATAGCATTCGTACATTAGAAGGAAGCAAAAGTTCATATTTCCATGAAATTCAAAGACATTTTGTTTAATCACCCGAATTTCCAGATGCGATCTAATATTCTTTATAAAGTGTGCACAATTGTAATGAAGCTTATGATCTTTGAATCAGGTTTCCCTTAAGTATCATTAGGATAACAATGATGATAGTTATGGGAGATATATAATATAGATAGATAGCATTAGGCATAAATAGATAGATAAAATTAGGCATTGTTAAAAAGATTCAAAGTGAATCAGCTTAAAATAATATATTCTGCTATAGAAAATATATACTTGATGCACTTCAAAATGTAATATAGTATCTTCATCAATTAATCTTATACAGCTAGCTTCCAAGGCAATTTATCATCAAAGACTCTCAGTTCATTTTTTATGCTTTTCACTTTTTCTTTCAGAAGTAGAAGAAGGTTACCTTTTTGTTACAAAAATCCGCTAGTTTTGTAGTTAATAGATTAACCTTTTTATAAGAAAATAATTAGCAAACTTGTCGGGAATTACATCACATCAAAATTAGAAGTCTTACTTTCTTTCTTTTTTTTCTTTTTTAGCTCAGAATGTCCTTCAAGATATTTTATAACTTTAAATTTTACATACAGTATATACCGGCGTATCATGTGACTTTTTGAGACCTAAACTTTCGCCTAATATTAGTCAGAAAAAAGATACACATTTCGTGTGTGTGATTTGTCACGGAAATTACCGTGGAGTATGCAATCTTTGCACTAAATGTTATTCTCAATATTGATTTTCGAAAATGTCGACGATGTGCACAGCAAATATAATAAAATTTGAACTGCATGCTCTCGAGAAAAGTGAAAATGAACAAAAAAAGATCAACTGGTTTTATTGTGAAAAAAAAAAGACATTAAAAGGGGATAAAATTGCCATTTACTAATGACCAATTGTTATTGAGTTTTAGTTTTACATTGAAGAAAATAAGTATTTCAATACCTGTTGATTTTCTGAGTCCTTAAAAAATAGGAACGGTTTATAATTTTCAGGGTAGGTCTGTCTTGAAAGTGAGAGATAAATTCAAGAAAATCACATATTTATTTTTGAACATTCATTTGTTTTTATTTATTGAAAAAATAAACATTTCACCCCCTACCAACCAGCAATGTTTCAGGCCCCACAGACCGGCTATGTGACCAGGAGGCATATAGACTAGTCCTATTACTCAATTATTACTCCTAATCCAGTACTCATTACCTGTATAAAATACACTAGTTCACAGAATCCTTCACTTAATCAGAATCTAATTCTCCAGGCCTTTTGACAGTAAGTGCCCGGCTTGGACGAAGACCTGTTCTTTCTTACATTCGACCTGTAGAAGGTCGGATGCAAGGCTTATTCCTTTTTCCAACCTTTTACAGGTCAGGAAAATTTTTCTTCACCTTGCTTAGTAGCAGTCATCCCCCCTCTCTCTCGCTCTCTCTCTCTCTTCTTCCTTCTTTCTCTTTTGCCACCTGTGTCCCTCCTTTGGACCAGCATTTTTTGGCCGTTTTTGCCATTTTCTTCGCCCCTTTTTCTTAAACACTGCCCCTGTTGGGCAGTAACACCACTAACTCTCCTTCATCTTGGTCCCTATTTAGGGGATGGAAGTGTCTAGCTGTGGGCTGGTCATTTCCGACGATTGCGCCGTGGGCTAGTGGGCACCCCGCATCAACCCTGATGCTACCGAGGAGAGTGGAGGAGAGGGATTCTCCTCGGCGGTGACAGGAGTTCACTCCACAGCGACCGTTTCGGCGACCGTTGAGTTGGACGGTGTTACGCCAGGCTCAGGAGGGGCCAACCCCGTTCAACCAGAGAAGGGCCCCGAGCCATCGAAGGCCGGGGATGTCAGTGCACCCGGGGTGGTGTGTGATGCTGGTCCAGACCGGACAAAGGCCGCAGCCACCCCACCTGAAGATACCAACGCCGGGAAGGGTCGAAAGAAGGGCAGGAAAAACCGAAAAGGCGTTCTCCCAGAACCCGCCTCAGCCGGGACCTCCAAAAGTCTCCCGGCTTGACCTACCCTTCCTGAAAGCCTTAGAGAGGTACTACCAACACCCAAGCCCATCACAAACAAGGATTATCCAAAGACAAAACGCCAGGACGGTCCAACTGGAGGCCGCCACAACAGCCAGAATTTGTGGAGCAGGATTCTCAGCTCCATGAAGACAACTGGCTCAACAAATATAAGGACCTGTGGGAGGGAAACGTGGCCAAACCGCTTCCCCAGGCCTTGGAAGTCCTGGAGCTTAAAATCACCTCATTTGTGACCACGGACGCGGCCTCCAGAAAACTCATAGGATTAAAGAGGGAAAACGTGCTGGACATCCTACTGGCAAACAGGTAACTGCGAAGTACCTAAGTAGGAGAGGTTTTGCCACGTGGGATGTCCTGCTCCCCGACGCAGCAGAAGCGGTGAGGCTGTCAAAGAAGGTCCTCCTCCAAAAAGGGATCCGGTTGCAGCCTGAGTACCAGGGAAAGCGGAGAACCTGGATAACTGTACTTAACGTGAAGGCAACTGACCAGTACTTCGAAAGTGTTGTAACCCCGGGCGGGTACAACCTTCAAGCGGGTCGTAAGATGCGGGAAGCCTTTCGGGCGCATTTTCAGGAGCCGAACCTCCCCGGTGCAGGAGTTCCACAACTATTTAGCTGACTTCCCCCTCCTCGGGGAGGCGGAAGCGGCTAGATGTGAGGGAAGAGTTACGGATTCTGAAGTCCGTGATGCGTTGAAGCAGGTCGGCTTCAACAAAGCTCCGGGACTGGATGGTTTACCCTATGAATTGTACTTGAGGATCACACATTTTTGTCCCTATTCTGACGGATGTGTTCGACAATTGTAATGCCCCAAAGCGCATTACCAAGGGCGTGATCACATTGCTGAAGAAAGATTACAGGCCCATAACTCTGCTAAACACAGCGTTAAAGATTTTGACCCGGGTCTTGGCGAACCGTTTGCGACTTGTCGGCGATCTGATCGGACTGGAACAGAACTACGCTGTGAAGGGAAGATCGATCCAAAACAATTTGCATTTGGTCAGCTCGATCCTAGAGGGGATAAAAGACCACAAATATGCCGCGCTGATCAATTTAGATCAGTCCAAAGCATTCGATAGGGTGGACCACCGGTTCCTGGAGGCTGTTCTGGAGGCCGCCGGATTCAAACCGGAGTTCCCCTACAGCAGTGGTACAAGTGAATGGGAAGCGCTCGGAGGTCTTTCCGATTGAGCAATCTGTGCGATAGGGTTGCCCCCTGTCTCCTCTTCTCTATGTCCTAGCTTTGGAGCCCCTGCTACGTAGGCTTAGAGACGGGGAGACATATCCTGTCCTGTGCGGAATTGCTGTTCCTGGCTCCGTGAGAGCCAAGGTATCCGCGTACTGCGTCTCGGACATAGTTGCGGTGAAAAAGGCACTTGCAAGGTACGAGCGAATCACTGGGGCAAAGATCAATTTGGAAAAGAGCGAAGGGCTGTGACAGGGAGCCTGGACAGGGTCCGTTATCCTGCCCGGTCCCTTCCGATGGAGTGACGGTCCCGTTAAAATCCTCGGCTTGGGGTTTGGGCCGGATTTCCAGGTCGAGGAAAAATGGTCGGAAGTACAGGCAAATGTGGAAGCTCGGATCCACAGATGGTTTCGAATGAGGGTGTCCTGAAAGTGCAGTGCAGATGCTTGTGCCACCTACATCTTCCCCCTGATCCATTTGATCCGGCTGTCTGTACTTCCTCTTCCTGCGGCTAGGTTATTGGCGTTAGAACGGTCCCTCTTTTGCTTTTTGTGAAAGGGTACGTAGGCAGGTTTGTTCCCAGCGGCCTTGTAATGGAGGTTTAGGGATGCCGAACTTGGCGGCTCATCGAGACGCTGAGAGGTTGGTATTTTTTAATCGATCGTTGCACACCGAATATGCGTGGTCGCAGCAGTTCCGGGCCATCTTTCCGGGCCTCCAGTTGCGGTCCCGTAGAATTCGCGGAAAAACGCGGTTTCTATTCGAGTTTCGCGTCGCCCTTCGAAAACTACCTGAGTCTAGTGACGTCTCATGGCCTCGAAAGGCACTGTATCGGGCATTAGTGGAGGGGTCCGGTTCGGATCGACTCGTGGAGTGGCACGGCTCGTCGTTGGAGGAGGTCCGCTCTCAGTGGAATTGGACACCAGGTGCTGGGTTTATAAACAACGAGTTCTCCCTCACTTGGCAACTTGCTCGGAATGCATTGCCACTCGCAAGCGTGCTTTACAACGCGGACGCTATCGATTTACCGTTCTGCACCCGCCGCGGCAGTGAGGTAGAGGAAACGGCTGAGCACGCCTTCTTCCACTGTAACAAGGTGCGTTCGTTTTGGGAGTACGTGAACGAGGTTACGGCTCGTATCGTACCCAATCAGTGGGTGCCGCTCGATGTTGGGTACGTCGTTGACAATGTCAGTCCACCGTTTTCTGGTGAAAAACGAAAGGTGTTTTTCGCTGAACTAGCCGTAGGTAGAATGGTGATACAAACGTCGCGAAACAAGGGATTGCATGGGTGCGTGGAATTTTCCCCACTGTATGTTAACACAAATAGGAAACAAATAAAATTAATTTCTTACAAAGAAAAGTTCGTATAGGATTCTTCAGGCCAAGAGACGGAATATTGTTACTAATATTATATAATTTAAGAAATGATTATATATAGTTTATTGCGTCCATAGAATAAAACTTAAATTAAAATTAACAGTTACAAAACACTTATAACATAAAAAAACGGTTATACTGCTTTGCATTTTCTTATTTATGTTAATCATTCTGAATAGTAAAGTTAACTAAACATACAATTAAATAAAGATGGATTTAAGTGTCATACCCTGGATAGTCGATGTTCCTCGCTGGATGCCCATTACTTGCAACTAGTAAAAGCCAATCAGGAAGTAGATTGTAGACGGACATAGGTTAAAAAATTAAAAAAAAAACGAAAACTTTTATCGAATTTTATTATAAAATTTGGAGTTAGCTATAATATGATATAAAATCAGCAAATCTTTTAAAGATGTTTTTGTCAATTTGCTTATTGCAGACTTTCATTTGCTAAATGAGCAGCCCCCTCCCCCCAAAAACCCCAACGCCTAGTAAAAAAAAAAAAGGATTAAATTAACAACCTATAAATTGATTTCTAATGTGACACTCTCTCTGTCACTCTCTCTGTCACTCTTTCGTCTTTGAAGCGAGTTTGTTCATGGGGGCACTATTCATAAGCGCCTCTTGGACAAAATAGCCTGGCAGAGTTCATCCATCTTTGGATCTACAACTGGTTTGAATTCAAAGTCTCCCTTCTCTTTGACTGGTTGTTCTACCAAGCTTAAGGAGCCCAGTCTACCCTTCTATTTATCCATTTATACCTTTTTTCAGGATTTTTTAAAAAGGATTTGAACTTCTGTAGACGAGTACACTTCGTCTGATGATAACCATTACACAAGAGCACCTGCCTATTTGTCATTAGTTTACGTTGAAATGACAACACACTCTGTAAGTGAAACTGAATGGTCTGTCCGCAACTCCCCCGGTAAAGATTCGTTAACGTGATTACAATTATCGAAAAAGAAATCTGGATGACGTAGAAAATAGGACAAATATATGAAAGAAAGAAAAAAGACAGAAAGAAAAAAAAGGAAGAAGGGACAAAGGGAAGTGAATGAAAAATGAATGGATAAGAAAATAAAAAGACGATAGAAGTAAAACAAACAAACAAACAAACTAAACAGAACAAAACAAAACAACGAATAAAGATAGAAAAAGAAAGCAATAAAGAAAAGAAAGAAGAAATATGTGGGGGGGGGGTGACGGGGAAAAACCGAATAAAACTGTGAACAAAAAACCAGAATGAATGTTTTAAATTGCATGCAAAGAAGGAAGTCTAGTGGTGGTGGGCGGATGAGAATGATTGCTTAGCGTCGGCGGGTGAGCTTATCGGCAGAGTTAAACAGCGACAGGCACACGTTGATGGGCCAAACGATAGTTGTTCTAATTCCTACTCACAGCGGGAAACGGGCATAAATAGTGGCACACCTAAGCTATTTATTCCCTTATCTATCTATCTATCTATCTATCTATCTATTTATCTATCTATCTAGGATGTAAGTCTATCTATCTATCTATCTATCTATCTATCTATCATTTAGGCATGTAAATCTATCTATCTATCTATCTATCTATCTATCTATCTATCTATCTTGTAAATTTATATTAAATTTATATATGTATATAAAATCTATCTATCTATCTATCTATCTATCTATCTATCTATCTTGTAAATTTATATTAAATTTATATATGTCTGCGAAATTAAGGTGAACTACATTTTTATGTATGGCAAAAAGAACTACATTTTTTGTCTGTTACAGTGTTTATATTATTGTTAGTATTATTATATAATGTTTCTCGATGTGTGCATAAGGGAAAGTGAAGTGAATACTTCCTGTTACAATAAGAAAGTAAGAACCCTTATCCATATGTAGTACGCAGTTTCCACAAAACATTACTTACGAATTTGGCTCTCAAAATGCGGTTCTATGAAAATGGTCGTGTACTAAAATTGGTAGTAGCAAATATCAACTTTACAAAAGCATTAGATTTATTTTATTGATATCAACTTTAGTCGATGAGTAAATATGGTTGATTGAAGTGTAACAAATTTGAAAAATTCTAGTAGTATCCTTGTTTTGATAAACTTTCTGCGTAAAGGACTTTAGAAAAAGATGCACTTTAAGAGATAAATATTAAGAAGTTTCTCGGTTTGTATATTTTTATTCGAAAACTAATTCTTTTTATATCATCATCATCATCATCATCATCATCATCATCATCATCATCATCATCCGTACAGTTGCTTTCTTGTGGGGTTTTGTTTCCACGATTTGTTTAAGATCGCGTGCAGTATTCTTGTGCAACTCCCATTTAGCTTATTCTCTTGTCGTTTCGTTAGGGTCCAAGTGGTGCAGCCATACAGTAGCCCTGATACAACTACGGCTTGGAAGAATTGTCGTTTTAACTTGTCAGTGAGATCGGATTTCCACATGACTGATAATCTGTTTATAGCAGACCATACCTGCATTAATATCGCTTTCTGTGTATGATATGACTACCTAGGTATGTGAATTGATCGACTGGCTTCAGAGGCTTACCGTCGAGTGTTGAGATGCCTCCCTCTTTTTTTTTTTAAACACATAAAATCAGTTTTATTAGAATTCACTTAGAGGCCAATGTTCCGTGCTGCCTTTTTCAGGCTATGTAGCACGGATTCGACCTGTGCAGGTGTATTTGCAAGAAGTGCTAGATCATCTGCGTAGTCCGCGCCCGTAATAGTCTGTGCGGAGTATCACCTGCTTCTTGCGTTTTTTTTTGTTTTTTTTTTTTAAATATGAGGCCTTTGTCTTTTAGGGGATCTGATGATGTTAGAAGTATATAGTCTAGGTATATTATGAATATGTATGGTAATCGCAAACAGGGTACTGATTGATTGATTGATTGATTTTAACGGCATGTCAATCCGTCTACGGTTATTTTATGCATAGAGTCTAAGGAGTCGCGTATATTATACATTCCTATTTACATTCTTAGTTGTTTCTGAAGAGTTTCTTATTTAGACAAGATCTACAAGACTGAATACGAATAATCTTAAAACATTTAATTGACTCATAGATGGGACTATTTCATCGGATCAGAATTTCCTAGTCTAAAGGAGTGCGTGTTATACGGTTTTTTATCCATACTTTTTGTGGGAATGGGGGTGGGTGAAGATAATAAATTCAAGTTCAAGGTGAATGCAAACAGCTTCTATCAGAATTTGAACTCGACACACCGCCGCCATTCTCTGCTTAGATAACCATTATCTCTCTTACGTGTGTATGTAGGTCTCCACACAGAATTGATATATGAGTAAATATGCATCCATATATCAGGGTTTTACTTGAAAATAAATGACTGGAGATGCCTCCAACTATTACAAATAAGATTAGTATTTGCTTAGACTGACCGCACGCGGGGGAAGTTTATAATGAGCGCCACTGACTAACAGGAAACCAGACTTATAGCGTGGAACAGTACCACTGACTACCCGGTGGCTCAAAGTAACCCTGCAGCTCCACCCAGCGATGATCACCTTTATTTTCACGTAAATACGCATGCTATATATACATATATATATATATATATATATATATATATATGTGTGTGTGTGTGTGTGTGTGTGTGTCTGTGTGTGTGTGTGTGTGTGTGTGTATTTGTGTGTGTGTATGTGATTATGTTATGTTATATGCAAACTTAGGTAGTATTCGTACATGTACGTGAGATCTTAAATATTGTTTTCTATGAAGAAAGTACATTTGTGCGTATGCATAATATTAAATTACTCAGGCGAGCCGAGCAACATCGTAAGAAGGGTAGAGAAAGGGCCCAAAATCGTAAGGCTTTCATATTCAACCCTTTTGGGTTCAGTAAAAGGCTATTGAGCCGAAAGAATAGCGGCTATTTATCGTGTTCTGAAGATGTCATGAATAACCACTTAAAGAACACCTTCAGCGACAAAACAAGGGAGCAAGACCTCGGCCCCTGTGAAAATCTAATCGACCCTCCGAAACCATCAAAGGATTTCGTTATCAGGGAGCCAACCTTGAAGGAAGTGAAAACAGTGGTTCAAACTGCAAGATCTTGTTCAGCGCCTGGTCCGAATGGAGTTCCATACAAAGTGTACAAACACTACTCAAGGCTTCTTTTACGTCTCTGGAAGCTTCTTAAAGTAATCTGGCGAAGAAAAGCAATTTCCTCCCAATGGAGAGCTGCTGAGGGGATATGGTTACCTAAAGAGGAGAACTCTTGTGATATTGAGCAGTTTCGAATAATCTCGCTGCTATCTGTGGAAGGGAAGATCTTCTTCAAAATAATGGCTCAGCGACTAACGGAGTTCCTCATAGATAACGACTACTTGGACACCTCTGTGCAAAAGGGTGGAGTACCAGGAATGTCAGGATGCCTGGAACATACGGGGGTGGTGACACAATTAATTAGAGAAGTAAGAACGAATAAAAGAAACCTAGCAGTACTTTGGCTCGACCTAACAAACGCATATGGCTCTATTCCCCACAAGCTTGTCGAGACCGCTCTAATTAAACACCACATCCCAGAAGGCATTAAGAACCTCATTATGAATTATTACAACAATTTCAAACTGAGAGTTTCTTCAGGATCAACAACTTCCAACTGGCAACAACTGGAAAAGGGGATAATTACTGGCTGTACCATCTCAGCGTCACTCTTCACTCTAGCCATCAATATGCTGGTTAAATCAGCTGAAACAGAGTGCAGGGGTCCGGTTTCAAGTTCAGGAACTCGGCAGCCCCCCATAAGAGCTTTTATTGATGACCTCACTGTAACGGCACCATCTGTCCATGGCTGCAGGTGGCTTCTTCGTGGACTACAACGGCTAATCTCATGGGCGATGATGAATTTTAAGCCAACCAAGTCGAGATCCCTAGTCCTGGAAAAAGGAAAAGTGGTCGATAAGCATCGATTCACCGTAGGAGGTGTAACAATCCCAACCCTCATTGAAAAACCAGTCAAAAGCTTGGGAAAGATCTTTAATAGCTCCCTGAAGGACACCTCATCTGTCCAACAAATGAAAGACGATCTTAGGGATTGGTTGAATGCAATTGAAAAAACAGGACTTTCAGGTAAGTATAAAGCTTGGATGTATCAACACGGGCCCTTCCACGGCTTCTATGGTCCCTCCTAGCCTATGATGTGCCAATTACCACGGTGGAGTTACTGGAAAGAACCACCAGTCAGTTCCTGAGGAGGTGGTTGGGGCTACTCCGGTCTTTAAGTAGCATAGCCCTATACAGCAATTCAACAACATTGCAATTCCCTCTCAGCAGTGTTACGGAAGAGTTTAAAATCACACGCGCAAGGGAGGTGATGCTATACCGCGATTCGACGGACATTAGGGTTTCATCAGCTGATATTAAAGTAAAGACTGGGAGGAAATGGAGTGCACATAGGGCAGTTAAGAGAGCAGAGGCACAGCTGCAACACAGTGTCATTGTTGGGAACGTGGCAGTGGGAAGGGCTGGGCAGCTACCACAGACAGCTGTACAACAAGGTCTCAAAGAAAAGGAAAATGGTGCAGGACGAGAGACGAAAGGAGGAGGAGGAAATTTGCCTGGCCAAAATGATTGCTATGAGTCATCAAGGCGCCTGGACTCGTTGGGAAAACGTTGACCAACGAAAAATATCATGGTCAGAACTCTGGAGATCAAATCCTACTAGGATTCGGTTTCTGGTTCAATCAACATATAATGTTCTGCCAAGTCCAGTTAATCTATACCTGTGGAATTTAGCAGATTCTCCAGTTTGTCAACTGCCATGGAAATGGCACTCTGGAGCATATTCTTAGCAGCTGCCCCAGGGCGTTGGGAGAAGGGCGATACCGCTGGCGGCACGACCAAGTACTCAGGGCCGTGGCAAAATCAATCAGTAAGGCACTCCTAAAAAGCAAGAATCAGCGCAACCCACAACAAGAGATCAGATTTATAAAAGCTGGGGAGAGGATTCATCAGAAATCACACAGAACAGGGGGACTGCTCGCAACTGCAAGGGACTGGGACCTCCAAGTTGATCTAGGGAGGCAGTTGAAATTCCCGGAAAAGACCCTCACCACTTCTCTCCGGCCAGACATGGTTTTGACATCGGAGGCAATTAAGCAGGTTGTGATATTAGAACTTACAGTCCCGTGGGAAGATAGGTTAGAGGAGGCAAATTGTAGGAAGATGGCCAAATACCAAGAGCTTGTGGTCAAATGCAGATCAAATGGCTGGAAGGCCCGAAATGAACCTTTCGAGGTTGGATGCCGTGGCTTTGCTGGCAGGTCACTTTTGAAGGTGTTTAAGACCCTTGGCATTAGGGGCCAGCAAAGTAGGAGAGCCATAACAGAAATAACAGGAGTTGCCGAGAAAGCATCGAGATGGCTCTGGATCCGCAGGAGCGATGCTTGGATAAGTGCCACTAGGTCGCAAACCGGGAATTGATCAGTCCGTTGGGGTCTGCTGGGCGAGGGTGTATGGTGAGTAATGACCCGAAACACCTTGGGTTCATCACTGATGACTGCGGCCTAGTATTTCACCCGGCGGTGTGTTTATAAATTAGAATAAAAATAAATATATAGGAATGACAAGTTGATATTATTTGAATTTAGTTACCGTATTTATTCCTGTGTAACATTCACTCATGTATAACCCCCCCTAAATTTGGGTTACGAAATTCTGAAAAAATATGTTTCTTCAATATTATACACACTGACTTTTAGAGTTTGTAGTAACTAAATGTAACATTTGTTTAATTTTTTATCCGGTTCGTATAGACTAAAAAAATACTGTTTACTTAAGTTTTGAAACAAAACATTTACACAGTATTTAGATCAAACACGGACATGCAACAAAAAATGCAACAAATTTGTGCCCCCCCAAAAAAACCCAAACCTCACACAAGGAGAAAGAAAATGATAAGCAAACACACATTCCTGTGGCTATTTTTATAAAACAAAAGTGTTTGTTACACATTAGTTTGTATCAGAGATATAAGTTACATTCGGTCATACCGTTCTGAATATGGTTATACACTTAGTCGGGTAAAAAGTTCATGCTTAGTTCTTGAGTATAATACGTACCCATAACTTTTATGCTTAAAAATGTGGAAAAAGTGCGTGCTATACAAGAATAACTGTGGTAATTGAAATGAGTTCATTATTAACATATAGAATTGATTTAGATTTAGCACCGCCACGGTTATGGTCATCAAATCTTTTGAATATTCATTTATCATCAGTTTAAGGCTAACTTATTTTCTTGTTATAATTATAGTTATAGTATTTTATTTCTTTTTGTGTAGATGATGGGTTGAATACATTTACTTGCGTCTAAAAATCTATTCTGTTGACGGGGCATAGAATACGCTGACTCTGCAGAAGGGTAAGACTACCATCAACAAGGGATGTCTATGACAATAAACTGCATCTGATATTGAGGCTCCACTTCTGGAGATATGAGGAGTGTGATGTACTCATTCATAGGTTCATTCTAAACGGAGTGGTAGTACCTTTAACAGTTTAAAAAGTATTCGTATTTGATAGGACCAGGAAACAACTTAAAAAATGAATATGTAAATACAAATGCACAATATACGTGATTTCCTAACCCCTAGGCAATTTGACATGCCGTTAAAATCAATCGATGAATTAATTACTAGGTTTAAATAGGAACCAATGGTGCATATGATAAACTCATTACAGACGAGGCTGTCATAA
Source organism: Doryteuthis pealeii (assembly GCA_023376005.1). Lineage (NCBI taxonomy): Eukaryota > Metazoa > Mollusca > Cephalopoda > Myopsida > Loliginidae > Doryteuthis > Doryteuthis pealeii. The sequence goes on from CM042141.1 coordinate 21,400,088, forward strand.
TTAGTGAATGAAATCATAATTCTTTAACTAGTCAAAGCTGTAAACCCGTTTATTATAGGGAAATTTCCTCGTAAACTCTTAAAACGTTGAAATTATGTCGTTGGAAAAAAAGAAAAGAAAACAAAACAAAACCAAAAAAACGATACCATGTTTAATAAAAGCATCAACCACAACGATGGTTATATTTACCCAACGACCCTGCCACGGATAAGATACGACCAAAGTCAATATTTAAGCAAAGTACAGCTGGTTAGAGTTTTCTTTCTCTCATACCAATTGACATCCCAAGGAGGATAAAGAGTCCAGTCTGACCTACTATTTAGCCTGATGGAAGAAGAGATAGATTCATGCCTTTCCCAAAGTGAAACGCAAACAGCTGTAAGATCTACTTACCAAGTAAATCTTACAGGCACGAAGAGGAGTATTTGTATACAAGCAAAATATTTATTTAATATACTTTGAATTTATACAGGTGATGTATTTTAAGAATTACTACGGAAAAAACACATTTTCAAACATAAAATGCTGAAAAGTAACGGTGGATTTAAAAAAATATTTTGATATTTCGTACTTACTTCTCCAACAGTGCCCACCATTTCTTGCTCACCTATCTTGGCTTTGTGCGAGATGGGAAGTAAATGGTCGTACAGCTGCTGCTTCCTGGATTGTTCAAAGCAGCATCAGAATCCTTTTGTAGTTCCCATCTTGATTTTTCATTAGAGTTTAAGTGGTGCAATCATACAGTAGTATTGATACGGTTACAGCTGGGAAGAATTTTCGCTTTGTTTTATCCGAGAAATAAGATTTCTATATGGTTGATATACATACCAATAACAGTCTACGCTTTGCCTACATATATGTTAATGCTTTCAGTAGAAGTGATATTGCTAGTGAAGAATAACATCATCATTGGGAAATATCTGTTGAACATTCCCAAGTTTCTATGCAAATTTAGAAACATCTAGATTCTCATTCCTTCCGAAGTAACGTGTTTATGATTATAATAATAATAATTAATTTATGGTAAATTCTAGTATTATAAAAATCTTTTCCACCATTCATTTTCATTACATTTTATTCTGCGTTGTATATTTGTAAATATGTATTGTTTTTCTTGATAACTGCTAATTTCATATCAAATTCCTGACCAGTGTTAATCTAAAGCAAATAGAAGCATATAATCTTCCCACCTCTTCTTGTTTGTCTCTTCATCTCCCCCACCCGTTACTGTGCTTTGAAGGATGCTTTTTTGCAAGACCTGAAGATCTTGACACATGTCCATACCGAATCAATTTTCTTTTTTTCACAATGTTAGACATGCTGTCATGTGACCTGAAAACTGTAGTTATTCTTTTTCTGATCCCCTCTGTGGTGTGGTCTCTGTATGAGATGCTCAAAAACTTATGGTAGCATCTCATCTCAAAGGCTTCAATGCATCTTTGGAGGTCAGAAAAGCGTACAGATAGATTACAAGTGTGTGCATAAGTTTGAATTTTGATGTCAGGGAGATGTTTTTGTCTTGTCATATACTTTTCAGTTTTGTCAGGCCTGTTGTTGACTACACAATTCTGGCCAGAAATGTTCGTCTCGATCCTTCACCTGAGACGGTTGCACTAAGGTATTTGAAACTGTTAACAGTTTGAATTGTTTTGCTTTTCACCTTGATATCCTTTTTAATTCCATTGGTACTGTTGATCATGATCGTAGTCTTCAGATAACCAAAAGCTTTTATGTAGAGCTACCAAATTTGGTGATATATATTTGCATAGCTTTATGCTGAGTTGGAACTCTAAAAAGAATCTTTACTGGAAGTTACTGGAACATTCCATGGAACACGCGCGCACACACACACACACACACACACACACATACACACACACATATATATATATATATATATATATATATATATATATATATAATATATATATATATATATATATATATATATATATATAGTTTGCTATATTTATAAAGTACCCAGTAGCGGTTATAAAACATATATATCTAAGTTAGAATAACATAGATACAGTCAACGGCGTTTGGTAACAGTCAGTTTCTCGCCTATTTTGATCCAAGGATATATATATATATATATATATATATATATATATATATATATATAATATATATATATATATATAACTCCACAGAAATAAAAACTACGATCAAACCGGAGAAGTCATACTTCGCAACATTGCGGCCCCCATAATCATTTAGTCATCTTGTCCCAGCTTATCTATGGATATCAAATTTTGTAGAGGGAGAATGTTATACAAGTCATAAAATCCTGTTGCATAGGAAACCAAGAGATGCAGTATAGTGGATGCGAAGCAAAATGGATGAGCCCAATAGTGCGCTTCGCAGGGTTGAGGAATCTCAACGACTAATGACCAGGATCAAATTGTTCAGTCAGAAACTGTCGCTACTCATCTTGATGCTGGCGTCTATTGATGAGAAAAATAGCCATCGAAAGATTACTATGACTCAAATTAAAACTAAACGTCCAGATTAAGAAGAGGCGCCTTCTGCTGGGGTAGGAACTCTGGTCCCAGTGTAAAAAAAAAACAGCTACAGAGCCCAAACCAAACTCACTTAGAGGTAAGAATACTCAACATTGCAGTTTTAACGTTAAAACATACAATAAACATACAATAAACCAGATACTCGAGCTTAATGCTTCTATAAGAATATAAATATCATATGTGTACACGAGCATATATATTTCCATATTGAACTAGAACTACAATATAATGAATCTGGTAATGGATAAGCTTTTGTGTCGTTATTTTCTTGTAATAACTCCGTCAATGTCGCTATTGGGGGTGTAGAAATCCTTCTCTGTCCTCTGGACTTATATCTACCCAAATTACCCGGGGATAGAAGCGCTCCAGGAGGAGAATACCGCTGGACCATGTTAATCTTGTACTGGCCATCGCATGAGCCCTTATTTTGTGCGTGGTTATGATGCATATTCTCGTTTGAATGAGTATCCTCCCATCAAGGAATCGTCTCAGTAAATCTGAGTCTGCGCAGAAATAAGAAGAAAATTGGTAAATGAGTACGATATCACTGGTCCTCATTTACTAATAGTGATATATACAATCAGTGTAAATCGGTAACGGTAAGAGACAAGATTGATACTCTTTAACAGACATCTGGAAGATTTACATCAAATAAGGAATAGGAAAACTTTGTAGAAGCAGCAGCTGAGTGCATACCAATCAAACTAAGAGCCACATATACTGTCCCCTGGGAGTCAAATGCAGATAGAGACCCCCCCAAAAAAACAAAAAACAAAAAGACAAACAAAAAACAAAAAACAAACGAAATAACAAAAAAGCATCTCTACTTAATAAAAGAAACCCAACAAACACCAATATGCAGATTACAAGAAGGCTTAGAAAGAACTAAGACATACCAAAAGGAACAACTAGAATATACCCAAAGACAAATAAATTATATCAGAAATTCTGTAGAAGATATACAATCACAAACAGCATGGCAGACAGTAAATGAAGTTAACAGTATGAAAAGCAATTCAAGATCAAAACTAAAACTTGCCAGTCACTTCAGAATTAGAAAGACCATTTCAATAATCTTCTTGAAAACCCAGCTGAAATCACAGATAAACTTAATAAAGAAATGATTGATGTCCAACTAGACATAAAACTTGAACACTTTACGAGGATGAATTCTACACTGTTTTAAAAACTATCAAAAGTAGAAAAACTGCAGGCCTCGATGAAATAATTCTTGAAGTATGGAAGACATTGAAGTATGGAAGGACATTTGTATGGAAGACATTGAAGTATGGAAGGACATTTGGCAACGCACTTCTTCGACTATGGAACACATTGTATACATAAAATCTGATAGAGAATGAAGAAAGGCGACCTCGGAGTCAAAAAGAACAACAGAGGTGTAACTCTTTCTGTCATGGCTGCTGAGGTTTATAAGGCCCGCCTTATCAATCGCATCTGACCTGAAGTAGAGAAAAAAATCAGAACGGGCCAATTTATATTTATATTGGACAATTTCACAATAGCTCTTAAGTAAAAATATCAAACGTTGTAATAATTAAATCATCATACTGTGGCATATCCCCAAGTGCTGCTAGTTTTAAAGATTACACCACAATTTCAATGATAAGCTTACATGTACAAATTTTAGCATCAATTTTTCGATAAAACCCAACTTTAAAAACCCATAACAAAAATGATAGAAATGGAATTAAACAAAAACGTGTGTTTGCCTCCAAATTCAAGATTAAGAATATGCACATGTCCAGTTACGCTAAAAGTTTTGAAAGATAGCCAATGTAATCGGTTACACCGTAAAATTGTCTACATCCCACTGCAATGGTTAAATGAAAATAATTGAGAGATCACCAGTGATATCAGTGTTTGTCATGTAAATAAATCTTGTGATCATGACGATTTAAAATATTCTCATGTAAGTTTTGTTTGAACTAAAAAAGGTGTTGTTTCATAGATTTACCCTTTTTTCAATGTTACCTAGTTCTGAAAATGTTTTCTCAAATAAGAGGTGGAAACGATGATAAGCAACCAAACAAACATCGTGGGGTTTTTGTACTTGAAAGGTGTCTGGTGCCTTTCGATGGAGAATAGCAATGGACGCTTACCTCTTTGAACGACGCCTTCTTAGACATTGGCATGTAACCCAGGCGGGATAAATGACACAAAAAAGGTGAAACCGAAAGAGACCGAGGAAGAGAATGAAAAGAAGGAAAATATAAGAAGAGAGTGGGAAGAAGGTAAAATGTATAAAAGAAAAAAAGATTCTTTTGCACACTAAAGGTTAGACCACCCACACCTCCCAGTCATGTTTAGTCAGCTCCTCCGCGCCAAATAACATCACCACAACTCGTTTTTATTTGCTTTAACTGCAAATAATCTACTATTCTTTTTATTTTATAGAAAAAAAAATTAAAAGATATAATAACAATAACTTGAAATCAATAATTTGATATTTATTTTAAGTTTTTTTTAATATCTTTATTTAGAAATTTTAATATCTATTTCAACTTTTCTCTTCTTTGAATTATTGAAGAAGAAAAATTTGAGAGCGAAACAGAGTGATCACCGAGTACCGAATGCATAAGTTTCGTTCGGCTGCAGAGATCGCAAGCTTCAGAGACAAAAAGTGGACCCGGGCAGTTGTCGAGTGGCATCCAAGAGACTGGAAATGACCATTTGGAAGACCTCCATGACGATGTGAAGGAGAAATTATCCAACGATTCGGGTGATCATGGAGTGGAAAGGCGAGAGGAACCAGAACAAAAATGCATTGAGGTCAGCGATGTGGAAAACATTGGACGATCTGGCCAATCAGGGAATAAAGCAAAGCGCTCACGTCAGTGATCGATACTTGCACCGAACGTCCAGTTTTCACTCGCGACTCGGTGCTCGAATCGGACTCGTTCTATTCCTCACGGATGCGATCGCGTATAGAGGTGGCCTTTCTGTAGCGCGTCTACCGCCGTCGTCTCCGTCGTAGCCGTCGTCCCGCTGTCTGTGACGCTGCCGATGTAGTCGATTGCTGGACTGCTGGGTCTCCTCCCGACGTTTTCGACTTTCTCCTCGCCCGAACGCCGCCGTCGCCGCCGATATTGCCCGTGAAGACGACAGCGTCGGACCGAAGTGAAGACTGAAAACTCAAAAAACGAAACCCACGTTCGAAAAGTCGGCCCGGAGATTCGCTTCGCACGAACACGCTCCGCGTGTCCATGTCTCCGGTTCACCGTCGCGACGGTTAGCTAGCGGTTTGCCGCCCGACTCTGTGCCGCGAACCTGCCGTTGTTGTCGAAGTTAGTCGTTCAATGTGACAGTTGGGAATTTCAAATCTTTTATATTCGTATTATCTCTTCAAAACACTCATTAAGGTAACCAACAAATGTAATGGAACATTATCATCAATAAAATATAGAATAATATTTCATTTGTTTGTACATTGTTTTAAATTATTTTGTCTTACTTTTAATAATTAAAAAAATAAAAACAAAAATATTCAAAATACCCAAAGAATCCATTGATAGAGTTACCTTACGCATCAAACACGTATCTTTTAATATAAAGATTTAAATATAAAAACAATCTAATTCTCGAATCCCCAGGGAACTTAACTTTAATCAAAATATTAACACACTTTCTCAGTTTTTCAAAAAAAGAAAAAAAAAAAGAAAAGAAAAGAAGATTCCCAATATCTTAAACTTGATTCCCAAATCAGTAATTTACTCAATTGACCTCGACCTAGACATGAAATAATTAACTTTCAATTACTACTAACATTATCAAAACTCACTCAACTGCGTCACTCAGCAAGGTAAACAAACATACATTAAATGTCGATTCCAGATTTGTAAATTTGATCTTCGATTGTATTTTTGTCCCTGAAGTACATCTCTCAAAATACAACCCTTCATCTTTGGCGCTAAATCTCATAAAGTCAATTGCTTTAGAATGATTGATGGCAAAAGTGAATGGAAACTCATTATATGAATTTTAAGTTCATTAATACTTCAAATTAAACTCAGCCCTGTTGTCTGGGGCTTTAGAATACTCTGACTGCACTTCTATAGAGGGGTAAGACCATCCAATAGGGCCACATGTTGACCATGGGTGGCGATCTCTGATGCTTAAGGATGAAACAATGGTGGATGGAGCTCTGGAGAATGTGGCGTACCCCTTCATCACTATTACTCCCGGTTCCACATTGACCCGGAGTGGTAGTACCTGTTAGGGTCATATCTATAGGTTAAATAGAAATAATGAATTTAAAAAGTGTTTAAAAATTGAGTTAAAAAATTGATTACTTATCAACAATGAGTAAAGCAAAACGTTTTCGGCATAAAATAACCCAACAAAGGTTGAAATGCCGTAAAATCTACAAAATCCATCAGCCAACCAACCAAATTTAACTTAGGTGCCTTTCAAAATATATTACGACATTTATTCATAACTTACGTTTGATTTTAATGGCATGTCAACTCATCTAGGGTTATTTTATGTTTAGAGGTTAAGGTTCATATTTACATATTTTTGTAGTTGTTTCTGAAGAGTGTTTTACACACGGTTTTATCGAATGCAAATAAATTTTAAACAAATCTATTTGATCGATAGATGAGAGCCAAACAAGTCCCCATCTATAGGTCAAATAGATCTGTTTAAAAATTATTCGTATTCGACCATATGCAAAAAATGTAAATATGAACGCACCATAAACGTGATTCCTTAACCTGGAATTATGAAATAACTATGGACGGGTTAATGTGCAGTTAAAATCAACCAATCAACCAACACAGTTTTCTGATTATCTTCTTTCGGACATCGCTGATCTATTTAGTCGGAAAGAACTTCCTGTTTTTTGTATTGCTATAATAATTTTAAAGTTTAAAACAAATTATATACGGGATTGTTATGAATATAATTTAGTATTCTGATATTTTAATGAAATATGGATCCTTTCTAATCCTTTTCAATAAAAGGGATGATAGTTAATGCCCAATGAAACGTCTGCGCTTATATCAAAACCAGAAATACAACAACGTAATGTTGTGTTTGGTAGGAGATGAAGGGTGTCGTATATTACAAAAAGTTTAATTGCATAATGTGACTGATAAAGAGCCATCAACTGGAAAGCACTAGAGCAATCTTTGTTGAAAAAAAAAGAAAGCTTCACGGATCAATAGAATGGTATGCTACTCTTAGATGACAATACACGACCACACGTTGCAAAATGAACACAGGTAAAGATTTTGCATTTGAATATGGAAGTTTTAATTCATTCATTCTACTCTTCTGATCTTGTTTTGTCGGATAATCACTTTTTCTGATCTTATAGCATTTCTTAGAAAAAAGAAATGTTACACCTATTATGAACGTATTAGCCACTAAAAAAAAAAAGAAGAAAAAAAAGAAAGACATTTTTTTACACCTATCGAATCAGGTGATAACCTGAAATTTTGATAATGACCACGAGTTGGTTGATTGATTTTTTGTGTAGCGAATATTTTAAAATATATATTTGACCTATTGATGGAACCCGAATAAGTACTTCCAATCCGGGTCGGAGTGAACCAGAAAGTAATGGCAATGATCTCACCCCACATCTCCAGAACTGAAGCCTCAACATCAGATGCAGTTTAGTGTCATACCCAGGACCCTCCCATCGGGGAGGGGGCTCTTATCCCTCTACAGAGGTGAAAATCAGTGTAGTATAAGTCCTGACAACAGGGTTATGTTATGATTCGCTTTTGTTTTTAATACATTGATTTTAAAAATGAACATTCTCACCAATATTATCCTTTTTCTATATTTCGCTAGTTTTTTAATTTCACCCATTGTTTTCTTTTTTTGAGGGGGGCCTTATCCCTCAGTAGTTAGCGTATTCTTAGCCCCGCTGATAGGATGAAGTAAATACAATAAATTATGATTTTAATTGAATTTGTGATTAATCATTAAACATAAGCCAGTTATATATTTACAAAGGTCAGGGAATTTTCTTCCAATCTAATACATTTATATTATATCAATTTTTGATCTCTGATTTCGTTACCCACCTTTTTCTTCTAAAATTAGATGCTTTATAAAGACGCTTTACACAAGAATTCTGCGGGCTTTGAACACATCCTGGATGCAGCAAACTACAAAATAGCAGCCATACAGCCATTCACCCGCCAAGTAAGGACATAACAGACTATGGACAGCTATTCATGGACACATCAGTGTTGGTTGACCAGTAAAACTTACAATCATCAGCTCTGTGCAGACACGCAAAATGCGATGGTTGATAGGGACGTATAGCAAGAGAGAGAGGAATCAGTTCTTTCGGCACACTTTGATGAAGATAATGATGATTTCAAATTGGATTTGTATCCAATTACTTAACTGAGATTATTTTCATTGTTTATAATCTAATGCTGATTTCAATTGATTTGAATTTTTGTCAGAATTTTTAATGCAATCCTCGAATAGGGTAGCTTGTTGATAATGTTGATTAAAGTCGAGTTAGTGAAACATTTTCTAAAACGGGATAATACTTGTATACTTTATAGACAACGTGTGTATTAACCCAACCACCAAACCACCCAACCCACTATTAATTCCGCCATGGAGGACAGGATGTGACGCAAGGTCGATTTCTAAGTAAAGTTAGTTTTGATTCAGAATTTTTCTTTGCCTATAATGGTTGCCTAACCAAGGCTAAATAACCCATTCTGTCTTATTATTTATCATATCTGGAATAAGAGATACATATATACATTTCACAAGGGCATTATCGCTAAGCGAAACGAAAACAGCCTCACCTAGTATTTGAACTCTGGTCACCGATTTCATTGCCTACAGAGATAACCGTTACGCTAAATATTGTAACACATGCGTACATAAATTAAGCGTTACATCGCAGTAGTCGATAAAGACATTACGAGAGGGATAGTCATGTTTAGATATAACGGTGGTAGGGGGTTACAGAATCAGCAACCCGTGAAATGCAAAGGGAAAACCCCTTTTACCCCCAATCAACGCAACATAAAACGCGACGCGATTTATTACACACACACACACACACACACACACACACACACAACACACATATATATATATATATATATATATATATATATATATATATATATATATAAACAAAATAAAAACAGAGTTACAAGCGCATCGCTATAGCACGGAAGAATAAAATTTGGAAGCTCTCCGAGCGAAATGTCATAAGACATGAAACGAAATATATTGGCATACTAAATTTTAGGATAATGACCGGAATAAATATGATAGAAACATTATATTTCTATCATACCGAAACAAATAATCATATTGCTGATTACCCATGAAGTTAAATTTTCTCACTTTTGAATTTGTAAAAATGTCCTTTCCCGTTGATAAGAGAATAAAATGGAGCTGAAATAGAAAAAATACTTCAACTCTAATTTGGTTTATTGAAATTTAGGGAATGGCTCTTTGATCGTGACTGGCGAGAGTAGTGAGAATGTAGTTTCAAGTCAGATGGAGTGGGTGGAAATTTAGCATGAATACCCGCCCGATTTAAAACTCAAGAGAATCGAAGATTTGTGAAAGAAAGAAATAGAACCTTTTATCGCCCGGAACTTAGAAATCTCTGTTGCCTTTGCCGAGAACGTAATTTGATTCTCGCCTTATCAAATGATAACATGTAACCATATTTCAACTTTTTGTACATATTTTCTTTAACAGTATTGAATTCTATTATTAAGTTTATCAAATGGACCGATTTAACTAAGTCGGTAGAGCACCCACCCAGGAATCGCAAGGTTCCGGGCTCGATATCGGTCCCCACTAACTCAGCGCATAAGTAGCACCGATTGGGTAATCTGATCTGTACGGTAAAGTGGGGAGCTGATGGTAGGTGTTGTGCTCCACCTCAGCAAAAACAAGCTACATGGTCTAATGCTAGCGAAAAGGGGATAAGCCCACCCCCTCTGTCCGGCTGATAGTGACAATAGCATTTACCTTATATTAAGACCTCAACATATGTATATTGATTTTGTTATGCTTACAATCATCGCACGAATACATGAATATATGTCCCCTCCTGATATTAAACTAAATAAATCTTTTTGTATCACGCTAATTTCGTCGTTGTGGTCGATTCATTTTTGCTGGTTGTTTTCATTTTATATTCCTGTGGATTTATTCCTCAACCTTGTTGTCAATCATTATTAATTTTTTTAAATTGTTAACTGAGAACCATTCCTTTGAGCCAACCTGGGTATTCTAATAGGACGAATAATAAATTTTAATTATAATATTATGAAGTAACTTAAAGGCTTTTATCTAAATTTTACCTATAACTTAAAAGCATCAATAAGACATCGTAATTTACTTACGCGGCTTCGTCATCGAATCGTTACAGTATTAAAAGTAATTATAACTAGAAAAAGGTCGTACATACCTTTGAGTTATTTTCAATCCATATAATATATAAAGAAAAAAAAGAAGCAACCACTTTATCTAAGGGAAAGATCGAGCAGAGGTAGAGAAAACAAAAACGGGAAGAAAAACAACTGTATATTAAAGCGACAAATTAAGGAAATGACTTGGACATGACTTGGACATGGTTTTTAAGGGGAATCCGGAAGAAGGAAACTGAATCAATTTTAATAGCAGCATAAAATAATACCATAAAATCAATTATGTGAAAGCAAAAATTGACACTACGCAAGAAGTTGCAAATGCAGATTTATTTATTAAAAAATCCCTGTGTTATTCAATTATTTCTGTTCCCTATTGCCTGATTTGTCATATTTTTAACAATGCAATATTACTATACAACTTACTTGTTTTGGTAATTTGGTTTTGAATGAGCGTAACACAAGAGACATAACTGTAGTGGTGTCTATAAGATCTGACACCCTTTTTTTTAACAGTTTGGATTACCCATAACTTATCTCACAATTGCATAAACTCGAAAAGAAATTCACTCTCATCGGTTGGCAAATATAGGAGCACTTTTGTCTGTTATTTTTCTCAATAATTTAGTTAAAGAAAGACTCAGACATTTAATAATTGATGATCCAATATATATATATATATATATATATATATATATATATATATATATATATATATATTGGTTAGGAGGTTGATTTAGAAGGCTATGCAGGTGTAAAGAAAAAAATAATAATACGGTATTTAATTCTTGAATTTTCGAGATAATATCTCTTTTTCAAAAGATCACTGGAACTGAAGCAGTCTAGTTATTCTCCTAACCAATATGGACAGGATGTGACACAATATCAACTTTTAAGCGGACTTTTTAAGCAGATTTTAATTCAGAGTTTTTCCTTATTCTAGACAGATGGCTAAAGAACCAAGATTTTTGTATATAGCATAATAAAAGTCAGCGTAGTGGCCTATTCTCGGTATCAGTCGAACAGCGAAGGAGTCTATCCCCTTTTCGATACCGCTAGACCAAGGAAACTGTTTTTTCTTAGGTAGAGCACTACACTTACTGATGCTTAACCGCGCAGATCAGATTATTCAAATTGTTCTACTCATGTGCTAAATTGGTGGTGACCAGTATCGAAACCAGAACCTTACTATTCCGAGGCGGACCCTCTATCGATTGAGATAAATGGCCCCTATGTTAGCATAAAAGTAAAAAATGCAGATTTTTTTTATTCGTCTTAAAGTGGGCAAAGTTGGTAATTTCCAAACTAGTTTCAAGTTTAAAAAAAAATAATAATCATCATAATTTCCCAAGTGATATATGTATTTATTTACAAGTAATTATAACATAAATCCGGTTCATAGAATATAATTTGACATGGAGTTAAATGTAACGCTGATGGTGGCCGATAAATAAGTTTCATGTTTCTATTTGTCACTTGTCAGAATTACACGATGCGCACAATTCTCAATGTTTTATACAAGTTATCATTTTTTTTCTTTTTTGCTTCTTTTTCAATAAGTTTATCTCTTTCCTATTTTTTATATACATTTTCATTCTATCAAACAACTTTCATAATTTCTTTCTTTCTTTCCTGTTTTTACTTGGGTGACTCAAAAGTTTTCAATATTTTTGAACGTGTTAGTTTGTGGCGCGTATATCTCATGACGGAAGCAGTTCAAACCGTGGTAGGTACAACCGCTGTGCTTGGTAATATGGTGGAAATTGGTGTGCTTGCACGTTGTGCATTTCTTCACTACATGTGTTATTAGAAAGCTGTAACAAAGTATAATTCGGAAACTTATGCTTTACGGGTTCGAACTGGATCATAATGCCGTGGAAGCAACCAAAAAGTATTTTGCGAAATGCGAAGGTGCAGTTGATCACAGTACAGTAAGCAGATGGTTCAAGAAATTTCACTCGCGTTGTAAACACTTGCCGAATTGTGCCTCAAAAAATCTTTGACTGACCCGTGTAATTCCTTATTCTATTTGGTCCCGTTTATCTGGATATCTCGTAGGTATTTCCTTATGTAGAACTGCTAAGAGACGTACAGTGCGGTCGGAGGATATAATATTGCGCTTAGATCTTTGTATAAAAAAATGAGTACAAACCTTTCACGAGAATAAACTCTCATTCCACACTGACCGCCTACGGAACCACCGCAGTTCTATGCAGTCTATTCGTCTGCGTAAAAATGGGGATACACAAAGCCAAAAACAAACGCAAATATACATATTTACACGCGTGCATTCAGATACACACACACACACACACACGCGCGCGCGCACGTACATTCACATATATACATACATATTCAGATCAGCAAAATTCATTAGTATATCTGCATGTACACGTCCAAACGTTTACACACACACTCTCACACACATGCATATATACATAAATACACACACGAACTCACATACATATACGTAGATACACACGCACACACATATACATAGGCATAGATGTGTAGATTAGAAAAAATTATTAGTTTATAATACACACACTTACATACACACGCAGAGATACATGTACATATACATACAAACTGTATTTTTCTTTAAAGCACAGGACCATCTACGTCTTTAAAATGATCGAAGATAGTCGAAAGTAGCCATACTCGGACTACATAGACCTTGGACAGTTTTTAAACTACCTTCAACCATAGTTGCCACATCTCGTTCGCCAAAAAGAAAAGCTGAATAAAAAACTAAACTCTAAATCCTTCTAGGATATATATATATATATATATATATATATATATATATATATATATATATATAAGTAAAGTAAGTAAAGTCGACGGGGCGGCCTAAAGTCGGTATCAGCCAGACAGCGAGGGAGTCTATCCCCTTTTCAATAGCACTAGATCAAGGAGATTATTTTTAGCATCTGAGGTGGAGCGCCAGACCTACCATCAGCTCCTTACTTTACCGCACAGATTCCTGTGCTACTCATACGCTGAGTTGGCGAGGACCGGTATCGAACTAGGAACCTTGTGGTTTCTAGCCGAACGCTCTACCGACTGAGCTAAACCCGGCCCTTATCCTAGGAACGAAGATTGATATTCCATTAAACAAAAGAATCAAACCACATAAAACAAAACTAACCTATAGGCATAAAATAACCCTAGACGGGTGACATGCCGTAAAAATCAACCAGTCTTTAACAAACTTTGAGAAAACGCTTTAAAATCTTTAATCAATGTTGACATTTTTAAAAGGTGAAATAAACTACAAAATGTTAGACCTCCTCCTCTTCTTGTTTTTATTATAGAAACATTTTATGAAAACGATGGAAAATGATTAATTAAATTGAAATTTTATACTGTTTTTATAAGGATAGAGCTTGTCGCTATTTATTTATTTATTTATTTATCTATTTATGTATTCATTTATTTTCTCTCATTTTCTGAAAAAAATATAATTTTACATTATCCATTGTGTATAGCTAAAACTGTGTAAAATTTCCACAAAAAAGAATGACTTGTGCTTTTCATTTAATTTCTATATTTATGTCTACGTTGACATCATACGGGCCTTTAAACACGAGATATGCAAGGAAATTATGTTTCGTGTATGGATGTTCCTAAATCTATTCAGTGGAACAGAAGAAAGAAACAGCATCTTTTGCTTATGGCGCATGTCACGTCTACGCTTAACGATATTATTTAATGCCCGTCTTCATGGCGTCAGCCGTCGGGCTACGACGCCGACAACAGTGCCTCTGTGTCCATAGAATGTTAATGTTTATAATCAAGGAATATTGCCAATTTTAAAAAGAAAAAAGTATTTCATCTAATTCCAAAGGAAAGGTTCTTCATCTTAATATGGAATTTCATTCATAAGGAGTTTGTTAGTCATATCAGATTATGTAGCCTTTAGTTTTTGCTTTTATTACTGTATCTGTATCTGTAAATACTATCTTATCGAGCGTACTTATTAATGGTATCGTTATGACTGATTTACAATAATAAAACAACATTTATGCATTGACGTTTTCACGGAAAATATAATTTATAGTCACGAAATTCAGCTTATAATCAAATTATTTTTGTAACAATAAATATTTCCCTTCATTCAAATCACGAATATTCACACTCGATATTTTCTACCAGAAATCATTCCTTCGCTTTAATTTATTTTTTGTTGGAATATTTGACACTTCAAATGCATTTATCACAAGTAATTAATTGATTAGATTGATTGATTGATCAATGTTAACAGCATATCAGCTCGTCTGGGGTTATTTCATGTCTAGAGATTAGGTAAGCACATTTATTATAGGTTCATATTTTTATTTTTGTGTAGTTGTTTGTTAATTTTTAAAGATTACACACAATCCTATTGAATACGAATCATTTTTAAACAGATCTATTTGAGCAATAGATGGCACCCTAACAGGTACTACCACTCTGGGTTTGAGTGGACCTGTGAGTAATAGTAATGAAAGGGCACCCTACACTCCCTATATCTGAATCTTCACCATCATATGCAGATTAATGTGATACCTAGGACTTCCGGGTATGACATGACGCGATAGCGCAAATTAGTTAATATGGATTTTAGGATTACAAGTCTGTTTGCATTTCAATTCACGCTCATGATTTTGAGAAAGACACGAATCCATCAATTCTACCCCCACCAAGCTATGGGTAAATAGTAGAAGACTGGGCTCTAGCCTTGGTACATAAATCGGTCTAAGAGAAGGAAAACTGAAATCAAACCAGCACCACCCCGCTTAAAAATTGACCTTGTGTCACATCTTACCCGAGCCAGTGAGGTTTGCGTAAATACATACATACTAATTTAGCAAATACATTTAAACTCAGTTTTTCATAATTTTTTACATTTAATGATAAAAAATATTTGTCCAAATTTAACATTACGAATTATGTATTAAAAATAATCCTGTGTCACATCCTGCCGGTGGCGAAGGGTTTGTTTGAATACATATAAGATCTATAGTTAATAAAAAGTCTTCGTTCGTATTTTTAATTCATACCAATTTCACCAATGAATTGATTCTAAGTCATTTTCAAGTCAGCCATAATACCAAGAAGAAAAATAAAATTTAGGAGATTTTCTCGTCGCTTAACACAACTTCTGATCTTGAAAAATAAATTCGTTTCACCTTGTAAAAAAATCATGGTTGCTATCATGTTGGAAATAACGTATTGTTTGTTTTTCTATGTTTTGATATTTGATTATATGAGGCATAGTTATAAATATAACTCAGTGTTTTGATCCTACATTTCGTGGTTTTTCGGTGTCATGTGACAAAATTTAACCACGAGATTTATTTATCTTGATTGAATTTGTAATTGATCATCAAATAGGATGTGTGTTTAAAAATGATCGAAACTGAAGTTGTACTTACCGAGACACAAATGAACAATCAATGAAACGTTATTAAAACAAGGTAAATTAAGATCACTCACGAGTTTCACGCTGTGACCCACACATCTTTCAATACTTTTATTCAATTAAGTTTTCAACTGGTCAAAGCACCTCTGAAATATTTTTTTGATATGTTGTGAATCTACACCGTCCTGATTCTGTTAATGTCATCCACATCTTTAAATATTAGTTTTGATTTTCAGTTTAAGAAATTTTCAGTTTTGATTGATGCTGGACAGTTGGACACATGGCGCAACGGGTATAGGTGTTTAGTTAATACAGTTTTAAGTGACAATCATCTCTGTGCTGCAGGTTCAATCCTGGCCAAGGGCGATATTAACAGAATAATTAACACAGCTTCACACTTGCACCTGGTCATGGTTAACGGAATGAGAATAGTCTACTCCCGTGGATTGAATAAAGGGATTGGTTAGAAGTTCCGTGAAGGCCATCAATTACAACGAGTTCGACAAGAAGGTTTCTGAGTTCAAAGAGAAGGTTCTCGAGTGCGAGAAGATTCCCGGGTCCAACAAGAAACACCGGAGGGTCCATCGGCCAAAATATTGTGTAGATAACAATAAAGATGAGAACAATAGTCCAAATAATACAAAATCCACCGGAATGTTTTTGTTTATCATTTTGCTGCAAGTGTGTTGCATTTTTGTGTGAATATGTCCATGTGTTAACTCTAAATACTGTGCAAGTCATAATAAAAACTATATAAATTCTTATTTTTAGTTACTGCGAACCAATAAAAAAATTAACAAATGCTAAATTTAGGTTCAATGTAGCTGTTACTAATTCTAAAAAGTCAGTAGGATATTATACACGAGAAGTTCTTTCCAGAATGTTGTAGAGTTAAGTTTAACAGCAAATACTGCAATCATTATGAGGCTTTTGGTTATTGATATCAGTTGAATTGGCATTAAATGACAGGAAATGGGTTGATATGCCGCAGAACAAAACAATCAAACAAGACTTCTTTGTTGTAAGTTAGGGGTACGTGTTATACATAAGTGCGTTATACACAAATAATTACGGCAATAATGTTGAATAGCATTTTAGGAAAATTTGACTGGCTTCTTTGGAGACCGATAATCAGAATGGAATGTTTCAGTCCTCTGTATTATTATGCTGCAAAATAAAGCAGAAACACGTTGTTGGTGATTCATTGTAAATCTTTGTGAAGGCTAAATAAAACTTTGAACGATTTACCTGTGCGTCATCGGCGGACCTTTACAGCATAACTTCGAAATGGAAATCGTTAAACTCATTGGCACCCTCAAGTGGCATCATCGTCTCAACATAGTCTAAACATAGGCCGTTAGGCAAGAAGAGGAAGTAGAAAGACAAGAAATAGATTCTGGAATGAAAGATAAGAGGGAAAAGGAAAAGCGATAACGACAATTCAGAGAAAAAGAAACGTGAGAAAGGAGGAATGGGAAAAACTAATGAAACACCAAGAATTTAGGAGAATAAATCAAAAGGAAAGTAATACAAATTTTATTCATAAAAAAATTAAAAGAAAAATTTATGAAAACAGATAAAAGTCTTAAATAAAGAAAGTAACAAACAAATGTGTGATGATTGCATATTAAAATAGTTAAAATTTCGTCAGCAAAACCTCAAACCCACCCTGTCGGCGACGCTTAGAATATCCGACTGTATCCCCTCCAGAAAGGTAAACTCTCCCCCCAAAATGGGTGTCCTGGGTATGACACTATCTGATTGTGAGACTCCAGTTCTGGAGTTCTGGGGGAGCATTGAGTATCCATTCATTACCTTTACTGACAGGTATACTCTGATCAGGAGTTGTCTGGTACAGTTCCATCAAGGGGTCAAATACATCTGTTTAAAAAGTATTCGAATTCGATAGAACCGTATGCAAAAAAGTAAAACCACTCAAAAAATCTAAATCTAAACGTACGATCAACGCGAAACCCTAACATCTAGGCATAAAATAACCCTAGATTGCCTGACATGCTATTAAAATCAATCAATGAATCAAATATATAAATAATGATTTATACATTTAATTACAGTTAACAAAGAAAGAAGAATGGTGAAATGAATACTCATGTTACCACATGACTAATTCCCATAATTCTCATGAATTCTGCCCTCTTATGCGTAGGTCATCCTGTCGACAGGACGTAGAATACGTTGGCCGTATATCCTGCTGTAAAGTAAGACCACTCCCTTAAAAAAATGGCGTGTCCTGAGTATGACACTAAACTGCATCTGATGGTGAAACTCCATTTCTGAAGTTCTGGAGAGTGTAAAGTACTCTTCCTTGCCATTTCTTTCAGGTTCACTTTGACTTGGCATGGTATTACCTGTTAGGGTCCTATCTATAGGTCAACTAGATCTGTTAGATAGGAGTATTTTATACCACATAACTCTTAAAACACAACTACACAACCTGTAAATATGAACGTACAACGAAAGCGATTCTAGGTGTAAAATTACCCGGGACAAATTGTCATGCCGTTAAATCCAATCAATCAATCAGTTAATCTTATCCGTAGAGTTGTTTTCTTTATAAAATTCCCTGCGTATTTTCTCTTTCAGAGGATGAAATCATTATAGATTAGGTAGATTAAGTCTACGATATTTAAACGGATGGAAATTTAATAAAAAACTTAAATTAAAAAAAGAGAAAATAGCAATCCAAACAATATGTTTATACATCCGCTTACTGCATAATTAGTAAGAAGATAGACAATTAAATTATTCCTTAATGTAAAATATTCTTATAATTTCCATTTCTCCACTTACAACCACGGCAAAAAAGAATATATATATATATATATATATATATATATATATATATATATATATATATATATATATGAGTCAGTAAAAGTTAAAATGACACAAAGTCATGCTATGGCGAACTTCTGTCGAAAGCTAAGTGCTAATATTTCTTTTTTCTTAAATGCCGGTGTACTTGGTTTGTCGTAAAATATTTGCATCTATTTCATAAGCTCTCAATTTTCTAATAGAAAATTGTAACTGTGGACTTAAACTAAGTTAAAACTTAGGAAAAAGCTAAAAAAAATTTTTTTTCGCGGTGTGGTGGACCCGTAGATCTCGATAGATCATCCACCTGCGATCCCCAAATACTTTCAATCATCTTGCCTCGGCTTGTTACTGATTCCAGTGTTCGGGGAAGGAGAGCATGTTGAGCGTGTCGCACAAGCGCACAACATGTCAACATGTGCAGATATTTCTACATGCGTGGCGAGGATGTGAGTGACTGAGTAGCCCCTGGGTAGGACTGCCCATCCAGATATCTGGGAAGGAGCAAATATCAAGCTGACCGGTAGCCTGCGGCTGGTGGCTGTTCGCATTAACAGAATGAAAGCAAGAAAACATTACAACAAACCTTGGCTAACAATAGCCACCTGGAATTTTCGGACATCTCCCGGGGCCCTGGACAATGAACTGGAGCCGTGGCAAAGAACTCTTGATATGGGGCAGACATCTTGAGCCTTTCGGAAGTCCGCTTCAGCGAGGAGGACCAATTGACAGAGGTGGGGTCCATGTACACATTCTTTTGTATAAACAACCTCATGGTAGCTGTATGGAATTGGGGTAAGGCAGCTCGAGCACCCCATCCTAAAGTGGCCTCTGCGTAAGCGGAAAATGACGGACGGCATGGAAACATCTTTTACATCTGGGACTGACCACATGTTTGACCTATGTGGCAGAGCCTGCCTGTCGAGGGCTGGGATTCTCGATCACATACGGTCGCATGCGAGTGGAAACCTAGAAAGGGGTTCATGTGTGACAGGAAAGAAACAAACTTGAATCAGGGGACACTCGGCGTGCTCACATCCGAACTACTTGTAGAAATGGCCTTATTCTGTGAAGAAGTGGCAATCACCATATATATATATATATATATATATATATATATATATATATATATATATATATATATATATTGTTTTTAACGATGTATGTAAATTGTATATGTATAAAGAAAAAATGATTTACGAACTTACGAACAAGGGTATTGCCTGTCATATAACAGTGTTTTAATGTTGGAATGTACTTTTGTTCTTGTGAGTAACATCAGGTTTTGTGATTTTTGAACGTCAGCTGTCTCATGAAACGCTCGTAAATTTAAGCGAGCTTTCATCTCATACGAATAAGTGAAGTTGACTCAAGACTATAACGTTCTATATAGAAGGCTTATTCATCGAGTAAATAAAGTCGAAATCTGGAGGCCTAAAGGGTTTACTTCCAGTTTAAGATTTTTCTAGTTCGTTTGTGTAGTAAACTTAAGAAATTTAATAAAAGTTTTACCATTATTCAATTTAAGTAAATATAAGATCTATTCATTTTATATCCTTTGGACTTAACAATATTATTTTACATTTATTGTAACGGGAGTAAGTTGTCAGTCCCCAGTTTTCGATGAATTGGCCTTCTATATAAAACACCATATTTAATACTTAATTGACCTTTGAATTGAAGCTACAGGTAAGAGACATTCAGTATAAACTAATGTCCTGTGTTCACTTTACTGGTCCTGTAACTTGGTTTGGTCGTGGGGACGCTACTTATGTAGTGTGTATTTGGTAGGAATATTCTGATGGAGCCCATTTTTCTTCAGATCTACAACTAGTTTGAATTCAGAGTTTTTTCTCCTAGACCGGTTTCCATAGCCCAGTCTGCCCTACTGTTTACCCATAGCTGGAGGAAGAATAGTTGGATTTATACCTTTCTCAAGCGCTTTGTGAAATGCGAATAGTTTTGTTCAGGGGTTGAACTCGGTTATAAGAGTCCATTTCGTACGCCGACAACCGTTAAGATAAAACAAAGTTTTGCATAACTCAACTCAGAAAGATTACTTATCACTTGACTAAGTATTAAACCGTTGTTTTAATATCATTCCAACGAAATGAGATACAAGTCTTGACCTCTTATCTGGTGTAAACGACTAGTTCAGCTATCAGAGTTTATTTGCCTTATGGCTGATTTCCTTATGACTAATTTTAACTGAATGGCTGAGATAATGTATATTCGTTTGTCGGACGTGTATATCACAAATTTTACCAAGTGCAGTTTACCTTTTGTAGTTTGCGACAAGAGCATTTGATAAGTAGCATAAGAATCTGCCCACCTATGCGCCATCTTTTGAGCGCTGCCTGCAACTATCGGTTTGTGTGAGTTGCATTAAATGCATAGTTTATTCTAGACTGAAATGTTCTCTGATACAAATGGATCTGGGAATAGTGGAATGCTTTTAACACTCATACTCTTGATTTCTACCTCCTTCCAATACCCACACACACTCTCTCTATTTCAAAACACACACACACACACACACACACACACACACACACACACACATATATATATATATATATATATATATTAGAAAAGCTACACGACGTTACATTAGTTTATTTTTATTTGAAAGTTGACCAAGGAGGTTGGATTAGTAAATACATATCTCCCGCCCGCTCCCGCCCACTGAAACTGATTTAAAGTTTGAAGATTTGCTCAAGAGCATTACGTTGATATTATTTACAAAAAGATACTTTTACATAGGTTCATCAATAAGTCCATAGCCTAAAGATGAAATAAGTAAAGAATATATTTTACAAAACAAATTTTTATTTTCAAATGTTTTTATTTTCAAATGTTCAATCTTCCTTGTTTGTTAATAACTGCTAAACATCGAAGTTTACAAAATTTAAACTAGACAAGTAAGACAAATAAATATTCATGAAAATAGAATTTGCTGTTAATGACCGATGAGATCAAAAAATTGATTTATTTTAACGGCATACCAACCAGTCAAGAGTTATTTTATGTTTTTATAGATGACCCGCCTGACTAGGAACCACAAGGTTTAGGCCACACCGACGACTTGACTTATAGATGACCCTAACAGGTACTACTACTCTGAGTTAAAGTGAACCGGAAAGTAATGGAATAGCTTGAATACCTTTTTTATGGAGCTTTACCCCTCTGCAAGGGATAGAATCAGTGTATTCTAAGCCTTGTCAACAGTGGAGTTTAAGCAGTGTTTTTTCTTTTTCTTCTTCTTTCTCTCTCTCTCCCCCTCACTCTCTCTCTCTTCCCTCACACACACACACACACACACACACTCTCTCTCTCTCTCTCTCTCTCTCTCTCTATATATATATATATATATATATATATATATATATATAACCTAAAATATTTTTGTAAATCCTGAAATATCACAACGAACTAAATTCGAAATTATGAATTTTGGAAAAAAATTAATGTTATATGAATATTTCATATGGACTAATCAATCCTAAAGTCTGTAATAAATCAATTATCAATTCGGGAGCGGAAAGGGGTAAAGAACATGATCATGAATTACCATTAAAAAGGGCGCGAATGAAATGGAAGTGCATTGTGGCCAGCGATGTGGGAAATATAAGACAATCCGTCTAATAAGGGAATAGGGGAATATATAAGATATTTACTATATGAAATGTTAAATAGTTTTAATCACCCACAGTTATTTGATATGAAGTCAATGTCAAATAATAATGGAATTCTATACATTTCAGATATTACTGTTTACCAGCATATTGGTCATTGTAGGTGTATAGTCGAGAATAAATGAAACAGCAGACTAAAATAATAATAAAACATACCATAATGACTACGACACAAAGCTTGTTTTTTTTTTCTTGTTTCAGGGTGGGTTGGACAAGCCACTGCTGTAAATATTATTATAAATAGATTATTTATGGTGGCATAGGCGTTCTATCTATCATCTGAAAAATGCCTGAAACTCTATCTCTTCCTCATGTTAGGTGGAACATGTGTAACAGCAAGTAATCATTTTTTTTTAAATACACCATAGATTTCAACGGTCAAAGTATTCGGTATAAGCCAAAAAAGGGACATTTTATAAACTATGGGAAATACAAATCTCGACTCGTATGAGGACTCTACAGACTTGAGAATGCACTCAATGTCTTGACGTGAGTATAATACTAAACTATATACGAATGTAAAGCTCTAATTCTGGAGCTCTGAGTAATGTTGAGTCACTTGTTTGGTGCAATTACTCCCAAGTCCACTCTTAATCAGATGTTTAATTGATTGATTTTATCGGCATGTCAACCGGACATAAATACAGAAAACGTAGAATCGTTCACAAAAGTCACGTGATATATTAACCCTTTTTTTAATGGAGGAGTAACTAACTAAAAAAAAAAAAAGAATTAAAACTGACAGTTTTAAAAACACACTGAAAGTTTTGAAGGGAATATTATGAAAACGACACACCAGAGTGACATCAGGAAACAATGAAGAAATAGTGAAAACAATAAGAATATAATCTACTGTTATTTTAAAAGTAACCCAAAACAAAGAAATTATAGGAAAAGGATGACAAAAACTTGGAAAGAAATTGGTAATTTCAATACAACAAGCCAAAAACTTTCAGATCAAGCGAGGATGATTTTAAAGAAGGGATATTTTTCTGATCACGAGATAATGAAAATATTGGACCGGTACGTAGAGAAGAATATGCCCAAGAGACTCTAAACAAGTAGAATCACAAAATAGTGAAAACTAAAATATCAAGGAACTCAGCATCACAGGATCAATGTTAACACAAAATTAAAAAAACAACAACAAAAAAACAACCCCCCCCAACAATGTAGCTTTAAGGCAGAACGCAAAAAGGTTATTACATAATATCTCAACAGGCAACATCACCGAACTAAATTACCTAATTTATGCAGGGGCATAAATTGGTAAACCTCTATGGAACTCGAACAGTAACACAAAAGCTGGATGGTAAATAAGGTTAGACATGAATAAAGAAATTACGACAACAAGCATATAAAAACAGAAAGGATGCCGCAAGGGAACAAGAGGAACATATGACCTACTTTCTATAAATCAGCCCATTATCAAAATAAGGACAGAATAACATAAATTGGCAACAGAAAAGCCTGATATTCTTCCACAAACTTAGATTATTGAATGTTTAAAAATGTACAAAATATCCGACAAAGTCATTAACATGAAAGCTATGAAAAACTGGAAAGTGGAATTAACAGCTGAAGGACAAACAGAGGTGAAAAATCAAAGAGACATCTTCCAGAGAGACCCCCTCTTGCCACTACTATTATGTTAAGTTAATTATGCCACTAATTCACATACTTAGAAATTGTGATAAGGGGTTAGAAATCTACAAAATCACAGGAAAACTAAATCACCTTATGTACGTGGAAGATATAAAGATATTTGCTAAAAATGAAAAAGAACTGGAAGCCCTTGCACAGACAATAATATACAACCAGAATATGGGAATAGAATTTGGGACCAAAAAGTGTGCCATGCTAGTGAGGAAAAGGTGAGAAAAGAGAAACAACGGAATGATTAGAAATATCAAATCAAGAAAAAGTAAGTAAAGAGTAAACCAGAAGAAGAAGTAAACTTCCAGCAACCAAGTTTTGCAGCATAGATATCGTCAAAAGGAATAAACACCGAGGCTATTGCACTTGGAAGATACTCAGGGTCATTATTAAAATGAATAGATGGACTAAAGGACAAGGGAATTGATGATTATACATAAAGCATAACACCCAAGAGATAACATACTCTTGTTAAGAAAAGAAAAAGGATGAGGACTCACCAGCATAGAGGGTTACCTAGATATGATAATTCGAGGACTTGAGGAATACTCTAAAAATAGCAAGGAAATACTAATTACAGCAGCAAATAACATAAATTACAATATAACAAATATAGGATGTGGGAAAACGGAGACGAAACGGTTAATCACATAATTCCAAACTTGCACAAAAGGAGTGCAAGACTGGTCACGACTGGGTGGGAAAGATGATCTGCTGGTAATTGTGTAAAAGATTAAAGCTTGACCATACTACCAAGTGGTATATGCACAAACCAAAATGGGTCCTGGAGAATAAGATACATGAAATCTTCTGAGATTTTGAGATACAAACGGACCACCTAATGCCGGCCAGAAGACCAGACCTAGTGATAATTAAAAAATATTTCATTTATTTATTATAATAATTACCGAAAGGTCTCATACAAATATAATTATTATTTAAAAAAATAGACATAGGGTATATTAGTTGATTAGTATGTAGCATTGTTACCTTTCTGAATATCTATTATTTGGTCCCGATTCCCAAATAAATGTCTGTAGTATAGTCATCGAGAACTGTTATGTCGATGAGGGCTACCCGTCGGATGAGCCCCCCCCCCTAGAAAAGCACAATTCGACTTTTAGTGTTAGGAACTTGTGTTGTTTTATTCTCTCTCTATTTAATTTCTGAAGCTGTGGAAGCAGGAAGATATCAACAACGGATACCAAGTGTTAATTTTTTCGTTATACTAGGAAAAGACTTTATGTCCTTGTACCACAGGCGCCAAAAGAGAGATACTCCCCCCCCCCAAAAAAAAGAACGAATCCCAATACACCCCATATATATATATATATATATATATATAGTGGGGTTCACAAAACACTCCATCCTTACTTTCCTCTTCAATTGGTAACCATTTAAATGATGACCCCTGCAATACTGATCACAGAATGCTAGATCAAGTGTATCGTTTTAAAGAAATAGTGTTGAACTCTTCAACTCTTCTTTCTTTCGGTTGGTGGCTTATTTATAACCTGTTATATACAACCGTGGAAAATATTGTGCAATTAAATCCTTGAACCTTACCCAGCATTTGTGAAACATATGTAACAGCGTTGGTTCTCATCATATCAGTACGACCAATGATTTTAATCACGCGCTCCAATCAAATCGAATAATTCGCAATTGGATTAAGTTAAAATTTCATTATCGTCAAATTATTGGCACCAGCAGAATATTTTGATCAGATGAAAAACTAAAAAGTTATTTTTCTCTGGTGATGTTAAGAAAGACATGAATGACAAAACTTTTTAGCCAGGAAAGGAGATTACAACGCAAAGACAGACGCGGTTAAAACCTAACGGAGAATAGCACGCATTAATTTCCATGCTTAGTTATTGCTTTATTTGCTCTCTCACTAGTCCCGTAATCTGGATTGTGTGTGAGTACTCATATAATGTCTTGGGCACGAATAGACTGGCGTAATCCATTCCTCTCCAGGTCAACAACTAGTTTGAATTTAGTTTTCCTTCTAGACTGGTTGTCATACCATAGTCTGTCTTACTATTTTACCAATAGCTGCAGTGAGAATAGTTGGATTCATACATTTCCCCAATGTCATAAGCACAATTTGAATGGCAAACAAACTCGTTTAAGATTTGAACTTGGGTAGCCAAGTCTACTTTGTATGCCGATGACCGTTACGCGATGAACACCTCCTCAGTGCAACTATTTGATATTACACTCATGTCACTGTACCTTTCTCTTACCAAAGCGTACCGATAGCATGGATTCCCCTCTCTCTCTCTCACACACACACACACACACACACACACACACACACACACACACACACACACTATCCGTCCCTATCAGTAATTACACTTGGTAAGTAAAATTCGACTTATGTACAAGTGTATTGGTAAAAGTTTTAACCTTCTTTTACTTTGCATTAACGAAACTTGCCAACTGAGAATTTGGAATCATTACCAATCATAGTTATATATTAACCTCTTTTAATATCTGCAATGAGTATTTTTAGCCGACAAGAATCTATCAAATATCTTTGTTCTGGTTTGAAGTATTATTTTTCTTCTTTGTAAAAAAAAACTCGTTAGTGCTAGAATATAGGCTTAAGTCTCTCGGTAACTGTAAAGAGACTATAACCACTGAGCCACACATAGTCGTTCCCTAAGGAAGTTGGCGGGTAAATACATTTGTGGCGCCGGCTATTAAACCATGTCTCTTGATGATTCCATTCTCATATTCCTAACCACTAAGCTACTTCCTGAATCTGACATTCCACTCTATACATTATCGTATTTATGACGCCATTCCAGGTGTTGCGTGTTTTTGGATTTCCCTTTTTATTTCGTTTTGTCTTCAAAAAAAAGTCTCAGACTGCGAGGAGACCAATATCTCGTTAAGGAAGGAGACGGCCTCTTTGCTTTTCTTTCTTTTTTACTTTTGTATCAATTTGACGCCTTGTTGTGTCCAGAATGCGTGCATTACACAGAACTTTGTAGAAAGACAGTTTTATATGAATTTGGCTAGCACTTGTATTTATACTTATGATTATGTACGGATGAGCTATTATGTTTAAATCAGGTATGTATAGGTAGACATATATTTATATACGTATGAAATGTAAGTAGATATGTATGGGTAAATCTCTCTTTCTTTCTTTCTTCTTTATATATATATATATATATATATATATATATATATATATATATATATGTGTGTGTGTGTGTGTGTGTGTGTGTGTGTTTGTTTATCCTCTGTAGATGGACACTCGGTTTGATATAGTGCAACCAAATATACAAGCAAGTGATTAGAGGATCAATCAACGTATATTGGAATTCTTTTGGATTGGAGAACATTTTAGTTGGATGTTTATGTTTGAACTAGAATTAAAGATTCTAACTGTTATTTATCCAAAAATAATTATCAATATAAAAAGAATTCTTTTTGCATTTTTCTCAAAATGATGATTTCTATATTATCATTTTTTGTTTTTTTAAAAATATATTTTAGAATGAACTGCTCTGCAAAAATGTAAATATAAAGGTAAAATAAACGCCATTCGCTAATCTATAAAATAACTCTAGATGAGTTGACATGTCGTTAAAATCAATCAATTAATCAATTAATAGATAAATCACCATGCTATAACTTTTTAAAATGTGCAATTCAAAAAAGACCCTTTAACTTGTTGCAAGCAAATATAATTGAGCATCAGCTCTTGAATTTAAACTTTTTACTTGGATTTGAACATCGACCCTTGGCGTTGAGGAAAAACTTACTCTCAGTAAATGACAACGAAGAGATATGCAATTGATTATAAGTATACATATATTAAATGGATATAAAGTTTAAGGAGTGTACGTAACTGAATCTTAGTATTTATGGGCGTCAATATTAATGAATGAGTGCACCTGTCTATACCAGTTCGGTTCTCTCTGTGTGTGAGTGTGTGTGTGTGTGTGTATGTGTGTGGTATGAAAGAGAGAGAGAGAGAGAGAGAGAGAGAGAGAGAGAGAGAGAGAGAGAGAGAGAGAGAGAGAGAGAGAGAGAGAGAGACCTTTATAGCAAATGTAAAGTGCTCGAACACTGAGCTAAGACTAAAACTGCCGTGTGTTGTGCACACATGAATAGTTTCCCTGCGGGTGTGCATGTATGCGCTAAAGTCACGAAATGTTCTCACCCACACAACTTTTTACTACGACTGAGCTTCAGTGGCCGCTGGTGCCATTAAAACCACAAATGTCTTTCTTTACGTCTCTAGTGGGCGTGTACAAAATATGGGCAGAGTCAAACACCTGCAATAGATTCTATCAATTTGTGTTGACGGCATCATAAAACTGTTGTCCCTCAGACAAACCAGGACCTGGACTCACTTTCCCAGTAGGGGGTAACGTCTTCCCTGGGGGCACTCAAATACTAGTGGGCGGTTGGGAATACTTTTAATTAAAAGTCAATTCAACTGCTTGTGGAGAGTCAACAGGCGGCTGACCAATACATACACAGATGTAATTATATATATATATATATATATATATATATATATATATATATAGGGGGGACGCACACCAAGTATGTGTAAATGACATTTTTCATCAGGATTTTACACAATCAAGTAACATCTCTTATTGCTAGTTAATAGTGTTAAAATGCTTTGAAAAATAAAGCAATTTCCAATTTGAAACTTATATCTCTATATAAATCAGTTTATTGCGCTATGAATTTTTTCTTAATGACCCAGTCATTTGCAGCGGATAAATAAAAATAAAAAGGTAAAGGACGATGTGTAAAAGGAATTAGATACGTAATAGATAATAGTATTACGCAATATATGATGTGATTCTCTAATAATGTAATAGTTAATATGTGTTTGCCAGTAATATGCAAGATGTAAGATCTAATTGCTCTAAGGTAAAATATAAAATAATGGGCTACTGGTAAAAATCGTATCTATCCTTTCTGACTGAACCTTGCCTTATAAATCAAACCAGCTGCCAAGAGTGTGAGTGGAGCGAACCTCTCATAAAGTAACGAAGCCGCCGGCAGGGCCATCAATAGTTTTAATAATAATTTTCGGATTCAATAATGAATTATGGACGTTTGAATGTGTAATGCAGAGATAACTCCAGCTGTAGATTCTTTCGAACGAAAAAGATTTTTGTTCTCTTAAGTTGATGGATTTTAACTACATTTTAAAAGTTTGTTTATGTTTAACCTTTTGATAATACTTTCAATAAATATAAAGTAATTTTCCATTGCACTAAATAACTATTGTTATTTCTTTTCATCTTAGATTGATTGGCTATTTCATCCCGTCTAGACTTATTTTATGCGTAGAGGCCAGAAAGTTGCGTTTATTGCAAGTTCATATTTTCACTTTTTGTGTAGATGTTTCTTGAAAGTTTTTTTTGAAATACAATTATGTGATATCAAGTATTCCTATATCATATAAATTGCACGCAGTTGTATGGTTTCAAGTATTCCTACTTAATAGTAATGATTATATGACCTCAAATAATTATTTCTATTTAATCATCGTCGACATATAGTTATTGATTTGTAGTAACTAGTGTATGCAGGTGTCTTGGTATTGTCATTACTTTCTTTGTCGTATTTATCGCTGTTGCTAAAACTTGGAAAATACCATTTTTGAAATGCATATGATTTTGATTGTAATTCTTAACTACTATAGTGTCGATGGTATATGGATTGTTAAACAAATTCTAGGAGCAAATTTTAATGATTGATTCGTGTAAATGGCATGTCATTATTGTTGGGTTACATTATCAATTGAATTCGGTTTTGCTGAGATTATCTCTTTTGGTGTTCATTTAAAACAAAATGGAAAGAGTGGACAAGCAACTCAACTTAAATTTAATTAGAAAAAAACAAAAAACAGCAACATTTATTTTCATAACCAAAAATAGGCTAAATGATTACTCAATTTAGATATTTTAATATTATTTTGTGCGCCTAGAAAAGATTAATTAAAAAAATAAGGCAAAATATTTCAAGGAAACGTGGCAACAAAATATTAAAAATATAAAGACTTACATATAAATTAAATTTAAATTTTGAAGTGTGTTCGTGGTGTTTGAATTAAAATTTGAAATAAATAATGATGATTCTTGGAATGGTGAAATAGTTCAATTAATTAAGACTTATTCCATCGGAAATACAAGAGCAGTGGAAGGGGGTGTTGAAATGGTGGAGTTGATCAAACTTAATCAAATTGTAGTAAATTGAGAGAAAAAAAAGAACGTATTTATCTTCTAAATCTTAGGGGCTACGTATTCTAAGAGATGTTAAATAGAAACCTCTTATAACGTTTATTATTTTCTTGTGATGTACAATGATTGATTCGATGATTGACTCTAACGGCATATCAACCCGTCTAGGGTTATTTTATACATAGATGCTCGTGTTCCTTGTAAATTCATATTTACATTTTTGTGTAGTTGCTTCTTAAGAGTTTTTTTGCACACATTCATATAAAATACGAACAATTTTTAAACAGACCTATTTTGCCCATAGCAGGCACCACCACTTCGAGTCAGAGTGGACGTAGGAATAATGACAATAAAGGGGTACTCTACACTCTCCACCTAGATGGGAATAGAGATGTACATGATCGTTTTGTTGGATGATTTTCGATATACTTTTAAATCTAATTTATCGTTAGTTTTAATGTAAAGTATCTTGAAAAGGTAAATCATTTTCAGTTACAATCTCATAAATGGAATCTATCGTTCGTTTTACTTTGTTTTGTTTGTCGGTGATGTATGATATTTCAATGCTTTTATGATAAAATAAAACATACTTGAAAGGACAAGATTCTAGGAACTTTAAAAAGAGACAGGCTAAAACACTGCTAAGTGGAGAATCCATAGGTAAGCTGAATGTTTGATAATACTTATTTTATAAGAAACAGAAGTGTTCAGGATTCATAATTGGCTTTACTTTTTAAGATACATCCAGCATCTCATTCCGTAATACGCTGTTAACTTGTTTATTAAATCAGAATAGTTTTCAGTTGTATGGAACCCAAGAAAGTTCTGTACATATAACTAGAAGGAATGCTTTACTACCAGATCAAGCAGTTTCAGTTTACCTCCACACTTGATATCATGGCGTGTTCATTTTCAGGTTTCCACAAGAGAAAGTCGCTTATACGTTCTTCCTTACTTCTCCAGCAGTGTCCAGCATGTCTCGATCGTCTTACTCGGATGGGGGTAGGTGGCTTTAGTTACTTTTCTGTGGTGTGTTGTTTCCACGATTTGTTTAAGTCCTCACTCAGCATTCTTGGGAAACTCACCTCTAACTTATTCTCTATGTGCTTTGTAAGAGCGGTGCAGCCGTACAGTAGTACTGAGACGACTGCAGTTTGGAAGAATTGTCGCTTTAACTTATCTGTGAGATCATATTTCCATATGATTGATAATCTGTCAACAGCAGAGCATGCGTGCATTAACATCGCTTTCTATGGATGTTATATTACTACCTAGGTATTTGAAATGGTCCACTCCATTTTACCGTCGAGTGTGGAGATGTTCCCTTCCTTTTCAAGACACATGTACTCGGTTCTATCGAAGTTCACATATAGGCCTATGTCTCTTGCTACCTTCTCCAGTAGTGATTCGACTTGTGCAGGGGTATTTGCAAGAAGGGCCAGATCATCTGCGTAGTCTGCATCCGATTTTTAGGGTAAAGCCCTTTTCTTTGATGGGATTCAATGACATTCGGGGTACGTAGTCTAGGCATATTATAAATATATATGGTGCTTGCATATATGCTTGCAGTACTCCAGCCACAATGTCAAAGAAATCTGTGTCATCATGAGGTGAGCATACGATTACTTTAGTGTTTTCGTATAGCATCATTATAGCGGTAACTGTTTCTTTAGGGAGGCCGTATGCTAGTATTATTTGTTCGATTGTGTATTGAGTCAACTGCCCTGGAGAAGTCTACAAATAACTGCATTGCCTCAAGATTCTTTGCTTGAACCCCTCTACGATTCCATGAATAGTCAGGATCTGAGAAGTTGAGGATCGATTTATACAAAATCTATTTCGGTTTTTCCTAAGAATTTTCTCTATTTCTGATCGGATGTGATTAGGAAAAAGGGCATTATATATCTTAGCTACTATAGCAGTAAGAGTTATGCCTCTGTAGTTCTTAGTGATTACTAGGTCTCCTTTTTTGGGGAATGAGAAGATGCGGCCTTTGGTTCATTTTTCTATCATATTTTGTTTATACACTGCATTGCACAGTCTAAGAAGGATTTCATCAAATTTCCTTATCTTCCAAACTTCAGGGAGTATTTCGTCAAGAAATACTTTTCGACTTTTGATTTTTTTAGAATATCGTTGAGTTCGTCCATCCTAAAGATTCTTAGCTTGATGTCTAGTTGGCTATCTACAATTTTTTTGGTATTATTTTCTATAATTTTAGGGGGGATTCCCAGCAGTTTCTGGAAGTGGTCTTTCCACTTCTGAAGTCTATCTTTTTGGCTGGCTGCCCGCCTTTAGATAAAGAAAAACCTAATGGTACTACTAGCAAGGAATAGATAACCTTTTACGAGGCTAAAGGGCAATAACTATTCTGCTATTTACTGGAAAGACAAGTAGATTTATACCTTTCCTAAGGGTATTAGCAAACTGTTCAAGACGCTCTGGCTGTTAGACTACCGATACTTCTCTTAAATATTTTATAGCTTACATAAAAGTTTTTAAAAATCTTTAAGTCTATATAAGAAAAATCTTGATCGATTTATTGCTGACTTAGTGTTTTATTTTTATATAAAAAATGGTATTTGATTGAACCATCTGCAAAAAAGGAGAAAATGTAAATATGAACATAATTTCCTAACCTCTAGACATAAAATAACTACATTAACTAACCCTAGACGGGTTGATATACAGGTAAAATCAATGAATCAATCAAAGCAGACATTTTGCACACGTTCCTATCGAATATGAATATTTTTCTAAATATTTATTGATGGGAACCTAACAGGTACTACCACCCTAGAGCAGAGTGAACCTGGGAGTAATAGTAATGAAGGTGTACTCCACACTCTCAAGATATCCAGAACTGGAGCCTCAACATCAGATGTAGTTTAATGTCATGCCAGAACAACAATTTCTGGAGAAGTCTTACCTCTCTGCAGGGGAAACAGTAAGCATTCTGTGTTTTTTTTCTCATTTTATTTTTATTCTGTTTGATTAATTTGTTTTCTCATTTCTAATGCATATTTAGTAAGTTCTGCTTTTTCAAACAGACGTTACCTAACAATTGGCGGCCTGGGCGACAGTCTCTACAACTGTGATCTTGGTCCAGTTCTATGCTGACGTCTGGCTTTTTTTTCTCACTTATCCTTATTTTATTTATTTCTATCCTTGCTAATTATCTTTTTAGTGAGAATATCAACCCATCTAATTTATTGATAATCTCGGAAAAACATTCTCTCTTTATTGACCAGCATCTATAATATTTCGTTTAGGCTTTGTTTTCATTGCTTCATACAAAATCTCCGACGCAAATTTGTTTACCTTTAACGATTACCACGCTACATCTATCTCGAGCTAACGAGGTTATTTTTCTACTTCAGAATGAATTACTGTTCATTTTGTCTAAGTTATTTACGTTTATTTAACAGAGAAACGCATAAGGTTCATTTTTTCTTTCTTTCTAGGATTTTAGTCTCTTTTGTTTACAAACAAAAAGAGAGAATTTTCTATCATATCTTCAATAAAGACTAAACAGAGAGAGAGAGAGAGAGAGAGAGAGAGAGAGAGAGAGAGAGAGAGAGAGAGAGAGAGAGAGAGAGAGAGAGAGAGAGATGTAATCACATCTACATATGTGTAAAATTATCAAGTATTTCTCTTTATTTGGTTTTACTAATAATTTTCAAACATATCTAATTGACCCACAGATGGGACGCTAACAGGTACTGCCACTCCTGGTCTGAGTGAACGTAGAAGTAATGACAATAAAATTTTACCCTACACTCCCCAGATCTCAAGAACTGGAGCCTAACCATTAGATTTAGTTTAGTGTCTGTTGCACCCGCGCACTCGTTGTGATCGACCAGCACGCGCGCGCAACAAGCAACAATAAAAAAAAGCAAAAATATACGAAATAGGTCCCCGTTATAAAATAGGTGGTATTAAATAAAAGGGAAATGGGATTTCAGACACTCCGCTCTCTCTCTCTCTGCTCGCTTTAGGTGAGTGGGAACCGGATAAATGAAACAGCACAACAACAACAACTGAATTTACGACAACACTGGACGCCTTCATTAACAGTATAAAAATTTATTTACATTAGAAAAACCAAAGGGGGCGGGGTAGATACAGATATAATGTCGGCCGGACAAACATGCATGCAAACACACGGTCGAGGATTTCCACAACAGGTAGAGGAACTTATAATTACAATCATCAGAAAAAGGAAAAAAAAAGAAAATGAACATATCATGCAATATATAATAACACCGCGATAGGGTTTATATAACACAAAGTACAATCGAAAAAAGGTTCATGCAAAGACAGAATATGACAACAACATTTCACTTCTCTTCAACTCACGATTCGTTGCACTGGGTTTCAAAATTGAACGTTCTTCTCTTTTCACAAACGATTAAGAAAAATCTGCCAATGTTCTCTCTCTCAAAATCATAAAGTCATCAAATCAATCCAAAAGGAAAATTTCCGATCAGAACAATCATAGTTCAGTTTCTTTTCTTTTTTTTCCTTTTCTTTCTATCCTCTTAATATTGGTAATTCTTTTTAAATAATCTTCTTCATAGTAAGATCCTGTCAAAATGATCAGTCAGATCTCAGAGCAAAAAAAAATGTACCTCTTGTCTCGAGCTGAGTTCGGTGAATTGCAATCTTTTCTCTCGGACTCGCGCGGATTTTCGGCGTGAATACACTAGTTGCCATGACGATGAGATCACTGGGTCGCCTGCACTGTTCATGAGGCCACCTCAAGAAGAGAGAAGGGGTGGGGTCCGGCAACCCACCCGTCTCTTAGCCTTATGCACAATAGTATTAGGAATGTCCTCGTCACGAAGACAAAAATGCAAGGGTTAAATTAATTTTTAAGTTTCTGGTTTGCCTGCCGCCCACGCACCCATGAATCTACTTTCAGACTGAATCGACTGTTGATCTCAGTGATATGTATACTAGTGGACATACTAGTAGAATGTCACATGTCATACTCGGGGGAGCTCCTTTTTGTCCAAGGGAATCAAGCAATTCTGAGCCCCACCGACAGGGCTATCGGCAATTCAAGTCTTCGCCTCTTACCCAGCATAGACGATTATTTCTGCTACTATATATATATATATATATATATATATATATATATATATTTAAAAAATGGACTCTCCCGTTGATTATCGACGTATGAGGGTTCATGCACACAATGAACTACCACACAGGGATTTGTTTATAGTGGTGAAGGCTTGTGTTGGACCATCCACACTTTTTGGCACAGTCGATAGGAAAGAATTGGTGCATCAAAGGTTGCCACAAACCCAATCAACGACCGATCTCAGGAATTTTGAATTCAGAGTTATCCCTCTCCTAGACTGGTTACCTACCCAAGGCTGAAGAGCTCAGTCTGCCCTACTATTAACCCATAGCTGGAGGGAGAATATATGGATTCATACCTTTCCCAAGGGTATTAGCGCTTTGTGAAATGCCAACAGCTTCGTCTAGGAATTGAACTCGAATCGACGAGTCCATATATATATACATACATATATATATACTATATATATATATATATATACATATATATATATATATATATATATATATATATATATATATATATATATACATATATATATATATATATATATATATATACACACACACACACACATATATATATATATATATATATATATATATATATATATATATAGTTCCCGAGTACTTTCGGCACTTCGAAGTGCCATCATCAGGGGTAATGTATTCCAGTTTTTTTAAACTGAACCTTGGTGGACTTATCCACCAATTCCACCCAAACATTAAAAAGTTAGCCAGAAAATTAGAAAAGATAAAAAATAAAATTGTTAAACAGGAGATGTGCCTTTTGTTTAATTCTACATGTATAAATGAAAGAATGCTGCCCAACACACACACACACACACACACACACACACACACACACATATATATATATATATATATATATGTATATGTATATATATATATATATATTCCTTCCTGAATGTTTCTTTATGCAGAGCCAAGTTCGAGTGTTTTACTTTTGTGTAAAGTAATTTTATTTTTTAGCAATTACGAGCCATTGCAAACAGAATGCACCCCCCAAAGACCCCCTTCCCTGAAAAAAAATCAACAACAAAAAGTAAAAAAAGTAAATCCTAAAATGATTGAAATGAATAAAGATTAAAAAATAATGAAAGATAAGAAATCCTTATTAGAGAAAATATGGTCGCCATAATGAAAGCCAAATGAAAACAAATGGGCAAAACGATTAAGTCTAATGACATTGTTGCTTTTTGTTATTTTTCAAAGCAAATTTTTTTTATGACACCTGCCAAAAATGTCAGCTATCGGTAATATTTTCGTCTGACTGCATTTCAAACTCCTTTTTACAATAATTTGCACATGTGCGCACAGGGGCGCGCGCACGCACGCACGCACGCATACGCACGCACGCATAAACAAATAGAATATGTGTGGGTGTGTTTATGCATATAGAAGCGTTTCTTCTGATTACATAAATGCGCCAAGCAATTGTGTATTTGTTTGAAAGTTTGTTTTATGAAAAATAAGCTAGGTCTATCGATACAAAAGAACTTGTTTTGGCGAGTAAAATGTCAAGCCACGAATCGTGATTGTTTATAAAAACTGTTGTTTTCTTCAATGACATATTAGGTTAAACGGCTAGATAAAGTCTTGTTTTTCTTTGTTAAAAATCATTGTTTATAGACATGTTGGGCTCTATTTTACAATTAATATTGACGATAAAAATTTCCGGTAAACAGACAGTATAAACGTTATTTACAATATTTACCAGTTTAAACAAGGAGACAACCGGATAGGAGATTCCGAAATAATATGGAGACCATCAGAAAGTCTTTTAGGAGATTCCGAAATCATATGGAGACCATCAGAAAGTCTTTTAGGAGATTCCGAAATCATATGGAGACCATCATAAAGTCTTTTAGGAGATTCCAATCATATGGAGACCATCATAAAGTCTTTTAGGAGATTCCGAAATCATATGGAGACCATCGGAAAGTCTTTTAGGAGATTCCGAAATCATATGCACCATCATCAAAGTCTTTTAGGAGATTCCGAAATCATATGGAGACCATCATAAAGTCTTTTAGGAGATTCCGAAATCATATGGAGACCATCGAAAGTCTTTAGGAGATCCGAAATCATATGAGACCATCAAAGTCTTTTAGGAGATTCCGAAATCATGAGACCATCAAAGTCTTTTAGGAGATTCCGAAATCAATGAGACCATCAGAAATTTAGGAGATTCCAAATCATATGGAGACCATCGAAAGTCTTTTAGGAGAGATTCCGAAATCATATGGAGACCATCGGAAAGTCTTTTAGGAGATTCCGAAATCATATGGAGACCATCATAAAGTCTTTTAGGAGATTCCGAAATCATATGAGACCATCAAAGTCTTTTAGGAGATTCCGAAATCATATGGAGACCATCGGAAAGTCTTTTAGGAGATTCCGAAATCATATGGAGACCATCAAAGTCTTTTAGGAGATTCCGAAATCATATAAAGTCTTTTAGGAGATTTCAAATCAATGGAGACCATTGGAAAGTCTTTTAGGAGATTACGAAATCATATGGAGACCATCGGAAAGTCTTTTAGGAGATTCCGAAATCATATGCAGACCATCAGAAAGTCTTTTAGAAGATTCCGAAATCATATGGAGACCATTGGAAAGCCTTTTAGGAGATTCCGAAATCATATGCAGACCATCGGAAAATCTTTTAGGAGATTCCAAAATCATATGGAGACCATCAGAAAGTCTTTTAGGAGATTCCGAAATCATATGGAGACCATCGGAAAGTCTTTTAGGAGATTCCGAAATCATATGAGACCATCATAAAGTCTTTTAGGAGATTCCGAAATCATATGGAGACCATCGGAAAGTCTTTTAGGAGATTCCGAAATCATATAGAGACCATCATAAAGTCTTTTAGGAGATTCCGAAATCATATGGAGACCATCATAAAGTCTTTTAGGAGATTCCGAAATCATATGGAGACAAAAGTCTTTTAGGAGATTCCGAAATCATATGGAGACCATCGGAAAGTCTTTTAGGAGATTCCGAAATCATATGAGACCATCAGAAAGTCTTTTAGGAGATTCGAAATCATATGGAGACCATCTTTAGGAGATTCCGAATCATATGAGACCATCATAAAGTCTTTTAGAGATTCCGAAATCATATGGAGACCATCGAAAGTCTTTTAGGAGATTCCGAAATCATATGGAGACCATCGGAAAGTCCTTTAGGAGAATCAGAAATCATATGGAGACCATCATAAAGTCTTTTAGGAGATTCCGAAATCATATGCAGACCATCAGAAAGTCTTTTAGGAGATTCCGAAATCATATGCAGACCATCAGAAAGTCTTTTAGGAGATTCCGAAATCATATGGAGACCATCCTAAAGTCTTTTAGGAGATTCCGAAATCATATGGAGACCATCAGAAAGTCTTTTAGGAGATTCCGAAATCATATGGAGACCATCATAAAGTCTTTTAGGAGATTCCGAAATCATATGGAGACCATCGGAAAGTCTTTTAGGAGATTCCGAAATCATATGGAGACCATCAGAAAGTCTTTCAGGAGATTCCGAAATCATATGGAGACAACCGGAAAGTCTTTTAGGAGATTCCGAAATCATATGGAGACCGGAAAGTCTTTTAGGAGATTCCGAAATCATATGGAGACCATCTTAAAGTCTTTAGGAGTGGAGAAAGTCTTTTAGGAGATTCCGAAATCATATGGAGACCATCGGAAAGTCTTTTAGGAGATCCGAAATCGAAAGTCTTTAGGAGATTCCGAAATTTCTCCGAAATCATATGAGACAACCGGAAAGTCTTTTAGGAGATTCCGAAATCATATGAGACCATCAGAAAGTCTTTTAGGAGATTCCGAAATCATATGGAGACCATCGGAAAGTCTTTTAGGAGGTTCCGAAATCATATCGAGACAACCGGAAAGTCTATTCGGAGATTCCGAAATCATATGGAGACCATCAGAAAGTCTTTAAGAGATTCCGAAATCATATGGAGACCATCGGAAAGTCTTTAAGAGATTCCGAAATCATATGGAGACCTTGGTTGAAGTCAATGGCGACTACTTTGAATAAATTTAATTTATTGTATTGCAAGATATTTTCATGCAATTTTGGTAAATATATCTGATAAAGTGATATGTCTATGTCATTTTCATTTTTGTGTAATTTAAACAAGTTGCCATCGCCTCCTGGGCCGGTTTAGCTCAGTCGGTAGAGTGTTAGGATAGGAATCACAAGGTTCTTGGTTCGATACCGGCCCTCACCAACTCAGCGTATGATTAGCACAGGGATATGTACGGTAAAGTGAGGAGCTGATGGTAGGTGTGGTGCCCCACCGCAGATGCTAAAATAATCTCCTTGGTCTAGTGCCTGTAAAAAGGGGATAGACTCCCTCACTGTCTGGCTGATACCGACAATAGGCCACCCCGACGACTTTTATATATATATATATATATATATATATATATATATACGATGACTGCTTAATCTTTACAAATGATACCCATCTTTACCACCAAAATTATAATTGAAACATCCTGATTAATAATTAATTCCCTTATATGAGATCCATTAACTGACTCTTAAATGACTCTAAAGCTCAGCTGTTGAATTTCAAGACTTAAGGCAAATATAACGAACCTGGCTTGAATTATGTAAATATGACTTTTATGAATCTTCATATGTCCTTTTAGTTCAGCATTTGATTTGCACACTTTAACACTTACAATACATGTATTATAAGGCCGAAGTGACAACAACAGATGATATATTTCTTGATTTTGTAAGTTATTATGTGATTTCACATGGTTGACATATTCAGCTTTTGTTAACAGGTGAGGACGGTAAAATATATTTTTAGAAATAGACAATGTTTAGTGTATTCGTAAGTATTCAGCAATTTACACAACTAAACACACACACGAGTGCACACACACACACACACACACACACACAAACACACACACAAACACACACACGCGCGCAAACACACACGCACACACACACACATATATATATATATATATATATATATATATATATATATATACACATATATATATAGTATTACGGTATGTATTATTTCAATACACACCGTAATATTAAATCCTCTCTACTAACGTATTGAGCATTTTATATTTGTTATAACACTGACTTATCCAGTTAATACTTGTATCAACCATGAATATTGCGATTAACTCAATATTTTTTTGCGGTAAGTCATTCCCTTTATCATATATATATATATATATATATAATATATATATATATATATACTGGGAGATTATGTGCTTAATTAAAGTCATACCTAATTTGTTAATTAATTAATTATAATTAAATGAATAAGGCGTGCATATCGGTTTAATTTGTCGGCCTTCGCCATTTCAAACACATCGTTTGACCACTTCATATATATATACATGAGGTAATAACAGGTTTGGACAAAACAGTGAATAACAAAACACAAACAATTACATTCAACTAATATATCGCCTCTGTTAATTTCAGAAGCTTCATCAGAATGGTTTTATTGTCTTAAAACACTGCTATATATATACGATGAAAAGGTGGAAAGATGGGGTAGAGGAAAGGGAATAGAGACAGAGGATATGTTGAAATCTATGGGGCGGAGAAAGGAAAAAGAGAGGGGGAGGAGGAGGTGCCAACAAGTAGATCGCAAGTTCTGGTAGTGGGATAGAATGATCAAAGGATTTAGGGTAAGTGGAACATTTAGTGATTAATGAGGGTTTTTCCCCATGTGGAAGCATGGTGGTTTCGTCTGTGTATAATGAGACTATATTAATTTTTTTGTGTTCAGGATTGTTTTGTTTATGCGTTTTCAAAGTTTCTGTGCTTTTACATTTCATCTATTTTTTGCGTTATTTATACTAAGTCTGTCTTGATGTTGTTTTCGTGGATTGCGATTTTTGCGCTGGAATTAGGTGGAAAATCCGGGTCTTTGTTTTATGATCATTTATTGAATTCACAGTAACTGTCGATTTTCATAGATGAGGGAGATTCATTGTGCATATTTTAAGAGTGATGCATGGATTAAGTTGAATGTGTGATATAGTTCTATAATGTGCATGAAAAGGGCGTCTTGAGTGTCGCTTGTCTTTTATTGGATCTACGATGTTCATAGAATCGTTTATCTAAGTTTCGTTGTAATTCTCCGACGTAGCTCTTGTCATAGTTATTGCATAGAATGTAGTCAATGACTGCATTGGAAGAGTTAAAAGCGGTGGCGTGGTCATTATGTGCAAATCGAAGTACGTAGTCAAGTATGACACAATGGTGTGAGTGAACATACAAACAGAACAAAAAGGAAAGAAAATATTAAGTCCATGCGTATGTTTATGTATATGTAGGTGTGTGTGTGTAAACACCAGAAGAGTATGTGTGTGTGTGTGTGTGTGTGTGTGTGTGTGTGTATGTGTGTGTGTATGCGTGCATAAAAGAATAAAAGACTACACATGTCAGTCCAGGAAAGTTATAAAAACTATAAAGATCGAAAAGCTGATATGACTGTAGGGTGTCCACTTTCTAAAAAATTACAAAACTCGGATATATGCGTATGTCAGTCGTGAAAGGTTTAAGAAAACAATAAAGAATTTAAAATCACAGGAAAAGATAGCAGTTGGGCAGTGATTCAGGACTCCTTAAAGATAAATATCTTTACGTGACTAATTTTAAGAGAAATTGGTTCACAGAAAAATCAATAGTTAGAAAATTGGCGACAGGCAGACTAGAAAAAATTAATGCTGGCAATTTTAGGAGAAATTGGAGTCATAAGTCTACCAAGTAAAAGTTATGGCTAATTTCTGGGTGGTCAGACCAGGCGTCAACAGTAGTGGTGGATTCTGCATATATACGAACCGGTTCTGAACACCGGGAGTCAGATTCAGACCGGCAGTCAGAGGAAAGAGTCGTTCCAGTAGGCATACGAAGTCAGTCAGACTTGTAGTTAATTCTAGCAGTCGACTTATAATTAAGAGAACTTTCTTGCTAGCTGACGACATCAAATTAAGTACCGTCTGCTCCACCACAAACTGCATGAAGTGTCACACCTTCTTTCTCCATTAACATCCTAGCACTAGATCTTTGTTGTGTTTTTTCTTTTACTTGTAAACCCGTCTCTTGCTCGTGCCTTTCGAATTGGCCAGCACAGAATATTACAACGTGGGGTCAATATCATTGGGAAAGGATGATGTACGAGTTGCAGAGGCGGGTATTCTCACTCAAACATAAATGCACAACTAGCCGACGAAAAAAAAAAACATACACCTCAACCAATATCACCAACATCAACAGAGACATTGAAATGTTCAACAAACATCTAAAAAATGTTAAAACAACAAAGCATGGACTTCCCTCATCGAATACCATCCCACAATCCCCACATATACAGCCTCCCAAAGCCCACAAAGAAAATAAACCCCTACGACCCATTATTTCTATCATAGGCAGCGCTATCCACAAAATCTCCCACGCCATCGCCAAGATTCTAACCCCCCTTACTAAGCACTGTGAATATGCAGTCCATAGTACTTAAAAATGAATACAAACACATTGAGCATTCTCTCATAACATTAAAAATACCCTATACACTTCATATTAAACGCTAGAAAAAAACCTTCAAAATATACTCATCTTAAACGGAATAAT
Organism: Doryteuthis pealeii; assembly: GCA_023376005.1. Taxonomy (NCBI): domain Eukaryota; kingdom Metazoa; phylum Mollusca; class Cephalopoda; order Myopsida; family Loliginidae; genus Doryteuthis; species Doryteuthis pealeii. Next base: position 21,443,594 of record CM042141.1, read on the forward strand.
TACAGCCGACGCGACCACTACCTCCGCCGTCACTCACAGATCCATAGCCCTACCAACCAACATGCACAACAAACCACTCTACGACAAATTAACCAAATTAGGAAGAAAATCATGCAAACTACATCCCAAGCTATTAGAAATCTCACTAACTTCTCCAAAGGAACAAACACCCCTAACGTCTCCAAAGCAGTCATTTACTGCATTCCATGCAATGAATTTGACAAAAACCAAACGGAGAAGCTCAACGAAACTTAGATAAACGATTCTATGAACACCGTAGATCCATAAAAACAAGTGATACTCAAAACTCATTCAACTTCCCCCATGCATCGCTCTTAAAACCTGTACACTGAAAGGATCTTCGTTGTCAATGCGAATTAGTGGTTATTGCGAATTCAAAGACCATAAAACAAAGACCCGGAGTTTCCCATTTAATTCCAGACAGCGCAAAAATCGTAATCCACAAAAACAACATCAAGACAGAAATAGGATAGATAACGAAAAAAAAAAAAAAATCACTGAAATCACAAATATGCTGTTGCCTATAACCTTCCACAAATAAAGAAAAAAAACCCTCATTAATCACTAAATACTCCACTTACCCTAAATTCTTTGATTACCCTATCCCATCAGCAGAAATTCCGATCTACCATATGGCACCTCCTCCCCGCTCTCATTCTCCTTTATCCACCTCATAATTTTCAACATCCTCCATCTCTATTCCCTTCCTCTATCTTTCATCTTTCATCGTATATATATATATATATATATATATATATATATATATATATATGTAGCCGTCTGTTTTTTAATAAAATAATTCGATGAAGCTTCTGAAATAAATATATGCGAAATATTATTCGAATGTAATTGTGTCCGTTTTGTTATTCACTGTTTTCCTCAACTCTTAAACACACACACACACACACACACACACACACACATATATATATATATATATATATATATATATATATATATGTGAGGAGTGAAAGATTGAGTATATGCGATAAAATGTGGTTGAAAATAGAGGAAAACGTAGATAAACAACACAACAACTAAATTCAATTGATATTTGACTTCGGTAATTGGCGAAGCTTTGTCAAAATTTATTCTGAAGAAAAATGCGTTTTACTGTCTACTTTTATACTGAAAAGATAATTTTTAGGGGGTGGGTGGAAGATGAGAGGGAGAGGGGGGTACTGAGTGATAAGATGAGAGGTGAAAGGAGAGTAAAGAGGGGAGGGTTTGGATGTATTGTATAGAGAGAGGAAGTGAAGAAAGGATGGATTTAATTTGTAGGGTATAGTATTTTTATGGGGTCATTTATTACCTTTGAAGAAATTTGATAGTCTGTTTGCAAGTAAGTGTGTGATGACTGCTGTCAGTAAAGGTTTGTGAAGCTGGGGATTGGAATAAAATCAATAGCCAGGACAAGAAATACTGTTCTAAAATATTAATTCCAATGTTAATAAACTCTCAAAGTAGCACTCTCAAAGTAGCACACACAAATAAAATAAACCCAAAGTGAATAAAAGAAAAAAAGAGGGAGGGAACGAACTAGGAAATAACAGATAGAATTCATTAATCTAATTTGAGATTAGCCGAACAGAAGGCAACGGGTTAAACCTATTGACGACAACTTTTAACTTTAAAGAAAAATACCGAAATAGTGACTAGATTTACAAACCAAAGATTAGACTACCTCTCATATGAGCTAGTATATATAAGATGTAACTGTCTTGCTTTATTCAGTTCTGAAAAATGTACATCTTAACCGTGGTAGAAAAGAAAGCTTTTTTTCTACAACTATTAATGCTCTATATTTTACGAAATACATTGAGCACTTATTGGATTAACTACTAATGCTACTACAGTGAAAACGTGGAGTAGCAGTTGAAGAATATATATATATATATATATATATATATATATATATATATATATATATATATTAGCAAAATTACCCGGTCCATGACCAGACGAAAAGATTTCAGGAACACCAGGGGTTTCTTAAAAATAAAAATTAAAAAAAAATCACTGAAAATTTATGTATTACAGTGTTTATTTTAGGGATTTTTTTAAAACTTTGAAAATATTTTTTTAAATGTAATCCTGAATATTTTAGTGTTTTGAAATAATTTTATGTCATAATATTAAGCTTTTTTATGTAGGATTCAGAATACGTTTTTTTTATAATAAAAAGAAATCCCGTATAAAAACTTCAAAAAATCTTTTGATATAATTATTCAGACTATTATCTTTATTGAAAAAAAAATTTAAATCGTTTTTTATCAGTTTATTTTTTCAGATTTCATAAAATAAGCGGGACGGGGGAGACCTCGTAAAAATATTAACCCTAACATATATACCTATTTCAGACATATTTTCATTTGACTGAACTTGCACAACGGTCGGAAAATTAAAACGGAAAGTTTGTTGGTGGTCCCCATGACAGTTTAACTACAGTCTATGAATTAACTTTTTGGTAATTGGGTTACGGTCTAGGGGATTAAGGTTGTTTTTAATTACATATTGCTTTAAAAAATACCAAATTACTATACATTTAATGTTGAAAAATATTCTTTTAAACTAAGTTTAATTGAAATTATACATTGCAATACTAACACAATCAACTGTCTCAATAATTGGTTCAATAATTAATTTCAATGGTTAATTTAATGTATAGTAATTTGTTTTTTGTTGTTTATTTTTTTTTAAAGCAATACGTAATTAAAAACCACCTTAATCCCCTAAAACCGTAAGCCAATTCGCAAAATGATAATTCATAGACTGTAGTTAAACTGTCATTGGGGAGCACCAAAAACACTTTCCGTTTTAATTTTCCGAGCGTTGTGCAAGTTCAGCCTTTCATTTGAAAATTTAAGTTGATTTAACGGTACGAAAATGTAAACATTGTTTTTGTTTATAAAAAAAAATCAGTTTTTTTTATGTTTCTTCTTCAGAATGGTTTTCAGTGATTTTGTATTTTATTTTATTTTTAAGAACTCTCTTCTCTCTCTCTCTCTCTATCTCTCTCTCTCTCTCTCTCTTTCTCAAAGTAATCCTATATCGAAAGCAAATCAAAATTATAATTAAATCCAAAAATTCAATAAAAATAATTGTAATCTTTTTATATCCGGTCTTGTAGAGTTTCATTAGTTTATTCTAATCTCTATATAACAGAATGTCATAGTACTTCCGTTTCATCTTATAACTCATAAAAGACACGTTATTCAGCATTGAAATTTTCAATATAATTTAAATTAATTTCGATTTATAATTATACATAGGATTACTTTGAATACGTTTGAGAAAAACAATGATATTAGATGTCAATTTAATATAAAAATTATTTAATAAACTATGATTGTTCAAAGGAGTATGCAAATTATGCAAACCATCTGCACTATGTACGTAAAACCATTTTATATGAACTCTATTTCTGTTCAATTGGCGTTATCTTTCTGCTCTCTCAATACAATAAACACACAAACACACACACACTCACACAGAGAGAGAGAGAGAGAGAGAGAGAGAGAGAGAGAGAGAGAGAGAGAGAGAGAGAGAGAGAGAGAGAGAGAGAGAGAGCGTTCGTTCATGCAAGCCGAAAAAAAATTTCATCAGGAATAATAATTGCACTTGGAGACAATTTTTAATTTAGCTTTAGATTTTAATTGCTTGACGAGTTAGAAATACATTGTAATTTATTAATTTCAATTTTTTGTACATGACAATTCAAATCCAATTCCTAACGATAAAAAGAAGCTGACAATCGAAATTTCAATTTCTTCCTATTGCAATATCTATTTTTGCTTAAACTCAAGATAGTATTTTAAAAACATTGTTTTAAAACGATTTCATTAGTTCTCTAAAAAATGAAGACTTTTTTTACCATTAGTATTAATGACAAAACAACACGTTTTATCATTTTTTTTACATTTAATATATGTATACAGCCCTATACTGGTGAATATTTGACATTTAAAATCTTAAAAAAAAATGTTACCGTAAAATTGTGTTTTGAAACAATTTTAATTTTTCTACAATTTTTTGTGCATGACAACAATTTAATTTAGGTGAGTGTACAATTTAGGAATATGGACAAAGATTTGATTTTACGTTTAAAGTTAGTCTGAAAAACATATGAAGTATGATTTTACTTCGTCTAATCGGTTCTCCAAAGCAAAATATTTTTAACACGGTGTAAAAAAATAATTCAATAGATAAAAACTCATACAAATTACATATTTATAAAGATTATTTTCTTTTCTTTCTAACCAAATAGATATTTTAAAGATTGGACAAAAAAAAAAGAAATTTTATTTTACGTTAAAATTTAGACATAGTTGTATCGGACATTTTAAATAACTGGCAGCTGATATTCTTCTTCTTCTTCTTTCTTCTTCTTCTTCTTCTTCTTCTTCTTGCAGCTGAAAAAGGCAACAACCAAGCTGCTGCTGATACACCAAGCAGCAGAAGCAGCTTATGATACCTTCCGAAAACTGTTTGATGTTTGTTTAATTAAATAATTATATCCCTTAATTAGTAAAAATCAATAACCAAATTTGGCGTGTTTCTTAGTTAGAAGGATATCAAGGTGTATCCAAGATTTTGAATCCGCGTGACCTCCCGCTTTGGAGTTATACGTCGACACGTACATACCAAACATATATATATATATATATATTATATATATATATATATATATATATATATATATATATAAGAAAAATTATTAGAAACAAGCTGCTCCTACTTATAAGAATTGATAAGAACAACTTGTTCTAAAAAAGTTCTCTGCACTGGTTTGAAACCCCTATACAACTCCAGACCAGTGTTTTAGTAGTGGCTACTCATAACATCTGCATGTCAGAAGAAAATACGAAACTCTGAATTTTTCTAAAATCATATTTTGAATTAAAAATTTACACCGAACTGTTACAAACAACAATTGTTAGTATGAAAGATAAAAGACATATCCACATAACAGAAAATAGATTCATCAATTATATTTCTTATATCATCTTATGAAGTTATAATTGTTCTTTGAACATTTTCCTGGAGTTTTGTCGAGTACGTAAATGACTCTAAAGAAATCTATTCATTAAAACATTTGTATTTTGTTCCAATCATTAGTCATAAGTAATAATTACCTTATTAGAAATCTTTAATTGAATGTGAATAATTATAACTTTTTTGAAGTTTCAAAAGTTAAATTATATGCTTTTATCAACGTTTTGCAGCAACATCACTTTCTGTTGATTCTTCTTGTCTATCGGATGAAAGACTTTTTCTCTCATGTTTTACATTAAATCCCCCGAGATTCAATAATAATGCAAATTTGACAGATTTATATCATTCTCTATTTGAATTTTTTTAGAGGACGGACAAACTTTCCCCAATTTGTCTATTAATGTCTGTATGTATGTATGCACATATGTATGTGTGTATATATGTATATATGTATGTGTTATATCTTTAAAGTAAACTTTGACCTTATTTTGAGACATGAATTAACAAGACAAACATTTCATAACAATTATTAATAAATCAAAATACAATTTTTTCTTTAAAACTTTCTTGGTCAAGGTTTCTCTCAGAGTAGACAAACATGGAATATTTAAGAAATTATGATAGCTTTTAACCAGCTGCTTTTTGAGCAAATGTGCAAATGGATTAGAAGAAGAAAAAAACTATGACTTCACATGTTACAACACACTCTACTATGTTACTATTCACTCAATGAACTACTAATATATTATTAGTTAATTCGTGCCACCAAAAGATAAAATAAAATAGCAGAGATATTTAATTCATTGATTGATTGATTTTGACGACATGTCAACAAGGGTTTTTTAGGCATAGGTTCATTGTACGTTAATATTTACATGTTTGTGTAGTTATTTCTTAAAAGTTTTTTTTACACAGGATCTATTCAAACATATCTTTTTGATCTATAGATGGGAGCCTAAGAGGCACTACCACTCCAGGTCAGAGTAAATCAGGGATTAATAAAAATAGTACTACACACTCCCCTGATCTCCAGAATCTCCTGGATATTGAATTAAAGTAAAATTAATCAATGATAACTGTTGTCTAGTCCTCATTCTATAAAAGAAAAAAGAAAATTAAACTAATATATATATATATATATATATATATATATATATATATATATATATATATGTGTGTGTGTGTGTGTGTGTGTGTGTGTGTGTACATATGAAATATACTAACTGTACCTGTATTGGATAACAAAATAATTGCATCAAATATGATTGTGTGTGTAGTGTTTTGATGTCATTCTGAGGATAGTGCAGAAGATTCGAAAAGGGTTGGAAGATTCCAATGGTGATTACGAAGGTAAGGCAGCTCGGTAGATTCACTCTAATCGTTCTTATGAGAAAAGAACTAGTAGAGGAAAACATTCAGCATTTCTCATACAAGATGAGAAAGGGATATTTTTTTCATGGGCAATAAAGGAAAAGAGGAAAGACCGCGCTGCAAAACTTTTCAACAAACTCAAGCATTCCCTCCAACCGAACATGCTTTACTTTTTCTTATATGAGAAAGATTTCTGCCAGGATCAGATAGTGAACTCACAGAAAAAAACATTGGTTAATCTATTTCTATATAAATGTATTCATATACGTATGGGGGATTTTGTATGTATGTATGTATGTATGTATGTAATATAATATATATGTGTGTGTATGTGTAAATATGCTTCAATGTTTTTATGCACTTATAAGCAAGTATATCTCTGACTTCCACTGTCTCTCTTATACACACACACACACGCTATATATATATATATATATATATATATATATAAAGGTCTATTTTAGATTATAACTGTTAGTGTAGTTTTAACCAACAATGTCGTCCGAATATTCTATACATGAATTAATGGAGGTGCTTGTTGTAGGAAATAAACACGGTGACACGAGTTCAAATCATCAACGAGGTTGTTTGTATTTCACATAGCATTAATACTCGTAGAAAAGGTATGCATCAAACTATTCTCCCTCTATCTATGGGTAAATGGCAGGGCAGACTGGGCTTTTTAACCTTCGTATGGCAACAGGTATAGAAGAAGAAAATCTTGATTTCAAACCTGTTAAAATCCACTTGAAAATTTAACGTGTCATATTCTGATGTTGTGGAGGGGTTGGTAAATACATATACATAAGTTAAAGTATAATCTCATATCTAAATATGTGCATTATTATTATTATTATTATTATTATATTACTTCAATATTACTTCGAATTTTTGACACCAGCGTTAGTTGATGATCTTTCACTGGAGTCTGAGTGAGAGCAACTCTCCTCAGGTCTACATGACTCTTCTGAGAATTCTTAACAATGCTGTTAATTGGATGGTCTTGATTATCTGTTTGGTTAGCAATTCCTCTAGTCTCTTTTCTAAATCCTTGGGGAGCGTTCTGAGAGCACCAACTACACCTTTACCCTCATATTCAACAGTTTTTCAGTTTTCTGACAATATCCAAGTATTTGTTAATCTTATAGTTTTCAATCGTTTTCACTCTGTGGTCCGCCAGAACAGCAACATTCACGAGTTGACAAGTTCTTTATTTTCCATTAATTTATTCTATGTCTAGTTTTCTGGCTGGGATTAAATGATCTCAAAATCCCAGAGAATTTTATGCGTCTCATTCTCAAGAACAAATTCTGGTTTGTGCATAAACCGTTTATTAGTATGGCCAAAATTTAATTTCTTGCCCAGTTCCCGGTAAATCACCTTTTCCACCCAATCGTGCTTAGTATTATACGCTATTTCGCTGCATTCGCATATGATATTATTAACCGTTTCGTCTCTAGACATCCTGCACTTGTGTTGTGTCTTATATTTTTCACTTTGATAGAATTGGTCCTTATGGCATTATTTTGAGCTGTTATTATAATAAATTCAGTTTCTCTTTTGAGGTTTCCCTTTCTTAGCCATGTCCAGGTCTTTTCATGTGCAATCTCACTAGTTTGTTGTTTGAAGTATCCATATAGAAGTTTTTCTTCACATATCTGTTTTCTAGTTTTCATTGTTTTTTTCTTTCTGTTTGTTCATATGTTGCAATTGTTATTATTGGCAGCTGTAATGAGTCTTTTCCTCACCGAATTAACACATCTACGCAAATCTCAATGCTGACGAGTTCTCTTCTTCCTTCTTTTCTTGACACGTATAGGCTTTCATCATCCACTCTGGTTTTACTTAGTTGCCGAGATGATCTATCGTGGATTAAAACCAGAATCCATATATACCATCATGACCTGGTATTTTCTAATGCCGCTCTTAATAAGTCCACGTACATGTCGGTCTCGTGCCATTCTTCAAGTCCTTGCAGTTTCTTTTGTGTTTTTAACTATTCGGCCATTCTGTTATCTTCTTTTGTCTCCCAAAAAGTTTCATACGGATGGTTGTTTGCTTTCATGCTCTGACTTACTGATACTATTTACTTTCGTTATTTTTGAAGATCCTGCTTTACTTGTATTGCTTGATTTTTCCCCCGGTATTTTCTGAGTTTCCCTTCTTTTAGTTTATTTCTTCCAGTTGCATGTCAGTATTTTTTGTCGTTGTCTTTTTGTTTTCGGTCGGTTTTCCTTTCTTAGTGCTTTCGCTTCTTTATTTTTACTTCTAGCCTCATTTCCCATCCGGCTTTTGTATTTCTGTTCAGGTTCCGTACACGTTCATCAATCTTATCACTGGTTAATTTTGCTCCAGCATAAGATGGCATTTAGCAAAAGTCTCCATACCTGTCATCCATCGGCTCACCTAGATTATCTACTAATACATGTTCACTGCTTCTCTCTTGTTCCATAAGAAGATTCTAAGAATCAACCTAAAATATTCACTATCTGTTGTTATCATCTTATTATTCAAGTAGATGAGAATTTCGAGTGTTGTCTTATGAAAAACAATGAAATGACAAAACATATTTGTTTAAATACCGTGGAATATTTCCGGAAATTTTATTTTACGCATTTTTTCAAACTAAACGTTCCCTAATTTTCCTAAAATTTCATAATCATTTCATATTTATATATAATGACCAATACTTTTCCATAACAGAATATGGCATGTTCATCATTTATCTCAAATCATAATCAGAAAAACTTACCATTTCCCGATCTGTCCCGATCTTTGACTTTGGAACAAATGCAGCATCTATCGGCTGAAATAAAGAGTGAACAAATATTAAATCTCTTATAAGAGTATCTTTATGATTATATATTATTCTTCACTGGGTCAACGCATTAAGGTGATAGAAAAAATGTTAATATTTCTATGGGGGTATCTTTATTAGAATTTGCAATGCCATTAAAATCAGCCAATCAATCAATCAATCATAATACAGTTGCATGATAGGGAATTAATCGTGTAACTTATTTGAAATACAGATAACATGTTTACTGAAATTGATAGATCCCTGCCAGACGCAGTAGTGGGACTCAAACTTTTTATAACCCTATCGGTAGGGCTTATGATATGTTGGCTGTATCACTTTCAGAGGGGTAAGACCCTCCCCTCCCCCAAAGAAGTGTGTTATGGATATGATACTAAACTGCATCTAATGGTGGGGCTACAGTTTTGGAGATCTGAGAAGTGTGAGTAGTATTTCATTATCATTACTCCCAGGTTCACGCTGATCTGGAATGGTATGACATGTTAGGGTTCTATCGGGGAAAAAGGCCTGGTAAGAAAAGATTCGTATTCGATAGGACTATGTGCAAATAAAAATCTCTTAGGAAACACCTATAAAACACCTATAAAACAAATGCAAACGTGAACACGATTTCCTAACTTCTAAACATAAAATAACCCTAAACGCGTTGACATGCCGTTAAAACCTATTAATCTTAATATACAGTGGCATAATAGAGAATTAATGGTCAAAGTAATTTGAAATACAGATAACATATTTACTGAATATTGATACAGAACTCATGAGTAGAACTCAAACCTTTCCATGCAGGTAATGTAAAATTTAGTTAATAATCTCTGCAGGGAAGTAAGCTTTTTTCTTTTGAATATAATTCAGATTGAAAACGTGAAAGGAAAATATGGAAAAGAAAAGGCTGTTTTTCGAATTTGCGATTCGGCAGCCGTCAAGAAATAAATCTAGACAAACACGGAAGAACGAAAAAACAAACGCCCAAAAATGGCCACTTTCAAACATCTCCATTCCAAAATTATCGCAGAAAAATACAATTAAACCAATCTGAACATGATTTTTCGTGCCCCCTAACTTTAAACAGATGTTAATCTTTTTTTGTTGTTTGATTCGCGCCTTTTTGACACTATTTAACTCTTTCGCGGCATTTTTCTTCGTTAATTTCTTTCTATTTTCCTCCTCCTCCCCCTATTTCTCTCTGACTCTCTCTCTCTCTCTCTCTCTCTTTCTCTCTCTCTCTCTCTCTCTCTCTCTCTCTCTCAACCGACATTTCTGTATTTCTCTTTTAATTAGGATTCTTTATCCATTGTGCATTGCTTGCTCTGTTTTCCCGCCTATACCTCTCTTTTTTACAACTACTACTACTACTACTACTACTGCTACTACTACTCTCTCTCTCTCTCTCTCTCTCTCTCTCTCCCCGTTCTCTATCAACTTCCTGTTTGACACTCTGTTACATAAACGATTCTATTTTACAAGTTATTTTCCATTCCTTTTCCATTTCCTTTTTCCTTTTCTAGTTCTTTTCTCTTTATCTTCTTTTATTTTGCCATCAAATTTTAGACATCCATTCCCCCTCTCACTCTCTTTCTATTTTCATCTCATTTTTACTCATATAATATCTTTCTTATCTTTTCTCTTCTTTTTTCTTTTTAAATTTTAACTTCATTAATTTTGCTCTCTCTCTCTCTCTCTCTCTCTCTGTCTCTGTCTGTCTCTCTCTCTGTCTCTCTCTCCCTCTCAAAATATAACCTTCTCTTTTAATTTTGCTTTATTTATATCTTCTCTTTTACTCTACTTTGCATCTCCTCCCTCTGTTTCACATTTCCTTTTGTTATTTCTTTTGTTTCTCTCTCTGTATCTCTCTCTCTCTCTCTCTCTCTCTCTCTCACTCCAGCCCTTTCTCTTTATTCACCCCCTCTCTCCACATTTACTCCGTTCTGTTTACCTATAAAACTTTCACGTTTTCTTCTTTATGTTCTTTATCTTTCTCTGTCCACACTTTTGTATCTTTTAACCAACTTAATCTCTGTTTTTCTCTATCATTTTCTTTATTATTCTCCCGCGTTCATCTTTATTCTTCCTTTGTGGAACATAAACTCTGTTATTCTATCTCCTTCTTTCTCTCTTTCTCACATATTATCTATCTATTCCACTCTTTCCACCTCTCTCTCTATCTATCTATCTATCTCTTGATCTTGGTCTCTCAATCTTTTTTTCTTTTCTCAGGGAATTTTCTTGATCATTCTTTGAACAACAACAACAACCCACGCACGGAATTTTAGCTGTTGCTCTCCTCTTTTCTCACGTTCCCTCTTCCGTTGCTTTGCTATTAAGAAACATTTTTCGAACAACATAAGTAATTTCACTATAGTTTGAATTTAAAAGGACAAAAGACAACAATAACAACATAAACAACAATAACAATAACAATAACAACAGCAGCAGCAGTAGTAACAGCAACAACAACAAAATAAAATAGAGACAAAACAAAGAAGGTTCCTTTGTCTTGTGACAAAGTAGCATAAGCATTTTTCCAGCTTTTCCTCATTCAGAAAACAAACAAGTGTTTTAACACAAAGGTCGGCAAAAGATAAATTCACTCTAAACAACAACAAAGTATAAAACATGCAAATATATACATGCAGCAATATGCAGATGTGTGAACACACACACACACAAACACACACACACACACACACACACACACATATATATATATATATATATGTATATATATGATTGATTGATCTTATGCGTAGGGTTATGGAATCGCGTTCATTGTACGTTCATATTTCCTTTTTTGTGTAGTTTCTTTTTTGCATATCGAGTACGAATAATTTAAGACATTACTTGACCCATAGGTGGGATCCTAACAGGTACTACCACTCCTGGTCAGAGTAGATTTGGGAGTAATGGTAATAAATGAGTACTCCACACTCCTCTGATCATCAGAATTGGACCCTCATCATTAGATGCAGTTTAGTGTCATAGCAAGGACACTACCTTTTTTGTAAGTTATACAATCAGCGTTTTCTAAGTGCTCTGTTATTATTGACTTTTTTGAAAAGTGACATTTGTTTTTCAATACTGTGATTTTCAAAAAAATGAATATTTTTAACACTTTTATTCTTTTTCTACATTCTGATATCTCTCTATTCCACACCTAATTATCCATTAGTTAAAGATTTTAGCTCCCTCTTTTGTAAGAACTAGATAATGAAAAAACTTTAGAAAATTGCTTTTTAATAACAAATCCTAGAAACTTTTGCAGGCATAATATTGATTGATTGATTTTAACAGCATGTCAACCTGTGTAGGATTATTTTATGCCTAGGGGTTAGGGAATCGCGTTCACCGAACGTTCGTGCTTACATTTTCTGTGTACTTTCTTAAGAGTTTATTTTTACGCGGTCATTTCGAATACAGCTACTACCACTTCGAGTCAGAGTGGACCCAGGAGTAATGCAATGAATGAGTATTCCCGACTACTTGTATCTCAAGAACTGGAGCCTCACTTTCAGATGCAGTTTAGTATCATATTCAAGATTATAGGACTTATAGCAGATAGAGTCAGCTCCCATCGCCAGTACTGGTCAATAAAAGAGGAAGATGGTCATGACAGAAATAGATAATATTGCCACCATCTATTTAATTAAGGACAATCAAAATATTACTAATAAATGAAAATTAAATATTCAGCATACAAATTTGCCTTGTAACTTGGATGATATATATTATGTGAAAATGATATGATGTTAATGATGATGATGGTAATGATGATAATGATGATAGAATATTTCACACTTTTACAAGTTCAGCAGTTCATATTCTGCTTGTAACTGCCTTTAAAAACATTCTTAATTGGAAAAGAAACATTTATCTCGAATAAAGTTGATGCTTATATTTCTTTTCAATGAGAATAATGATTATATTGAAATTGAATGTGGCTATAAAAGCAATAAATTTATCATAATTTATCTATGAAATATGAAGAATGAATAATTTTCTCATATAAATGACTCTCTATATTAAAATATAATGTCATTTATGATATTCTATTTTGAATAGAATCTTTATGCGGACATCCATATCACTTGCGAATCTCAACCCACATGCAAATATTAAACACTTAAATAGTGCGTCTGTAATGGAAGTGATTTTGATTCGCTTACATTATCTGTGCCTGTATAAGTTCTGAGATTGACTGCTTCAAATTTTGTGATATCTAAACAGTTGATCTGTATGTTGAGTGACGTGTTCTCAGCGAAAATCTGTCTTAATATCTTCACTGTTTCGGCGAAATTATAATCCCGTGGGTAATCTGGTAGAATATAGTAAGATTATCGGTCACGTTCTCCAATTCCAAGTTTGTTTGACTTTCCAGTTGTCCACCAGTTCCTTAAAATTCACACGGAAAAAATCTTCAAAGAGAACAAACTATGAAAAAAACGTTGATTTCATGTCCGTGTCCTAATGAAATTCCATGAACGTTTAACAACCTCTTCTGATATAAATAATTTTGTTTCCAAAAACGTTTACTTTGGTGTAAATAGTCTCATTAAAAAACAATTCCAATTGGCGCAGCCATCCTTGTAAAATGTGCGTGTATGTATGATCAAGTAATCCTAAATCTTTGCTGGTGAATATGCTATGCTTTTAACGTACGTGAAATATGTGTCTTAACGAAACCCGACATCCAAAATTCGAAATCATCGGAGTCAAATATGTTAACGTGTTCCGGAAATAATCTTTACCAATAGATATGTTACGTTTTTATGTACAAGAAATAATAATTAGTATCCATGGAGACGCACTTAGCGTAACGGTTATTGTCATAGGAAATTAAATTCAAATCCTAAATGAAACTATTTGTCCTTGGGAAAGTTATGGATCCATCTTTCCCTCCCACCATCTATGGGCAGACTGGGTTCTCTTGGTAAGGCAACCAGTCTAAGAGAAGAACAAATCTGAATTCAATCCAACGATATTCTACTTAAAAATTGACATTGTGTCACATCCTGCCCGCGTGGAGTGGTTGGATAAATGAATACATCTATAGAAACGATTTCACCGAAAATTATTGCTGTTTTGTTGTCATTCATAAATGATGAGGGTTGAATTATTAGCCAAAAGTTTCTTTTAATTTCTTTTCATTTTAATGTCAGTAGAATATGTCCCATGAAAAGTAGCAATATTAACTTTTATATGTTGCTATATGAAATTAACATAACAGTTTATGATCCATTTTACAAAGTGCTTTTTTTATTTATTCATTGCTTAATTGGTGTTAAATATGCTAAGAGCTTAATCTGCAAGATACAGATTATTATTTCCCCGGTGTTTTTACTCTGGACAGAAATTTGATTAAAAGAGGAAATATTTGTCTGAAGAACGGATTCAATATGTGAAAAATGATAATATTGGGTGGATACCCAAAACGAAAAATAGAAAATAGAGAATGGGGTAAATGAAATTGGAATAAATGAGTCACACTTTCTGACTAGTTAAATGGTGAAGCAAGCGACCAATAGCAAGGGAGCTGGTAAAATGTTCTCCGTTGACACATGGTTTCCTTCCCCCTTCTCCTTCTCCTTCTTATATATTATTATTATTATTATTATTTGAGCATTGCACACCTGGCAGGTGTCCCGTATCTCATTATGGTGACCTAAATATTTCTTATATATATATATATATATATATATATATATGTGTGTGTGTGTGTGTGGGTGGGTGGGTGTGCGTGCGTGCGTGCGTGCGGGTAATTGTATATATATATATATGTTTTTACACATGTATGTATATACTTGTGTGCGCATATTGTGTGTTTACTTTCATACATATTTTTAATAGTATATATTTATACGTGCATGCGTATGTGTGCATGTGTTTGACATATATATATATATATATGTGTGTTCATGTATGTGTGTGTGTGTGTATGTGTATGTGTGCGTGCGTGCGGAATAAACCAGAAAAATCATCACTTTACCTTTTTTATCCTTTGCGGTTATGTGATGTGCAACAACAAATACAAAATAAGACCCTTGACCTTAATGTCTTTGAAAATTCAATAAATACGAACACATAAGATTTTGATGTTGATATAGGCGTATAATATACCAATCCATACACATATACAAGTCTTTTTTTTTTAAAGATTACACATCTTAGAAGCTTAAAACCAACCCTTCACAATATATGGATATATCTTCTTTATTTTCCTTATAGAAATTATTGTATATATGTACATGTAATCGCTGTGCCATGTAATACGCTTACTGTGTTCCCAGGAAGGGGTAATACCTTCACCAAAAAGGGATGTCCTGGGTATGACACTAAATATCTGATGGTGAAGCTCCAGTTCTGAGGAATGTGGAGTACTTCTTGATTGCTATCACACCCAACTCCACTCTTAATCTTAACATCAAACTGTCTAGAGTTTTTTTTAGACAAGGGATTAGGGAATTGCGTTCATAATTGGGTAATTCCATCACACCCCATTCAATTTTTCTGAAATTTTGTCCAAGTGTGGATTATGATAAAGTTAGCTAATCCTTTGGGATTGGCTAACTTTGAGCTTCCAATTCCAAAAAATGGTGGAGTTCTCCAAATTTGGTGGGGATTGGCGAAAAATTGCGACTGTGTGTAATCTATTTTTATCTGTAAAATGAGTTCTAGAGCTTCCCTATTTCTGAAAATTGGTTTATAAAAGTATTTTCGTCCAAGAAATCCTAAAATGCTATAGAAAAGTTTTAAATTCAACCAATTTTAAGTTATTAAGGATTTCTGATTCTTTCATAGCAAGATCAATTTACCGATGTGGCACTAATGAAATGTGGCACTAATGAAAAACAACAATTTTTTCTATGATTATTTCACATATATTGAACATTATTTGTACCAAAAAGATAGTTTGATATTTGCTCAGAACCGAAGCTACAACATTTTGCGAAAATTTGTTAAAATTTTGCACTTCAATTTTTCTGAAATTTTATACAGGTGTGGACTATCTTAAAGTTAGACAATCACCAAAATTTGAGTTTCCAAAATTTGAGTTGGCAGAGTTATGTTGATTCTCAAAATCGACATAACTCTTCAAATTTGGGTGAGGTGTCGCGAAAAATGGCGACTTTTTGTAATCTATTTTTGTCTGTAAAATGAGTTCTAGAGCTTCCCTACTCCCAAAGATTAGTTTCTAAGAGCATTTTACCCCAACAAATCCAAAACTGCTGTAAAAAATCTCTTAAAGTTAACTAATTTTAAGTTATAAATGATTTCTGATTTGCAAAATTTTAACTGATGTTGTAGCTTCGGTTCTGAGCAAATATCAAACTATCTTTTTGGTACAAATAATGTTCAATATATGTGAAATAATCATAGAAAAAGAATTTGTCACAGATGAAGTGCCACATCGGGATATTGATCTTGCTAGGAAAAATCAGAAATCATTAATAACTTAAAATTGGTTGACTTTAAAACTTGTTTGATAGCATATTTTGATTTCATGGGAAAAAATGCTATTATAAACCAATTTTTAGTAGTAGGGAAGCTCTAGAACTCATTTTACAGACAAAAATAGATGACAAAAAGTCCCATTTTTCGCCAACCCACCAAATTTGGAGAGCTAAAAATCGACATAACTCAGCCAATTTTTGGAATTGGAAGCTCAATTTTGGGGATTGTCTAATGTTAACATAGTCCACACGTGGAAAAAATTCAGAAAAATTGAAGGGGGTGGGTGACAATTTTACTTTTTTCTGGATGATTTGACATGGAATTGCCCACTTACATTTTTTGTGTAGTTTCTTAAGAGTTTTTTTTTTCCTATGAAATACAACAGATCTATATAACCTATAGGTAGGTTTTTTTTTAATGGAAATGGAGGAGTACTCTACACTCACCAGATCTTGAGAACTTTATGAAAAGTATCCTCGTTCATTCACACACACACACACACACACACACACACACACACACACACACACACACTCATAAAAAAAAAAATTCATTAGAAACAAATATAAAAAAAATATAAATATAACGCACAATGAAATTCTCAATGTTCTAGGCATAAGATAAACTGTGACGGTTTGGCATGCCGCTAGAATCAATCAATCAATATTTTCTATTATGGAATATATCTTTTATAGTAAAAATTATCATTTGTGACCGTTCAATATAAATGTTCAAATGAAAAAGATTTTAAAGTAGATATTGTTTAAAAGAAAAAGGAAATAGTTCGAAGTAGAAGTATTTTTTTTTATTAATCTCACCATGTGTGCGAACCAAATCTGCCTAAATGGGCACTTCATTTGATAGCAAATAAATTCATAGTCAATATCTAAAATTTAACATATTGCTGAAGTGAAATAACGGCTTAATTAGTTATCACTGCACCCACAAAATAAAATCTTTCTTTAGACAGTTGTATGTATCATTTAAGTATCATAGATTTTTTAATACCTTGACCAAGAGTGAAAGAACTTTGAAATACTCGTATCAAATAAGAACACGTGATAATATCAAAATTTAACATTAGATCCCTAGGATTTTAGAGACTTTGTGGTAAAGATTTATTGCTTAGGTAGAACCAGACTGATTATTTTTGAAGATTGTTATTGTAATAAGACATTTTTAATCTTGAGTTTTTTGGTTGAAAGTTACAGTATTTTGAAGTTGATAGTTTTATCGAAAAACTGATAGTAAAATTTGTGCGTGAATATTTATCATCGAAATAGTGGCGCAATCTTTAAAGTAACTTTCTAGCTCATATATAAAACTAATTTAAGACAAAATAGCCACCTAGTTTCCAGAAATGTTCTAATGTTTTAGAATGAAACGTTTAGTAATCTATTTTTATTTCAGTAAGATTTTACTTTTTAAAACTAGATCTCAAAAATGTCGAAATATTTTATGTATATCTGGAAATATCATGAATGTAGAGCACACTACTCATATGTATATTCTAAAACAATGGTATACACGCTATCTCTTTAAAGTAATTTCGTTCAATTCTGTCACGGCAATTTGTGAAACATCCATAATCAAAATTTTCTTACATTTCTTTAGATGAAATCTATGCTATTTCAAGATTTATAAAAACATGATCATAACAAATTTTCAGAAATAATCATTGAATATATCGGATGAAAGAGCCTTCCTCTATTTTGGGGTTTTGGTTTATATTATATGTTTAATATTAAAAGTGAATGATGTGTGCTATACACTGTCAATTATGCTGTTATCCTTTTGATTTTTTGCGTTTTTACATGTATCTCAAAAATCTGATAAATATTAAATTCTTTCCAGCGCAGAGTTATTTAGAGATCATGAATAGATTACTAGTGAGAATCTGATCCATAAACATGTGCCTATTGTATGGTTTATAATATTTTTTGACAATTTACAATGCTAAATCCAAATTTTAGCCCACTGTATCACATTATGACAGTCTTGCACCAAGAAAATTGTTGATTTATTTCAAACTGGTCTGTAATTCTAGGAAGCAAAAGAAATTTGACATTTCAATCTAAAATGCATAAAAAACAATAAAACACAGACACACAGACACAGACCAAGACACACAGACACAGACCAAGACACACAAATATATATATATATATATATATATATATATATATATATATATATATATATATATATGTGTGTGTGTATGTGTGTATAAGCATGCTCATTGAATCTGTGACGTTCATATATGCAGGTCTTTTGAAGATGATATCCTAACATAAAGAAGGAAGTCGGATTAGATGACAAATAGTGTTGAGCGAGCAGCTTTATTGCATTCATTTATGAAATTGCTGACAGGAAATGCGAGTGAATCGTTATATTTCAGTTTGGCACGTCCCTCATGGCTGATTGAACTGATCCGATTGCGATCATGAAACAACATAATTTATGGACCGGTTGCTATTTGCAATATTTACGCACACTGCTCAACATTCTTTGAACCACCTTTTTTCAATAAATAAAAACATGCCAGGTTTTATAAATGGGATATTTTCCGCTTTTATCATCACTCTTTAATTTATATAAACTATTTTTACTCTACTGCTAATTCTTTACATTTACAACGTCTGTTTTACGTATTCGTTATTAGTAATATCCAGTTATTAATATTACTGTAAAATCTGCCAGAAAGTCTTTTTACGTCTTTATCACTAGTAATATCCAGTTATTGATAATAGGAAAGTTTTTAATAATAATAATAATAATAATAATAATAATAATAATAATAATAATAATAATAATATACAATAAAGAGCAGATAAAGATTACAATAATAGCAGCTGCAACATATTGACAAACAGAAAAACACCGCAAACAAGAAAACAAAGACAGGAAGAAAATAGATACTTCAAACGTCAAATTAGAGAGGTTATTCATGAAAAGATTTGGACTTGGTTTTGAAGAGGAAACCTCAAAAGAGAAACTGAATCGCTGATAATTGCTGCACAAAATAATGCCATAATTTGTTTAATTGTATCAAAGCAAAATTTGATAAGACACAACAAAACAGTAAATGTAGACTGCGTGGTAACAGAGATGAGACCATAAACCATGTATTAAGCGAATGTAGCAAACTCGCACAACGGAAATACAAAACTAGGCACGGCTGGGTTGGAAAGGTGATCCATTGAGAATTATGCAAAAGACTAAATCTAGGCCATACAACAAAATGGTATATGCATAAACCAGAATCTGTTCTTGAGAATGAAACACATAAAATTCTCTGGGACTTCGAGATAAAGACAGGTCACATTATCCCAGCAAGGAGACCAGACCTAGTATTGATTAACAAAAAAAGAGAACTTGTCAACTGGTTGACTTTGCAGTTCTAGCAGATCACAGGGTGAAGATGAAGGAGAAAAAAGATAGACATATACCTGGACCTTGGCAGAGAATTGAAAAAGCTGTGGAATATGAGGATGAAAGTGATACCAATTGTAGTTGGTGCACTTGGAACGGTCCCAAAAATCTTGGGAAAAATTCTGGAGGAATTGGAAATTAGAGGAAGAATTGAGACCATCTCGACAAATGCATGGCTGCAATCGGTTAGAATACTCAGAAGAGTCCTAGAGACCCGAGGAGACTTGTTGTTACTCAGACTCTAGTGAAAGACCATCAGCTAACGCTGGTGCGAAAAACTATAATAATAATAATAATAATAATAATAATAATAATAATAAGCTTTTCCCAGAAGAACAGAAAGGATTCCGCAAAGGAAAAAGAGGAACACATGATTTACTGTATATAGATCAACACATCCTTAAGGAAGTTAAAAATAGGCGGGAAAATATTGCAATGGCATGGATCGACTACAGAAATGCCTATGACATGGTCCCACATACCTGGATTTTAGAATGTCTAAAAATGTACAAAATATCCAACAACATCATAAATTTCATTTAAAAAAGCCATGGAAAACGGGCGAGTCCAATTAAAAGCCGGAGGGCAGTCCCTGTCAGAATTAAAAAGCTAAAGAAGTATTTTCCAAGGAGACTCATTATCACCACTACTATTTATTATTGCAATGATGCCACTTAATCATATACTTAAAAATGTACAGGAGGGTACAAATTCACTACCTCACAAGAAAAGATAAACCACCTTATGTACATGGATGACATAAACTTTTTTGCAAAAACTGAAATAGAATTAGAAACCCTAGTACAGACCATTAGAATATATAGCCAAGATATAGGGATGGAATTCGAAATCGGAAAATGTGCTATGTTAGTAATAAAACGGGATGAAAGAAAATTAATGGACGGAATACAACTACCAAATCAAGACACTATAAAATCACTTGATGAAAATGAAAGCTACAAATACTTAGTAATTTTAGAAGCAGACAATATCAAGCAAGCAGAAATGAAAGGAAAAGTTAAAAAAGAATACCTTAGGAGGACAAGAAAATTCCTAGAAACCAAACTCAACAGCAGAAACATGGGCCATTCTTAAAATGGACAAAAGAAGAACTTAGAGATATTGACCAAAGGACTAGAAAATTAATTACCATGCACAAGGCTCTATACACTAGAGACGATATAGATAAACTATATGTACCAAGAAAGGAAGGGGAAAGATGTCTTGCCAACATAGAGGACTGCGTAGAGGCCACAATCCAACAACTCGAAAAATACACAAAAAAGAGCAAACACAGATTACTTATGGCAGCCAAAAATAGCAGGTGTAATATATGGACAAACAGAAAAACAACAAAAACTAGAAAACAAAAATTGGAAGAAAAACAATTATATGGACACTTCAAACAACAAAACGGAGAGGTTGCACATGGAAAGACTTGGGCATGTTTAAGAAAAGGAAACCTCAAAAGAAAAACTGAATCACTAATAATTGCTGCACAAAATAATGCCATAAGGACAAAGTATATCAAAGCAAAAATTGATAAGACACAACAAAATAGTAAATGTAGACTATACGGTGACAAAGATGAAACTGTAAACCATGTACTAAGCGAACGTAGCAAACTAGCACAACGGAAATACAAAACTAGGCACGGCTGGGTTTGGAAGGTGATCCACTGGGAATTATGCAAAAAAGTAAATTTTGACCATACCACAAAATGGTATATGCATAAACCAGAATCTGTTCTTGAGAATGAAATGCATAAAATTCTCTGGGACTTTGAGATAAAAACGGATCACCTTATCCAGCAAGGAGACCAGGCCTAATGTTGATTAACAAAAAAGAAAGAACTTGTCAACTGGTAGATTTTGCAGTCCCAGTAGATCACAGGGTGAAGATTAGGGAAAACGATAAGATGGACAAATGCCTGGACCTTTCCAGAGAACTGAAAAAGATATGGAATATGAAAGTCAAAGTGATAGCAATTCTAGTTGGTGCCCTTGGAACGGTCCCAAAAAGCTTGGAAAAATCTGGAAATCAGAGGAAGAATTGAGACCATTTAGAATATTGCACTGTTGCAAGCTGTCAGTATACTCAGAAGAGTCCTGGATACCTGAGAAGACTTGTTGTCACTCAGACTCCAGTGAAATACAATTAGCTAACGCTGATGTGAAAAACTGAACAATAATAATAATGATAAGTTTTTTTTCAATAATAAGAAAGTCAACTTTACATCTTTTTTACGTCTTTATCATTATTTATATCCAGATAGTAATAATAATATCAAGCCCGTAAGAAAATCTTTTTACATCTTTCTATGTTGTTTTTATTAGGAATATACAGTTATTGATATTACTGTCAACCCTGTAAAACATTTTGTATATCTATTTACGTCATTACTATTAATTGTATCCAGTTGATAATACTGTTAAACCTTTTTTCCATTATTTTTACGCCTTTGTTATTAGTAATATCCAGTTGTCAATGATACTGTCAATCTGTAAAAAAGTCTTTACATCTTTCTAACGTCTTTATTATTAATATCCAGTTACTAATATCACTTTCAAGGCAGTAAGAAAGTCTTTTTAAAAAAGTTTTTTCCTTTTTTATTATTAGTAATATTCAGTTATTAACATTATGAGACTAATGTCTGTAAGAAAGTTTTTTTACATCTTTTTACGTCTTTATTATTCTTAATATCCAGTTATCGAATCAATCAGAAAGTTTTTTTTTACATCTTACGTATTTATTCTTAGTAATAACTAGTTATGATATTACTTTACATTCATACCTGTAAGAAAGTACTTATATCTTTTTACGTAATTATTATTAATTATCCCAAGTTAGTAATAATACTATCAACCCTGTGAGAATGTCCTTTTTACATCTTTTTACATTTTTTATTAGCAATATCTCGTTAGTTATCAAACCTTTAAGAAAGTTTTTTTTTACATCTTTAATTGATTTAATCTTGCTCAAGTCATATTTTGTTTTAAGAGAAGTACGACAGCATTAATGTTCACTAAAGATGAAAGAAACAATGTAGAGATAATAAAACAAATCATAGCCGAAAAAAGAGTACATTACCATCCGAATCAGAACTAGAAAACAAGATAGAAACCGAAAAGGTAAATAAAGTCTTTCATAATCTCTCAACAGACTTTATTGAACTAAACGATCTAATTCATGTAAATCAAAACTAACCAATGATATAATTGGTATACCCCTACAGAACCAAAGCAGAAACGCAAAAGCTGGATGGGAAATATGACTAGAAAGACAAGTAAGAAACTACGACAACAAGCGAAATTACTAAGAAAGGGAAAAGACACAAAAATACAATGGAAAAACAAAAAAACAAAAACAAATAAAAGACAACAGAAAATAAGACTGACAATACAACTGGAAGAAAAGATACTGGCGAAAGAATAAATGACTAAAAAATATCGAGACAGAACCAAGCAATAGAAGCAAAATAGGACCTTCCAAAATAACGAAAGAAAATTCTACCAGCAAGTTTGCGGAGAAAGCATGAAATCAAACGAATACCTGAATGCAAAGGAGACAAAACCTTCTGGGGTACGATATGGGAAAAGAAAGTACATAACAGAAAGTCTGAATCGATAAAAAAAAACATGAAGAGAAAATTTCAAGGATTTGAGAAGGCCCCGAGGCCTAGATACACCTGGATTCACCAAAAGCAACACTTAAGAAAGTACAAAATTAGAAAACACAATGCCATGAGGGGATACATGGATTCTGTTTTTTAAGAAATTTCGTCATTCCCGACAGATTGTCTCGGCACCTGGGCGAATACCCCATAAGAAGCAAACATACCAAATGGATAACGAAGGGAAAAAACGACCCTGATCCAGAAATATTTTCCTCAAGGAAACAATCCCAGCCGATAACGTGGAAAATGATATGAAAAATTCTAACCGCACAGATAAGAGAAGATATTGCTCGCTTGATTGCCATGGACTATGTCCGAAAGAAAAGAAAGGGTTCTGCAAAGGAACAAGAAGAACAGAGGATCAACTATTCATAGATCAGTACATTCTCAAGGAGACCAAAACAGGATAGAAAAAATGTAGCCATGGCATTTATAGACTACAGAAATGCCTAAGATATGGTTCCGAAAACTTGGATAATTGAATGTATAAAAATATATAAGCTATCCGACAAAGGAATAATCTTCATCACGAAAGCCATGAGAAACTGGAAAGTGGAATTAGCAGCAGGAGGACAAACCCTAACAGAGACGGAAATATTTCAGTTTTTTAACCATAAACATGTAAAAATACCTTCAGGTGACCCCCTCTCACCATGTTATATACCATCTCATTACATAGACGGTATATATATTATACCCGTCTTGCTATCGACGTATATATATTATATATGATATCCGACTGGATATCGATATCTATTATCGTATGAGGGATATCCGTCTTGACATGCATCGAGGAACACGTATACTATCGTATGAAGGATCTCATTACATAGACGGTATATATATTATACCCGTCTTGCTATCGATATATATTATATATGATATCCGACTGGATATCGATATCTATTATCGTATGAGGGATATCCGTCTTGACATGCATCGAGGAACACGTATACTATCGTATGAAGGATCTCATTACATAGACGGTATATATATTATACCCGTCTTGCTATCGACGTATATATATTATATATGATATCCGACTGGATATCGATATCTATTATCGTATGAGGGATATCCGTCTTGACATGCATCGAGGAACACGTATACTATCGTATGAAGGATATCCGTAGTTATGTAGTTATCTATTATCATATGAGAGATAACCGGGATTATATATCCCATACTAAATCTTCTTCGTCTGTAATTACCTCTTGTGATTAGCTTGGCTGAGTATCTATTAATCGATCTGTCTAAATACTTCTATGTAGATGTTCGTCGATGGGTGGTTCTGACTTCTTAGCTGTTTCTGGCTGGTTCCAACAGTCTCTTCATCTTAAGATGTTGGCGAGATGTCCCGCGTTGGTCAAGACATCTATTTTTGTGAATCAAATATTTCTTTCTTAGGTTCTTAAGATTTTGATTCATAAACAATGTGCGTGCAAGTCTAGTCACCCGACCGTCATGAGGTCTTTCTATCCCGGCAGCTTGCTACAGACTGACAAATATCATCTCACGCTTGCAATCGCAAATGGAAGAGGGGACTAAACTAAGGTTACGACTGGTCAATTAAATCTAACGTCCAGATTTTAATTCAAATAATATTTTCCAACCATCTTGATTTGAATTCAAATACTATTTTCTACACTAACTGTTCAAAATTGATAGTACGCCCATCAATTATGTAAAATCCACTGTTATTTGCTATAGCAATGATACCACTGAATTACATACTTAGGAAATGTAACAGCAGTTTTAACATATGGACAAACAGGAACCCCCCCCAAAAACCCCCAAAAAACCCCAAAAAACAGAAAACAGAAATGGAAAGAACACAACTATATGGATACTTCAAGCAATAAACGAGAGACACTGCACACGAGAATACCTTGATATGCTTAAAAAAAGGAAAACCCCGAGAAAGAAACTGAATCACCCATAATTGCAGCACAAAATAATCCATCCTAGAGAATGAGACAATTCTCTGAGATTTTGGAATACAAACGGATCACCTTGGCCTTAAGACCTAGAATTATTTAACAAAAAAAAAGATAAAAAAATTCTTAGACCTTGCCAGAAAACTGAAAAATTTGTGGAACTTGAGAGTAAAGGTGATATCAATTGTAGTTAGTGCTGTGGATCCGTTTCCAAGAGTATGGAAACAAAAGATTGGAGGAATTGGAAATCAAAAGATGAGTTGGGACAATTCTGACAACATCATTGTTAAAACTGGCTTGAATACTCAGAAGAAACATGAAGACCTGATAATACTTGCTGTCACTCAGACTCCAGTGAAAGACCACCACCTAAAGTTGGTGTGAAAACTCGCAAGGAGTGATATAATATTAATTATTATAATAGTAATAATAATGCACAGGAGGTTACATTTTTACAAAATCACAGGAAAAGATAAACTATTTTATGTATATTAAGATATTTGCCAAAAATAAAAAAAGAACTAGAAAACCTTATACAGACTATAAAAATATAGAGCCACGGTATAGGGATGGAATTTGGGATCGAAAAGTGTGCCATGCTCGTGAGGAAAAAGGAAAAATATAAACAACGGGAGGAATAGAACAAGCAAATCAGGAAAGTACCGGAACACTTGGTAAAAAAAGAAAAATACAATTACTTTACTGAAAACGGACACCATCAAACAGAGATGAAAGAAAAAGTAAGAAAAAAAAGTACCTCAGAAGAACAAGAAAACGTTCCGAAACCAAAAACTGCAGCAGAAATGTCATCAAGTAATAAACACCTGTGCATTCGCTGTTGTAAGATACCGTGGACCATTCTTAAAATGGACAATAGAGGAACTCAAACAATGGATCAAAAGACAAAGAAATTGATGAGATACACAAAGATTTAAACTTGAGAGATGTGTCAAGAAATAAACAGGAAGATGACTCGCGAGCCTTGAGGGTCGATTTCGCAACGGTTATTGTCGTAGGAAATGAAATCGGTTACCAGAGTTCAAATCTTAGACAACGCTGTTTTCGTTTCTGTTCGAGATAATGCCATAAGAAACGTTATGAATCTGTCATCCCAGCTATAGGTAAATAGTAGGGCAGACTGAGTTCTTAAGCCTTGGTTTGACAGAAGGAAAACTCCGAATTAAAAGCGGTTTAATTCTGCATAAAAACTGACCTTGTGCCACATCCTGCCCATGGCGGAGGGGTTGATTAAATACATATTTCCCGTGGAAAAAAAATGAACAAAGAGGATTTTCGGTTAGAAGTTCCGAAGAAGATAATCCTGAATGAAAAGAGAAGAAAACACAAGATAATAGTTGACATTCAATAACATAGAGCTACAGAAACAAAAATAACGGATTTTCGAACTTCAGTTTAAGTAATGCAAAGTAGAAAAAATAGTAGGCCCTCTCAAAGACATGTCACAGTTGTAAAAAAGGGTTTGGATTTATATCCATCTCGGCCAATGATTTAATTTGTCACCGCTATTAGTTGAATTTTCAAACCCACTGCTGAAAAACTGAAATATTTCTCTTTGGGGAGTGACCTGAAATATATTACCCTCCTCTTTCAAGCAGTAAAAATTAATATTCTCAAGAGATATAAATAGCTTGTCTTACCTAAGTGGGTTGTATTAAATTGGATATGAATCAATGGGACAAACCGTCTAAGTTTTTATTTCCGGTAACATTTTTTTGTCTGATATCCAACACCAGTAATTGAAAATGTCATTTTGTTTAAGCAAAACGATTTGAGTTTAGATCCGATTAAAAAACAACCAGACTCCTGAGGGATCTACAACGCCTCGATGTGGATATCGAAAGTAATACAAGAAACGCATCTAATTGCAGGCGACCATGAAACTGTTCTGTTGAAGTAGTTTTGCCTCTTCTCAGCAGATTTGAATAAAAACTCTCGAGGCGTTTCTTGGTTTATTAGTCGTTCCTTAAAGATGACGTGTCCGTTTGTATCCACAAATCCGGCATGCACACCCTATATACTGTATGTAAACATAACAGGCGATGCTTTTCGACTCATTGTCACTGAAACTTGTTTCGGTATATCGACCCATTTCGATTTAGATATCATCGACAGGCAAAACCTAGTAAGGTTCGGAATGTATACATTTACACAACACTTCCACCACGAGCAGGATGTGACACAAGTTCAATTTTTTGCAGAGTACAACTGGTTTCAATTCAGAGTTTTTCTTCACCTATACTGGTTGCCTAAATAAGGTTAAAGAACCCAGTCAGTCCTACTATTTTTTCCAAGGGAAATAGTGCAAGTGAAACACGATCAGCTTCGTCCTGGATTTGAACTCGGGACGCCAATTCCATTTCCTGCGACGATAACCGTCACAAAAAGTGCGCCTCTTTAAGTTTCAGAACTGTTTGCGGTAACTTTTATGCAATGATCAAATTATATCGATCGTGTCAGAGGAAAGAAGATAGGCATTTCAGGGTGCTCCATGCCATAGGCTTATTCAATTTAAATACGGTTAGTTAAATTGATTGATTCATTCATTTTGAACGGTATGTCAACCCATCTAGAAATATTTCATGCCTACATAAACATCTTGATAAACAAATAAACCAATCAGTCACGGCTAATTTAAATCCTCTTCCCATGCTTAACATATACCCCAAAAGCAGAGCTCAGTGATAGGTGTTCTGACAGCAGATATATAAAGGTCAGCAGAAGACACTTGGATACTAGAAAATAATTTTCATTTAATTAAGGATATGTAACGTGACCAGTTCATTTTCCCCGCTTCTTTTATAGCATATAAATTAAAAAAAAAATAACGAAATACTTTTCTCCTGGCGATGATCTAAGGTCGAAACAGTTGAGAAGAATCTAGAAATAAATAACACAAAAGAAATATTCCTATTTGTCTTATCACCTTTGTTTATTTTTAGGGAATCGAGTTCATTGTTCACGTTTACATTTTTAGCGTAGTTTCTTAAGAGGTTCTTTTGCACACTGTCCTATCGAATACGAAAATTAAAAAAAAAAGATATTTATTCGGCCCTTAGAAGGAACCCAAAAAAGAACGACACCCCAATTGAGAGAGGATCTGGGAGTAATGGCAATACAGTGGAAAAAGTATTGTGCTCTATGTATCTTTTTTAGACTTTATCTTTAACCGATCTTCTTTAGTAGGAATATTCCTTTCTCTTTTATTTTCTTTAAATCCTTTCTAATGTGTAACACGTTCATATTGAACCATTTGTTTTTATAATTGTTTTATTTTTTAAAAATCTATGTTTTTAGTCTTATTTTCCAATCTGTTTCGTTATTTTCACTTCATTTTAATTGTAATTTACTTTATTTCAGTTATCCAATTTTTTTGTTACGGATCCAGCAATTCTCACTGGATTTCTTGGATTTCTCAAGTGAATTTTTTTCCTTTGTTTCAAATACATTTTGCTTATTGACAGTGAGTCTTAGAATACGCTGACTGTATCTCATGTAGAACGGCATTACAACCCGTCCAGGGCTATTTTATACCTAGAAGTTAGGAAATCGCGTTCATTGTACATTTATATTTAGTTGTTTCTTAAGAGTTTTTTTTTCAAATGCAGTTTATTGTTTTGTTGCTATACAAATGTAAACCAAGAAATTGACCAGTTGTCTTGTATCAATTATTTCAAAGATAAACTCATATATGTTGTGGTATCGACATTTTCCCTCTTACATTATACTTAATATAAAATAGATATACATCTAAGTTGAATTATGTAAATGATGTCTTCAACAGTATAGTATATATGTATTTAGTATTCAGTGTACCTTTGTGCTAGGATACAATTCGGATTGTTTATGATCAGGGTGTCATGTGCACTTCAGTGCAGGTGTGCTTAACAAACTAACCACGCCCGTATGTGTGGGAACTGAAGTTAGTATAGATTCAGCCTTTAAAATTCCCTAGTGACTATTTTGTGACTCTGGAATACAGTCTCATTTCACCTAAACGAACGAAACTGACACCCCCAGTGGGCCAGTTAAACCAATTTTGCTTTTTAAATCATATCCTCGTTAAATAGCCAGACTCATATAATTCACCACCCTTTTATTTACTTATTTTCAAGGTATCTGATTTTCATTAGTGCTAACATCATCTAATTCTTTTCTCTACATTCTATTCCTTGTGTTACATTCATGTATTTTAAGGAAATTGTTACATATTTTGTATGTTTTTTATATTTACATCATTATTACTCGCTTAAAGCCTGACTTCAGAGACCTTTAAGCTCGATATCGAACCCTTTTTATAGAATGTATGTTATAGCATACATTGCAAACAAATAGATATGCGGATGTACTTTAATATAATTTAATGGTTATTCCCCTTGAAAAATTAAAATAATAAGGGCGAGCTCTAACGAAAATTGATTTGAAAATGCTTTATCATTTTATTATAACAGATGGCGTGAACAAATATCTCGCTATAATATTCCATCTTTTGTTGTTATGATAATATACATAGAAAATATCTTAATCGTAGCATTTCAAATTAATAAACTTGTAAAAACATTTGTCATGCTGATTCGCCTGGCTAATTGACATACATTAAGACAGATTTGAACTATGGAAAGCCTTTAAAATTAGTAGACATATCATATATCATGGTGAAATATTCTACTGAATGAAAAAAACTCTTTAAGAAACAACTACACAAAAGTCTAAATATGAACGTACAATGAACACGGTTCGCTAACCTCTTGGCATAAAATAACCTTTGACATATTGACATGCTGTTAAAATCAACCAATCACCGATTCTCTATAGCGCATCTTCATTGTTTTTAACATCAAATCGAATTCCCCAGCAGCAAAGATCCAACAAAGCTGAATGAAGAATTAATTAGTAGATATTCATAGCACAATCTAGTCTGACAATTAAACCCACGGTTTGTTGTTTTGAGGACGAAAAACAAGAGAAGAAACCCCAGTATGGCCAGTTATCTAACCACAACAAAATTCCCTATTTGGGTCACAACAAAGGAGATACCAAAGGATTTTTCAGTTATAGGGGGTCGGGTCACTAGCAAAACTACACTTTGCAACCTCCTTATTAAAATTGGTATGTGTATGTAAAAAATTATATAAGGGAAAAACTAGTATTCCTTTAAAGTCAGATTCGGGGAACATAAAAAAGTTACAACTAAAAGTAGCGGGAAATATCTTATGGTGGATCATAGCTAGAGAGAGAGAGAGAGAGAGAGAGAGAGAGAGAGAGAGAGAGAGAGAGAGAGAGAGAGAGAGAGACAGACAGACAGACAGACAGACAGACAGATTTACACCTTCTGGAGGTCTAGATGATAAACAAAATATTGTTAGTGGGTGAGGAAGTTGAAAGAGGGTGTAAATCAGTTTGGTGACATAAGTCACGCTCGTACGAATTTTAATACTTTATAGTTTTCTTAGTATACTAAACGTGGGGAAATTCTCGTGTGTATGTATTTACTCAACCTCTCCACCACGAGATATGATAAATTTTCAGCGGGGTATAACTGGTTTGAATTCAGAGTTTTCTTTCTTTTAGACTGGTTGCCTAACAAAGGCTAAAGAACCCAGTCTGCTCATATCTGTGGGAGAAAAAATTAATTCATGCCTTTCCTAAGTGAAACGCAAACTGCCTTGTTCAAGATTTGAACTCGGATCATCGATTCCATTTTCTACGAAGATAATGGTTACGCTAATCGCGTGTATAATTTGGAATCATTTTGGTATTTGGATTGATTAGTTAGAAATAATAATCAAGGTAAAAAATAAAAATGTGTAAATTGATAAATCTCTTAAGTGCCACTTACTTAAAAAAGAAATTCTCTATAAATCTCCGCGATTTGTAACTGTATCAACAATCATAGATAATAGAAAAAATATAATCAGTGAATTTATTTTCTGTTTATTTTCCGGTTTACTTTTATCATTTGTAGCATTCGGTGAATTTTTTAAAGTGATAACTGAGATTGTAAAATCTTTAAAATCAACAGATCTTTTACCTTTTTCAATTAGTCTGGTTATATCTGTCTGATTGCATATATATATATATATATATATATATATATATATATATATATATATATATATATATATATATATATATATATATATATATATATATATATATATATCAGTAATAAGAAATAGTTTTACTGTTATTGAGTTGTTTGAAGGTAGGGAAGATATTTAGTCGATTCTTTACTCACCAACGACCAATATTAGCATTAGTATATCCGTGTTATACCGACATAATAAAAGGGAGAGAAGAAAAGATAAGCTCATTTACACATACAGAAACATTTGATATATACATAATATACATACAAGCAGTATTGAAAAGAATACACAAACATGTCCAACTAGACCTGGGAGTAATGGTAATGAAAGGGTATTCTACACTACACAGAGTTCCAGAACTGAAGCCCTACCATGCCGTGTGCTGATTTGAAAAATCATAGAAACAGAACCCTATAAAATAGAAACTGTACGGTCAGTTACTTTCCATCTTACAAACCATTCAATCAAGACATGCTGGGTACAACTGTAAGAGTAAGAACGAACTGATAAGAGATGTTCTCCTATAGACTCCTATACATGGACACACCAGTGTTAGCCGATCAGCAAAAACATATTCTTCAGCGAGAGAGTCAAGGGCATCCATGCTGTCGGCACACCTTGGTGATGACGATAAAGATGGTAGATTCAAGACCATCTAGGAAAGGCTAAAAAGAGTTTGAATATTTCACTGACTATCATCCAAAGAACTGTCTATCAATATCAATAAAGAGGATCAACAAGCAGAAAAATTGCATTTGAAAAAGAAAAAAGGTTCCTTAAATCAAAACAAAGAGGAGACTGAGCAAAATCGCTTCTACTAAAAGGAAGCAACCAATCTCATCTTTTTTCAAGAATGTTATTTCCAATAAAGGAAAATTTATCATCAGGTCTTTCAAGTAGATTTTGTATCAATTGTCGAAGCTGACAGAAAGGAATATATTGACTTTTACAAAGAGAAGGAATCATTCCTTTCACAATGTTTTTTCTTATGAGTCAAGATTTTCTCTGTTCCCAGATGGACAGCAAAGATGTTTCAAAAGATGAACTGAAAATTTTGGTGAAAATTTCCCATAACCAACAAGATAGTTCGGGGGAAGTTCCATAATGGTGTACATCTGTTTTACCACTAAATGAGGGGAACTACTCTGCACTGTCAATACTGGTTACTAATTCGAAAGAAGCATCTCTTTCTCTCCAATATCTTTCTCATTTCAATTCAATACTGCTTATTCTGTTAAATCATATTTTTAAACAAAATTATAAATTTCAAACTGTATTTCTTAAATCTTAAAGCAAATTTGTGGAGAGTAACAAAGTAGAAAATGAGTTTTAAAAACTTTCAAAAGGATTCCTTATTTGAAAAAGTTCAGCCAGAATGGAACAATTTGAAAATACTTTCTGATAGAGATTGATTAACAGAATCAAAAAGTGATAGACTAAATGAAAAACTGATTATCCCTATGTGATTGCCAAAAAGCATATCTTATTAAGTTTTAAATACACTACAATATTTTGTTTTAGATGTAACTTTAAATTTTAATTGATTGATTAATTGATTTTAAGGGCATGTCTAAACGTAAAGGATAATTTGATGCCAAAAGGTTAGGAAATAGCGTTCACTGTACGTTCATATTTACATTTTTGTGAAATTGTTTCTTAAGATGTCTTTTTGCACACGGTCCTATAGAATACAAATAATTTTTAAACTGATCTATTCGACCCGAAGATGGTAGCCTAGAAGGTACTACCACTTTGAGCCAGTAAACTTAGGAGTAATGGCAATTAAGGGGGTTCAACACTCCCTAGATCTTCAGAACCCTTATATGCAGTTTAGTGTCATACCCAGAACATACCTTTTGTGGGTCTTTCACCCCCCCCAGGGGAATACGGTCAGCGTATTCAAAGCCCCACAAACAGGGTGAGAAACCATTTGAAGATACTTTCTGATAGTATGATTAACAATAAAAATAGACTAAAATAAAAAGTGGTTATCACAATGCTAATAAAACATAGTTTTTTTAAAGTTTTAAATACACTACTTTATTTTCTTTTAATTGCATCCTTAAGTGCAGCATATACAACTGTTTATGTGCAACAATTGTGTATATCTATACTCTAATGATTCCGAATATGTATAGATACATATAACTGTATATGCATTTGAAACTATAAATGTCTGTATATTTTAATGGTTAAGCTACAAAACCAAGTAGTAAATCATTCTACATGTTAGTTTTATTTTCCACCCGGAACTTGATCTGAAACAGAAGCTTCTCTCAGGAAATGTCCATCTGTTCACAAAAGCTGGATTGTATCTCATTGTTTAACATAATAATGGGGGACAGAGATATCACCTAGCTTATTACACCGATTTAGCTGGTTGCTTTTTGTTCAGCTTGATATAAGAGAACGTGTGAATTATTCAAAAGACCTAGTCTCTCAATGTCAACCAGATGCACTTAGGCAAATCAATTTGGAGTTGACAGAAATCGAGATAATAGGTGGGAAATCTATCGCACATTGTGCATATTAATACCTTATAGAATTAAAATAGCTAAATTATATCAATCATTTTATAATTTTTTATCTTGTGTTAATTTCCTTTATTGATATATTTTTGTAATGATTTAAAAATATAATTTAATTATAAAAAAATGTCTAATGGTTTAAATTCAAGTTGTCAATATATCACAGTAAATGGTGTGCATTGTTCATCTGTCTTGTTTTTTTTTTGCGAAAAGTCCGAAACGATCTTAAGCTTTTTTGAATAATAAAAAAAATGCTAAACGTAAAAGTTGCACATCAATCCTACATCTATGAACATAAACATGACATAAAGAACGGTAATATGAACAATTCCATAGTCCAACATATATCTGACACTATTAATACATTTAATTTTAATATTCCATAAAAAAGGCTAAGAAAAATTGTTGAATCTGGTGTTATTGCAAATTATGACACGATTAAACAAAGACAGTCCTTTTAAAAACTTATCACCTTTCTTAGACATACTTGACTTAAATATACCTTCTTTTAAATAGTGTTTTTTGTGTATAAACACACATTCCTCTTATTCTTGTTAATAAAATTTCTTCCAATTTTAATATAAATAGTAAAGTTGAAAATTATATAACATATATATTAATAAATGAAGTGGTAATTGGAGTAGTTAGTTTTCTTTCTTTTTGTTTTTTAATTACATCAATTTATATTGTATTCTTTTGTAAAATGCGTTACATTTCAAATATTTTTCGAATACTAATTATGTCACAATTTTTTAAACAGAACGTTGCTCACGGGAAAAGAAGATTTTCTGTAACACATTTCTCATTTCTTTTTGAAAAACCATCACTCAAGTTAGACAACCTACTCATCCAATTTTCCTGATGATGGTTTTATGAATAAAAATGAAATATTTTAACGTTTTAAGTTTTCTTTAACTTCTGCTTCAAGATAGTCTTTGGAAAAGTCAATTAAACAAATAAATTAGCAGCTGAAAAGATACTATCTATATAAAAAAAACTACTTTTGTAATTTGAATTCTAGCAATCAAATGAGTCTCTCTATGTCTGAGTATAGATTATGGTAATCCATCAATATCCATCACGAAGTTGACATTTTATCTGAGGAACTGCATAAAAGAAGAGATTAATGTGCTGGTGTGTGTGTGGGGTGGTGGTGTTATTGATGATCCATCGATAATTTATTTTCAATCTATTTTGATTGCACATCTAAACTCCAATGACACAGAAAGTCTGAGATTACTAAGAACATCTTACTAGACTCCAGTTACTAGTTGAAATCTACCACCAGGTTGATGCATCACGGTTTGAGGAGTTTTAGGAGATAGAGGCTCCATTTAAGTAGAGATGCCAGTCTTCCTTACAATTTTACTCATAACTGGAGGGAGAAGAGGTCCTTTTCTTACTAAGTGAACGCAAACTACTCCATTCTTAGTTTGAACTCAGTTTATTGCTTCCATTTATCGTACTAACTATTAATCTCCACACGAATCTCTTGGAGACGTCTAAGCTAAACCTAAGTAAGGCAGATAGAAAAAGTGTCTTTTTGTCTTTTCCATCACATTTATCAGTGATGACAACGACGACAACGACGACGACGACGACGACGACGAAGAAGAAGAAGAAGAAGAATATTATGATGCTGATTTGAAGAAAGAACAACATCAACAGTAGCCACAAGGACATAGTTTAAAAATAGATTTTTTTTAAATTCATGACGTCTTGGAATTTCCGGAAGATATTTTAAACAGGATCTTCACCGAAAACAACATTTTGAAAACTCATAAGCGTGTAATATGTTCTTCCTTTAAGACTTCATGTATTTTTTAACCTTTATTGTCTTTGTTTATTGTAAGTTCGTTTATTGTAACAATTATCCATGTTTTTTCAAGTGTATTTTCCCCATTCTACATTTATCTACTTGACATTATTTTTTTTATTGTTTTCTACTAAATTTTGCTGGACGGAAGACGCTGTTTTTTCGCTGCGGAACTATCTTTCTCCTACGCATTTACGATTAAA
Source organism: Doryteuthis pealeii (assembly GCA_023376005.1). NCBI lineage: Eukaryota > Metazoa > Mollusca > Cephalopoda > Myopsida > Loliginidae > Doryteuthis > Doryteuthis pealeii. Next base: position 21,479,947 of record CM042141.1, read on the forward strand.
CAAAAAATATTTTTGCTTGAAACAATTTCCAAAAACTTGGCGCCCATAAGCCCCCCCCCATCCATTATTGTAACAATAATCCTAATATAAGGGAGCAAATGTATATTTGTCTATTTGCTCTAATCCAATTCAGAAATTTCCCAGTTGCAAAATGTCTATATAAACATCTGTTAAGTTTATTGTTGTCTCTTATATACATACAAGACAAACAAGCATGTAGCCTCGCGAGGTCAATTTTTAAGCGGAGTCCAGCTGGATTTAATTAAGAGTTTTCCTGGTTTCCTTACCAATGCTAAATAACTCAGTCTGTGCTATTATTTATCCATAACTGGGGTATAAGTGATGGATGTATGCCATTCTCAATAGCAAAACGCAAACAGCCTCGTCTAGAATTTGAACTCTGATCACCGATTCCATTTCCTACGACGATAACCATTTCGCGAGGCGCGCATTTTGTCTTGTACATTGTCACGAGTACTCAGGCGATTATCGAACTTACTGGAGTAGAAAATGATTTATGGAACTAAGCATTTATATTGTAGCACGTTCGCATAGAGTAGACTTCTCAATCAGTTGGGGGTTAGAATGCGCTGACTTTATCCTCGGTAGAGATCAATCAATAAATAGAAAATTTGTAAGCGATATGTAGAAGGATAAAATACAATTTCTCTGTGTGCATCTGTATGTATTTATAAAGTCGGCCTTTCCGTTCTGTTGAATTCTATTTATCCACATATTCTATTAATAAACCGACTATTTGCATTTTAATTTTATTTTAAAATCTGAAAAAAAAAAAATTCTATTATAAAAAATAAACCAAACATTTTCTACATTTACTTCAAATAAAATTATACACTTTACTCTTTGATTAAATGTTAGTGAAAGTGTATCGTTAGGAAAATGATTGATTGATTGATTTTAATGGCATGCCAACCTATCTAGTGTTATTCTATGCCTCAAGATTAGTTCTTCATTTTTACATTTTTGTGTAGTTGTTTCTTAATACAACTATAATTATATTTCTAATGTTCCATTTTATTTTTATTTGTCTATAATCATTTATTTTCGTACAGTTATAGGATATCAAGTATTCCTGTCGAATATGAATCATTTTTAAACAGATCTATTTGGCCCATAGATGGGACCATATCACGCTCTAACACTCCGGTTCAGATTGGACCAAGGAGTAATGGCAATGAAGGAGTACTCCACATCACCATCAAATGCAATTTAGTGCATACCCAGAACACACCCTTTTGGGGGAACTCTTATCCCTCTGCATATTTTAACTGTCGGCAGGGTGATCGTTAGGAAAAGTAGACAATCAATTTTTCCAACATTGGTTTATTGATAGATTTATGTATTTAGGACAAATTTATTTTGCAGAGAGACTGAAATTTGTTCACATTCATTTATTTAGATATTTCAGTTGAGCAGACATTTTGGGTGATTCTTTTTTCTTTTTTGAACTCTTACGAAATGCCTGGAGAAAAAGCTACATGGAAACTACACAAGGATGCTACATGCTGTTTTGAACAAATCCTGGAAGCTTCGTCCTACAGCATCGTACAGCATTTTACGGCCATTTACCTCCATCTCCCAAACCATCCATGTAAGACGAGAAAGAAATACTTAAAAAACCAAAAAAACCTCAGCTTTGTAAACATATCTAATTCATCTCTATATATGATTTTCTTTGTTTTTAATAGAAATTCGTCCATTGTCCTAACAATCACTCATCGTTTGAACTAATCTTCTTACACAAAATCTTCATTCATAAAATATTGTGGCTACAGTCACGCAAGTTGTTATTGACGAAACAAATAAAGAAATTCTGGGGGCCCAATTCTTAGCTCCAACAACTTCCCAACTCCATCCACATGAATCTGAGACAGTCTCTCTAGATGCATGCAAGACGCTGGCATTTCCACCTACCATAACTCTCTGTTCTCATGACGGGTGCCGGAGCTAGAAGTGTGTAGTGGGACGGTCGGGTAGTTCAGTAGTCACAAGAACAGACGGAAATACATTATAAAGAATTTAGTTTTTCCGTTTTTTCTTCTTTTATTTGTCTTTTTCTTCCTATCTTTTTTTTCATTCGACTTTTTTTTCTTTTTTAATGGGGTGGATAAGTCATGGTTTTTTAGTCTCACGTAAGTTATAAATAGACTTAAGTGTTACTGATGCGGCTCTTGAAATAAATTGTTATTTCCTTTTAGTGATGTTTTATAATAATAATAATAATAATAATAATAATAATAATAATAATAATAATAATAACGGATAATCCAATCCAAACTAGAAGACCAAACCTAATCAACAACAATAAAAAATAATTGTCATCAAGAAAGTAGACCACAGAGTGAAAGTGAAGGAAGTAAAAAACTGGACAAATACCTGGATCTTACCAGAGAACTGAAAAAGTTGTGGAATACAAAGGTGACAGTGATACTCATCGTAGTTGTAGCCCTTAAAACAGAGACTGAATGAACTAGAGATTAAAGAAAGAAACCACCTAAATCACAGGATTTGTAAAATCGGCTAGAATCCTATGGAGACATGAGGTGACTTGCTGTCATCCAGACTTCTGAAAATAATCACTAGTTAGGACTTGTGTGAAAATTCACTAGGAGTGAAATGATAATATAATATTCTCTGGTACTTTGAGATAGACATGGATCACCCAATCTCGGCAAAAGACCTGACTCGCTATTAATTAAAAAGAAGAAAAGAACTAGTTAAGGAGTTGATTTTACCGTTCCAACGAAATATTTAGTAAAAATAAAAGATATCGAATAGATATCTTGTTAGAGAGCAAGAAAAACTGTGGAACAGGAAGATGGCGGTAATACCAATCGTAATTGGTGCATTCGGAATGGTCCCACAAAACCCTGAAAAGAAACTGGGGAAACTGGAAGAAGAATCGTAAACATCCAGACCACAGCATAACTAAAGTCAGCTGGAATACTTTGAAGAGTCCTGTAGATCTGAGGGGGTTTTCTCTCGCCAATACTCCAATAAAAGATCTACCACTTAAAACTTGTGCGAAAAAATTGCAAGGACTACTACTACTACTACTACTACTACTACTACTACTACTAATAATAATAATAATAAATGTAGGCTATGTGGAGATATAGATGAAACAGTTAATTAGATAACAGAATGTAACAAACTTACACAAAGGGAATACAAGAGCAGGCACCCCTCAATTCAGGTCAGAAGATCTCACTCATTTCTAATTAACAAGATCAGAAGAGCTTATCATCTAGTGGATTTTGTCCTTCCAGTAGACTACAGAGTAAAAATAACATGAAGCGAAAAATTCGACAAATACCTGGACCTTGTCAGAGAACCGAAAAAGAGGGGAATGTGAAAGTAACGGTGATGTTAATCATAATTGGAGCACTTAGAACAGTTGTGTACAAGAACATGGAAAATAGGCTGTGGGAAATGAAGATCAGGGGAAGAATCGAGAGCATCACGACCACAGCACTACTAAAATCGGCTTGGATAATTTGAAGAGTCTTGGAGATTTCAGGAAACGCTGTAATTCAGACTTCAGTGAAAAAACAATAAAAATTAGCACAAAATGAATACAAGAACATGCACGACCGGGTATAAAAGGGAATCCACTAGGAATTGAGCAAGTAACTGAAATTTAACCATACTAACAAATGGTATATGTACAAACCAGAAGCTGTCATTTTGTTGTTGTACTGACAAGATAAGACAGAAGAGATTTTTAAAAATCTAGACTGAAAAATTGTAAATGGGAAGGGAAACAACAGCGTATTAAAAGATAGGTAAATGAACTTTAAATAAAATGAGAGACAAATACAAAGTTGATATGGAAGGAGAGAAAGGAAATCTATATTGAAGATTAGAATTCTATTAGAAGCAATATATATTTAAGTTGGTTGAACGGTTATTGATTTTAACGGTATGCCAACACGCCTAGGCTTATTTTGTGGCTAGCGGTGAGGGAATCACATTCATCGAACATTCATATTTACATTTTTGTGTCGTTGTTTCTTATAATTGTTTTCCATACAGTCCTATTGAATACAAATAATTTTCAAACAGATCTAATTGATCCATAGATGGGACCCTAACAGGTACTACCACTCCGATTCAGAGTAGACCTAGTAGTAATAACGACGAAGGAATACTCCACATTTCCCAGATCTCCAGAACTGGAACCTCATAATCAGACGCAGTTAAATGTCATACCGAGGACAACCCTTATTTCTTTTGGATGGTATCCCTCTGCATACAATCAGCGTATCTTAAGCCTCGCCAACGGTGCTCTTAATATAATCGAGTATCGTTAGATTATCTAGGATTTAGTATATAGGCATAAGACTCTTTTTGCCCCATTCAATCTGTACTATGATAAGCCAAAAACCTTATGACTACCTGGCCTTATTAGAAAGTTGGTTATTATGTTTCTCCAAAAACTATTATCCGATCAGATATGAACCCTTCAAATTTTTTAAATGTGTAATCACCGACGACTGCTATTTCGGTGATGGCTAATCATCAGATGGAGAGAGAAAACACACACAAAAAAACAACTCGTTAGTAGCTTGGGCATGGAAGCAGGAAGTAATAGCCAATAGACACAATGTGTGGGGTAACTTCTTCGTTCTACTTCAAACAGGACACTTCTCGTATCTTGGATTCATTCTTCGTTTTCTGTTCAGGCAAACATTTGTCACTTCACACCCCAGCTTCAATAAGAGAAAAGAAGACCGAATCACGAAATCCCTGATATAATATATATATATATATATATATATATATATATATATATATATATATATATATGTGTGTGTGTGTGTGTGTGTGTGTGTGTGTGTGTATTACTGTTCACAGATACTTTCATATCGATTGGGTAACATCGTCTTGTCGTAGTTATTCCTTATCTTGTTACAGCTAGCTCATTGGAAGAGATGTTGAACTCTGTCAACTCGGCTGATGGCTTTTTGGTAACTTGTTTATTCGCGACCCGGTAATATTACAATGCTACAAAAGTTTTCTCCAGGTTCTGTTGCGAGGATGTTAACAATAATACTTTAATTGCAACAAGTTCCATGGTGGATGTTTTGCAAACGGAATTGTTGGGTTGATATGTCCCATAGAATATATTGAAATGTTTATGTTCCCGTAGCCATTTCATGGTGCATTGTCTTTTGTGGGAGATACTAGTTCTAGCGTCGAAGATATTTGTCATGAAGAAGAATAAGTGATTTTCAAGGATTTTAAGGTATGTAGCACGCTACAATGTGACTTCCACAAGAATAACTTACCCTGTCGGTGAGGCTTAGAGTTTCGTTGATTGTATCCACCCGCTGCAGAGAGGTAGAAACCTCAGCACCAAAGGAGTGTCCTTGATATGGTAGTTGGACTCTAGTTTTGGTGTTCTAAAGAGTATTTTATACTCCTTCATTGCCATTACTCCAGGATCCACTCGAACCAAGAGTGGTAGTACCTGTTAGGGTCCTATAAATGGGTTTGATTAGTTTAAGAATTATTCATATTCGATAGGACCGTGTGCAAAACATTCTTAAGAAATAAAAATAAGAATAAAAAAGAAATGTAAATATGAATATACAATGAATGCAATAACCTAAAATCTCGGCACCAAATAACCCTTGACGGTTAGATATGCTGTCAAAATTAATCAATCAATTAATCAACCACCATGTCAACTGTGCTTAAAATACGCTGACTATCCCCTTACAGTGAGATAAGGTATACTTACCTAATCAAATGGGTGTCCTGGCTATGACACTAAACTGCATCAGGCTTACTCCAGTTCGAGAGATCTAGGGAGCATATAGTATTCCTTCATTGCTAATATTCCCAGGTTCTCTCTAGCCCGAAGTGGTAGTAAATGTTAGGGTCCCACCCATGTGTCATTTCTGGTTTGGTTTGGTTTGTGTTACAGCATAGCAACCTCAGTGGGTCATTTAATGCTACAGTTTAAGTGACAATTGTCTGTAGGTTGTAGGATCAATCCTGACCATGGATGATAACAACGTCATGGTTAGTGAATGTGAACTGTCTACCTCAGTAGATTGAATAAAGGTTCGGCTCAAAGTTTCATGAAGGCTCCAGAGTTTAACAAGAAGGATCCAGAGTTCAATCAGAAACAACTAAAGAACGTCAGAGAGTACATTGACCGAAATGTTGTGTATATAAGAATAAAAATAAAAAAGAGTAAAAAAAAAAATCCAAATAATATGATTATCAAATCTCATCTCAAAAATGCAGACAAATACTTTCTCATCTCTTGTTTCATTTTGAAAAGTTTTCCATCACTGTTTAGACAACACATGAAGGTTTTATTATTAAAAAAAGAAAAAAAAAAAAAAAAGAAATGTCTTAATATCAACTTGACCATCTAAAACAAATTCATCTTTTTGGAATATTTTGTTTTTTCTTATTTCTACATACTATCGGATTTTTGCAGATTATTTATGTTGAGTAGGAATAACTGATAACATGTAACTGCAAAAAAAAAAAAGACTCTTACGAAACAATTACACAAAAAAATTGTCCACAATTCTCTAACCAATAGGAATAAAATAATCCAGATGGGTTGATATGTCGTTAAACTCAATCAATGAACGAAAATTACCGAACTCGGTATTTCTGGGCAAAATGTTGCTTAAATATTACACTACCTCTAACAACTTGTTGCTTTTCCACAGCGCGTATCCTGGTGAACCTCTTCCATAGATCCAGTTCCCACACACCACGTTCCCATTGATGATATTTTGCTTTGCGTAGATATATTAACTTGCTTGCAGGATTGATGTATTGTCTGTTGGGGTGCATTCTTTCGTTCACTTTTCTTTCACTTAGGATTAAAGATAAAAATATTATTTCTATCCACTCGTACTTAGTTGGAAAGCTTCCGTTAATTTTTCACATCAACATGTTTTCCTACCAAATATTCTGTCAGTGGTTGGTGATGTGTCTTTCTTTAAACCATTTCTAATAGATACTCACTACAACTAAATGTGAGCACCCCATATGCCGTGACATTTTTTGAATACTCTTACAACCAAGTCACCTTGAAAGCGCCAGTTCCTATCAGATCACTGAAATCTGTTCAATACTTAGATGGGCAACCATTTTAAAACAGCAGGTACTGTAAGCAACCTGGAGCCTATGTGCCAAACTTAGTACCATCAACACATCATCAACGTATACCGATGGCATGGATTCCTTTGGAATTTATTTTAGATGGCATCCAGTGTTTTCACAGAGTTGATGAATGTAAGTTTTTACTGGTTGGCTAACACACCATGTGTAGGAATCCATAGGTTCTTACTTTTTCAGGAGTGTCTAGCATGTCTTCCGCATCTGACTTGAATAGTTTGCGAAGTGGTAAGTAAATGGCCATAAAACTGCTATTTTGTTGAGTGCAACCTCCAGGATTTGTTGAAAATAGCACGCGACATCTTTGTTTATTTCCCATCTAGTTTATTTTCTCAATGCGTTTCGTTAGAGTCCAAGTGGTGCAACCATACAATAGTACTGAAACGGCTACAGTTTGAAGAATTCCCATTTTATTTTATTAGAGAGATCAGATTTCCATATGGCCGATAATCAGGCCAATGTCTCTTGCTGCTTATTCCTATGCAGCAGATAAGACTTAATAAATAAGAATAATTTGGCCTCAGATTTTTCTTCTTGTCAATAATTGCAGAATTGAACATTTCCATATTCTTCACTTGTCATGTTCATCAATGCAGAATATATACCGATGTGCAATTTGATAATAAAAATGATAGGGATACATCAAATAGATATCTATTTATTATGTTCAGCCTTTGTATCGCTTTCTGTGTATGTTAATATGGAGTGTAAATCGATCAATACGAATTCTATCAAAATTAATTAGTTTTAAAGTAAATAAAAAAGGTAAAAAAAACGCACGCTTAGGTCAAATTTAGCCCTGTCAGTGGGGCCTAGAATAAGCTGTAGAGAGGTAGGACTCACCCCAAAGGGTTTGACACTAAATTGTATCTGATGGCAAGGTTCTAGTTCTGGAGATCCGGAGAGTGTGGAGTACCCCTTAATTGCTTTTACTCCCATGCCCACTTTGACCCGGAGTGGTAGTACCTTAAGATCCTATGGGTTAAATAGATCGATTTAAAAATCATTCGTATTCGATTGGTCCGTGGGGGAAAAAACTCTTAAGAAACAACTGTACAAAAATATAAATACGAACGCATAATGAACGCGATTCCCGAACCTCAAGGCATAAAATAACCGTTAAAATCAATCAATCAATCATTAGGTCATGTGGTTCATGAGTATCTGAAATAGCTGAGTGATGTTGTAAAACCATGTTTCATGATTATTTGCTGTCACATAAAATTGGTGAAATACAATCTTCAGAAAATTTTTGCGATGAATACTTCAGAAATATTTTTCTTCGAGAGGCCCAATTTCACTCTAGTTTCGAACCCGGATCGACTCTGTACCGCTTCATTGCACATTGAGTAGATGAAGACATTTCCTGCCATCTAGACATACCTGTGTGCAGTAATGAATTGGGTGGGGTTTTATTCAATTAATTTGTACTCTCATTTAAGTGATACTAATCATACACACTTATATAATATATAGTTACACAGTTATAGAATATAAAGATCAAGAAACTTAATTATTTGCATCTTTTCAACAAAAGAAAAAATAATGCTGCTTCCTATACTGATTTCTATAAAAATGATTAAGTGATATTTATGCTCTAAAGGAATTAGATATTTTAAAAGCGGGCAAATACATGTATTTACCCAGCCCCTCCACAACGAGCAGGATGTGACAGAAGGTCAAATTTTAAGCGGATTGAATTCAGAGTTTTCATTCTCCGAGACTGGTTGCCTTACAAAGACTAAATAATCCAGTTTGCTCTACTATTTGCTCATAGCGAGGGAAAGAAGAGAGGAATCTTTTCATTTCCCAAGAGCACTAGCGCGGAGGGAAGCGCAAACAGTCTCGTCCAGTATTTGAACTCAGGTCACCTATTCTATTTCCAACGACGATAACCGTTACTCTTAAGGGGATGCCCCTCCCCCCTAAAACGCACAAATGTACTGATTAATAATATTTGTATTCAATCTTCAACCTACACTTCAAAGTATCAGCAACTCATTGATGAAAACCCTTTTTGTTTCTAATCGTCTGAAACAAAACAGATTTTAAGGAAATATCGAATAAGTGAAAAGGTTTTGTAATAAGAGAATTATTAGTGTCAAACATAAGGAATGTCTGTGTTGCAATTTAAAAAAGATCATATCACTAGGGCCAATATAAATATTTTCATTTGTCCGTTGTTAATTTTCACATATTTCTCATGGAGATATAAGTAATTCAATGGCGCTTGTGTAACCATTATCGTCGTAGAAAATGGAATTGACGACTCGAGTTCAAATCCTGGGCGAAGATATTTTAATTTCATTTTACAGTAATGCTCTTGAGAAAGACACGACTCTATCTGTTTAATACCCAGATATGGATAGATAATAGGATAGACTGGTCTCTTTAGTCTTAGCAAGGCAACCAGTCTAGGAGAAGGAAAATTCTGAATTCAAACTAGCTGTACTCTGCTTAAAATCAGATTTTTCTTCTGAATAGACTATAGTTATAAATTCTAAATTGACCGTAGAATTCCTCACTACTTAGACTAAGTGTTTACGCATTAAAGAAAAAATAAAGAAAAGAAATGCGATATTAACTGACTAATGAGAACCCAATATAGAAAAATCGATGTTTTTTTTCAACCAATCATTTATTTTGAGTGTTAAATGCCTCCCACCCTGATTTTATTCTCGGTGAAATATCCGCATTTATATATCGGAACATATTCACCATATGTCCTAATGTATAACAAGAACATTCAGTTTATACTATGAAGCCTGTCAATTCATACTCTCTCAGTTCATAGAATAAAGCTTATCAAATCAAACCATAAAGCCTGTACAAATAATACTATGAAGCTTGACAGTTTTACGCTTTACTCCAGAGATTTGGAACAGTACCAATCCAAGTTGCAATCCACATTATTTATACGAGATGGTAGAGTAGATGAATAATAAAAAATATCTTTATTATAAAGCTACTTTATCTACTCCTATGAATGTACATCTGCATGCACGTGTTTTTCTCACTCAAATGCGTAACGACTGCATGCAATCTTCAAGCTGTTTCAAGGGGCTTAATTTTTTTTAAAGAAAGAAACAAGAGAATCTTTATCAGCAAACGAAAGTAAGAGTAACAGATGTTTGCCATGTGCTAAACACTGAGCAAACAGCTGAAAAAACAAAACAAAAAAGAAAACTAGCAACAACGGGAAAATACATGCTTAAAGAATAACAAAATTTAAAAAAGAAATAGATAAATAATTCAATCTAAAACCCGCCAAGTGACATCGGAAGTAGCGAAACGTTCGGTTGATAAACATGCCACAGGTTGTCACTCCTACACATCCTGACGTTTTGGTCTGTTACCGGCCTACAAGGAATGGGGCATAACTTAAAAATAAGGCTAAGGTACCTAAGAATCCTTGACCTTAAACAGAAGAAAAGCAGTAAAAGACAAATATAAATGTTTTTGTTTATCAATTGAAAAAATATGGAGAAAGAAGGAAGTCAAAATTCAACAAAATACGTTTTTATATGGGAACTGTTTTATCATTTTTCCAATTTCTGTTTGCATATGAACGATTAAAACAATTAAGAATTATCACTGAGAATAATCCCCGTGTTTAAGAAAGCTGTTTACATAGAACAGAATAAGTAGAACATACTAAAGTGTTCGCACTGCTGGTGGGGCTTAGAATATGCTAACTGTATCCTCTTTAGATAGATAAGACCCCCCCCCCAAAAAAAAGATTATCCTGGGCATGACACTAAACTGCATCTGATGGTAAGGCTCCAGTTCCAAATATCTGATGAATACCCTTTCATTGCCTTTACTCTTAGATCCTCTGTGATCCGCAGTTTGGGTCCCATCTATGGAGCAAATAGATCTGTTTAAAAATTATTCGTATTCCACAGAATTGTATTACCCCCCTCCAAAAACGCCCCCAAAACAACAAAACCCAATAATCTCTTAAGAAACAATTACACAAAAATGTAAATATAAACGTAAAATAAGCGCGATTCTCTAACTAGGCATAAACTAACCCTAGGCGCGTTGAGATGTCACTAAAATCAATCAATCGGTTAAAATCCTGAAAACAGAAAAACGGTTGGCTGGTTGGTTGGTTATTTTGTTTAATGGCATATCAACCCTTGTGGGCTATTCAATGCTATATCTTGTCTTTTATATATATATCGTTTGACAATGAACAGTTTGTAGGTAAATATTTCTTGTTTAGTTTGATTTTATAAACTGATAGAAATACTTTCCATTAACTTTATGTGTACAAATAAATTGGTGGTTGAATTTAAGCTATTGACTTCTAGCAAGATACAATGGTTTGGGTGTTTGTTTGCCACAAGAGCAATTTGAAGAATACGGTTATATAGGTGCTAGGGTTTGCCATGGTTAGCTGATTGATCGGATTAAACCTCACCTACCGTCCATCTAGTCCAATTCAGGGTTGAAGTAGAGTGTTGCTGGTAACGTGAATACATAATACTCGGGTCACGGACCATTCACCCACCAGGATCCAGTCCTTAGGCTTTACGTGTCTCCACCTATGGCCATTTGCCATGGAGTCTTACTTATCTGCGAGGTGCAATCGATATATTTTACAGCCTCAGCCGACAGGATGGCCACCCAACGGACGGTATTTTAAGCTAGTTTCTGTAGACTGTTTAAATATAGCATTTAGCCACAATTAGATCATAGATCTGAGCTATATATTCTTTGAATTATAGCGAAGTGTCATGACTGTGGGTTCTGGCAAGGGTATTCTCACGTAAATGTCTATTTTATATGATAAAAAAAATAAAATAGAGATTCAGTTTAGCTTACCACACGAATTTACTGAATATAAATAGTGAATAAAACTAATAAATATGGTATTAAAGATATATTCTTTTGATGAATGCAAAATTACAGAAAAACGTTTATGTGACGTGTGATAGTGGTTCTAATTAAAAATATTTTTTCTGTGTGCTCCTATCATCCAATAAAAAGAAGTTTAGAACGAAACATATATCTCCATAATAGCTTGAATTAAATTAAGAGCAAGGGCAGCTAAAATTTAAACTTATAAGATGAGCTGTGGCACAAAGCTCTATTTAAAAAATTATCGTCTAATCTATCAAAGATAAATATGAAATAGGTTTTCATTACAACGTTCATGTTCATGCCTTCCCAGTGACATGACTGTTATCCGGTGAGAGAACCCACTTTTTCTGACCTTTAAACTGGGATTAAAGTGTGGTATCTATTCATCTCTATTCATCTACTGTGATTTTGTGTTCGGGGCAGAATATGATATAAACAAACAAGGCGTGTCTGTTCCTGTGTATTCCAGGTCTGCAGAAGTATCTTCCTAATTCCCATGGAAGGGCGGCGAAGTAATCAGATGAGAATGGAGCTCTTATTCTGCTAATAAATAAATAAACATATGAATAGGATTGGAGAAAAAAACCTCACGTATAAAATATGGAATTAACAGTGTTAACATGAGTGAAAATAATGAGTTGGTCTGATCAGTAGATTTGACACCATTTTTCCCTCTATTTTTAATGTTTTCAAATCAAATGTAAAAAGAATGAAATGTCTGTTGCTCGTTGTAGGATTATCTGATAAAGCAGGATTCTTCTAGATATTCTTCCTCAAATTGTTAAGCTCTCTCATTATATATATATATATATATATATATATATATATATATATATATATTGATGATGAGAATCATTCCATGTGGGATTCAACAGTAATGATACAGGTTATCTGTAGTGAGAGCTTGATGTGCCTTGTTCCAAGTGTGTGGACGGGCAGAGCAATATAGTGCATAAATGAAGGGGAAAAAATTAAATTTGCTTCATATAATAATTAGTTCAAGTGCAAGTCGCAGCATTTTCAGACAGACCAAAAACAGGGTTGTTACTGATTTATTCTGGGATTTTTAGGATATATAGCTATGTTTTCTTTTATTCTATTTTATTTATCTATTTTGGTAGACATGTTTTGATTTTGGAAGGTAAAAAGGGGCTAGGGAGTGGAAGGAGTTGAGGGGAAGTGAAAGAGGAGAATGGATAGGGAAGTTGAGAAGGTGATTAAGTATATCTAGGGGTAGGGAGGTCTCCATTCCGGGGATTCTCCGCTGGCCATGACAATAAGAAGTGAAAATTAAATGAAACAAAAACAAAATCAAAGCTTCAAAGGCGTGTGTCTGTCATGTGTGCCTGTTAATCTGGTTTGTTCTTTGGTCCCCTTGATCCCCTGTGTCTTTATGGTAACAGGTGTAGACTTCTTGTCTGTTTCTTGCCTTCTCATCTAATTAGTTTGATGCACTGATGATTCAAAACCTGTATTGTCTGTTATCACATATTTTGATGTGTGCCTCTAATTTCTATTTTTGTCCTTAGTATCATCATTAATATTGTAATAATGGTGACCCCAATATTAATATTAGGGATATTGATGCTTCAATGCAATGTGTTACTCATTGAAGATATATCTCGTACTGATTTTAGTTACCATGGTAATTGTATCTTTCAATGGTACTGGTGATAATAGTATTATTGTTGATATTAATATTCATATTGAAGTCAATGGTAATTATAATTTGATTTCATGTTGAACCTATGGTAAAAGCTTAAGATAGTGTTATTAGCTAGTGTATAAAGGTACTAATAAACCTATACTAAGATCATAGGAATCTATGGTAAAAGCTTATGGTAAGATAACATTGTTAGCTAGTATATAAATGGCGGAAAATCAGAGTGCTCGAGAAATGAGCACAGATCTGTCATCAAACATTTGATAGTTGAGAAGTAAAAACCATGTGAAATTTACAGAAGAGCATGTGATGTGCACAGAGAAGAATGTTTCATTGAAAAATGTTTACAAATGGGATAAAATGGATTTTCTATTACGAACCCGAGTAAAAAAATATCCATGGAGTAGAAACTAACTCCCTGGGAGTAGTGGTTTGTAAAGAAGATAATGTTGATAATCTTGTGGTACATGAAAATTCTTTTTGCCGATGAATGCCGTGCAACATTTATGGAACAATGGCTGGATAGTTTCAAAGCGGAAATCACCATCTCAGGTTGATTGATTGATTTTAACGCATGTTAACCAGTCTATGGTTATTCTATGCTAAGAGGCTAGCGAATTGTGTTCGTTGTGCATTGATATTTCTATTTTTGTGTAATTGTTTTTTACGTTTTTTTGTACACGGTTCTATCGAATGTAAATCAACAGATCTATTTGACTCATAAATAACCTAACAGGTACTGCCATTCCATGTCAGAGTAATGACAATGAAGATGCAGTTTAGTGTCATACCGAAGACACTTCTCTTTTGGGGTTAGTGCTTCAGGTTCTGAAAGGGAATACAGCTAGCGTATTCTAACACCCACCGACACGGTGAGACGTCAACAATTTGGGGTGGGGGTGCTTTAGGGCTGGATTATTGGAGATGGAGTGTTGAATATCTGAAAAAAAAATCAGTTTCAGAGACACTCATTTGATTATGAGGCTTTTTGAACAAAAAGCCACCTCATAATCAAATGACCTTAACCTGACTGAAAAAGGGGAAGTGTACATTAGTGGGCTATAAATATGAATGCTATTATGGGTGATGTGTTGTATGTCTTAGTCTGATGAACTACAACAACTCACAAGTTCAATGGATGAACGACTTCTGAACATAAAGCGTAAATTTCACATTGATAGTCTGTCACCATTACAAGGACACAATTTTTAACTTTTTTGTTCTAAATATTTGTTTTTGTAAAGTCTACGCTTGTTCTGTAATTATTTCCCACTTATAATGTTACTTAGAGTTATAATAACTTGACTAATAATGGGAAACTTAGTAAATACGATAAAATCCATAAAACTTACTACATTGTAACAATGACTTTTATTTATACATATCTAATGAAATATCTTGCACATTAATAGTGTAAATTTTTCCCCGGTTCCTTCGTAAATCATAGTTGAGGCTCTTGCAACATTTCCCAAGAACCTGGAACTTCGATGAACTGGAGATTGGGGGAAGTATTAAACAATCCAGACGACTACTGCTAGAATACTCAGAAAAGTCCTGGAGATCTGAGGAGAATTGCTGTTTCCAGTCAAAAACCACCAGTAAAAACTAGTGGGAATTCGCAAGGATTAAAATAAGAAAATAGTTTGTCATTGGAATTGTGAAACATGAGATATATCGTGTTGATAGTGATAATAATTATAATATAAGCAAACTAACGTTAATTCAGAGAAAGCACTTTCCCCCAAGCGACCGTCGTAAAACCAAATCCAATGAATCTGTATAAAAAAATCTTTCTTTTTTTCTTTTGCCAGATTGATGTAATTTACGTTAATTTCTTTCGTCTGAGGAAACTAGTTTTAAGTCGCTGGAATGAAGTTTGACGTTTCTTTATCAACTTGTTATCTATTATAAACTTTACTAAATAATACTGTTGTATAATTCTAATGTTGTTGGAATACATTTATTTTCAATTATCATAAAAATATTCGTGATTATTAGCATTTAAAAGCTTTGAGCAACGTATGTGTGAAAATGGTAAATAATCTAATATTGGAACCAGTGGATCAGATACATACACAAACAAAGAAACAAAGAAATACACACACACACACATACATATATATATATATACACACACACACACACACACACATGCACGCACGCGCGCGCGCTGACACATCCCAAAGGGATACAAACTATTTTTAAAGTAAAAATTGACATGTTTTAGCTGACTCACAAAAGTGTCCCAGCAGTAGGCGTTAAAATCGTCGAATGGAACATTTTACTCCGAAAAAAATGTAACCAGTGTTGGAAGTTCCTGTGAACGCGTGCTTAGACCTCATATATTTCAGGCCATTTCACGCCTACAGCGGTCAACCCATTTTAGTCAGTTTTTAGATTGCCGTAGATATTCACTAAGTATGTAATTATAATCTTGTGTTTATTGTTTAAACTGATAGGAAATGAGTTTCGCTTCGTTCCCACGTTCCGACACTTCCGAAAACTAAAACCGGAACCCGAAAGAAGGAACGGCATCATTTCCTACTTCTCTCCCACGCAAGTTAAATAGCTTCTCAGTTGTACATGCAGCTATGAGTATACACCATCACGCAGTCACATAAACATATATGCAATACATGTTAGCGTTTGTAAATATATAAACATAAAGTCGAGCATGGCTCAATGTAAGTGTGTCTGCATGCATATACATATGAATACAGATTTTTCTTTTGACTGGGGAATCTTGTTTGTTTTTTTTCTTCATCTTTTATATTTTATGCCCGTCTCTCTTTAGAAAAAAAAACAATAGCTGCCACTGAGGGATATTAGACAATATGTAGTAATTTTGTGTTGGACTCTGCACATCCTTCAAGTGAATTGATGCTAATAAATACAAGCAATACAGAAAACCCTCAATTCATTCATGGCTTTGAAATAGCATAATTATCGAATATATACGGTTAAACTATTAATATCAAACCCCAAATAAGACTGATCTAATCTCTATTAGCATGCTATGATTAGGGGGAATCAAGTTTTGCATCATTTTGGTAACGTAAGACACAATTCGGCAGCTCTTGGTGCTTTTGCCGAGGTTATGAAACACACTGGACTGTGAAATGGCGAGGTTGCCTGATACTCTGCGAGTACTACTCGTCGGACTTTCTTCAATTGTTTGGAGCACGGCCTCGTAATCCACGGTTTTAGGTCTATCTGACCTTGCCTGATCGTCGAGATTCTTGAAACCCTAGAAAAATTTATTGAACCATCTGGTTACTGTACTGTTATCAACTGCATCTTCATCTTTCACCCAACAAATGTTTTTGGTTGCTTCTCCGTTGTTCGAACTCGTAAAGCATAAATTCCCGATGTAAACTAGGTTGTACGTTCATCTGTGTGCTTTTCAAATCACACACGGAATGAAGCGATACACCGTATATCAGCACACCAACTACCAATCACTGCCGGTCCCTTTCGCAGCTTGAACTGCTTCGGTCATAGGATATACGCGCCGCAAACTAGCACATCCAAAAATATTGCAAAACTTTTGACTCGCCCTTCTATAATCATATTTTGTTCCTCTAGTTCCTTTGCGACATCCTCTCTATTGCTTAACCATAATCTTTCTGTTATGTTGTTTTCTCTTTCCATAGTTTGCTCCAAAAGTAGTTTGTTTCATTTGCATCTGGTTGCTCAATTTTCTTCATGATTTCTCCATTGATTTGTTGATCGAATTTTCTTTCGTTATTTCTTATTTTCTGTTTGTTTGTATTGTTGGATTCTATTTCGCTATCTTCGGAGTCTTCCTTCTTTAGCCAAATGGTTTTGGCTTAATGTATAAGAAAAGAACCAAGAACATGGACAATATTACAAGGAAACTAATGACGATGCACTAGATTTAAATATACAAGGAGTCTATGTGATAAGAAATTGAGGAGGGGCAGGACGCGCCAGCATTGAGGAAATAATGAAAATAATTTGAAAATAAATATTCTGTAATTGCAAAAAAAAAGAAGATCGAGATATATATATATATATATATATATATATATATATATATATATATATATATATATATATGTGTGTGTGTGTGTGTGTGTGTGTGTGAAGAGGGGATGAATTAACGGAGAAGCCAAAATATAGGGTGAGTAGCAAATTTGACTGTCGATAAAAATACTTAACCGAATAAGTCGGAGTTATGAACGAATATAAAAATATTCTATACGTTTGTAGAGCAGGTTTAGTAAACCGATATAGTCAGAATATGCCTACTTGGGTTTCACCGTGAGGATCGTCCGGACTATTCCACGTGGGGTTAATAACGTTTTTTATCATTAGCTTCGGCACTACATTAAGCTCTGAACACTCTAGCAGGTTTTGTTTACTTCACTCTGGGACGGACCCTAAAAATATCGAAGGTTGCTTACGATTCTCGTGAATAAATATATCTAAGAAAACATATCTGTGTGAGTATCCCTTATTTCATGGTAGCAGCGATGTTCCTTACTACCGCCCACACATTATACATAGACACAGGCTACGAAAACACATTTATTCACCCCCCATATCAACAAAAGTAAGGAAACGAGAGAGCCCTCATAAACTGCAGAGTCAGAGATAAAATGGCTGCTCTAGGCGATGAAATGGGAAAACCCAAACAGAGCTGAAGCCATATTCCTATTGCATCAATAATGCGAAATGATATTCAGAAGAAAGAAATAACAGACCCACAGGGCCAAATAGACGAAATCTTGCTCTGGACCGGAGAAACAGTTATATTAAAATTTAATAGTTAGGGTTTATCTGCTGAGGATAAAAAAAAACAGCCGAATATTGTATGGGAAACATTCTGAGGAATATGGAAGTCAAATCAGAATTTTAGAGTAGCCCGCTTGGCAGGCAGTCCAGTGTGATTTTCGGAAAATGAAACAGAGACGAATTTAACTCTGAGTCTGACAAGATGCTCATAGAACAAGTAATTGCTGGAACAATATACACAGAAGTGCAAAAGCAACAACTAGCAGAAGATAAAAAACGACCCAAGAGAAAGCCATGCAAATGGTAAAACAACAGTGAAGGTTCAAACAACCATATGAAGCAGTTACGAGCCACAAGAAACCAAAATGCACAACACAATTTTGTTGACCCATTTTGTAGTAGTGCTGCTCCTAGTTCTCTACTAGAAGCATCAACTTGGATGGTCATTGGCTTGGTAGGGTCAACATTGGTAGGGTTATTTCTTTACTGATTATGGCCTTGATTCATTGGAAGGCCTTCTCATTGCTGTTCGTCCAGGTATATTCGTTTCCCTTTTTCAGGAGGTCGCAAAGGTTAGCAGTGTGTTCAGATAATCGAGGTATAAAAGGGGTCATATAAGTCGCCACAATATGTCTTCTTTTGGGGGGATCTGAGTGAACTCCATTCTAATCGTGAATTCCACCGCAGAATTTTATGGATTTGGTCTTGATGTTGCATTTTGTGCTGTTGAATACAAGACCATTTTCCTTTGCAGCTTCCATCAGGCTGAACAAGTTGCTATCATGTTTCTTTTCATCTTTTTCAAATACCACGACATCATCAGAGATACCGATGGTTCCGGGGCATTTTTCAAGTATTTGGTCCATATTTTGTTGGAATACGTCATGGCTCATCACCAGCCTGAATGGCATCCTCATAAAGCAGTGCCTGCCAAATGGACTGTTGAAGCATGTTAGGGTTTAGCACTCTTCATCAAGCTCGATAGACCAGTAGCCATTTTTGCGCCGAGCTGATTGAACCATTTTGCTTTTGCCATTTTGCGGGTCATTTCTTCTAGTATTAGGACTCTGTAGTGGCATCTTTTGATTGCCTTATATAGATATTTGCCAATGCCCCACAAAAGTCAGGATGTAACGGTCATAACCCCCAGTCGGCTACATTTGGAAAGGACAATAGTTACGAGCACAAAACAAAGAGCCCAGATCCTACAATGTTACCACGGAAAATGGCAACACTATAAGGAGAAACCTGAGAGAGAGAGAGAGAGAGAGAGAGAGAGAGAGAGAGAGAGAGAGAGAGAGAGAGAGAGAGAGAGAGAGAGGGGGATCGAAAACCGCATCAGAAAGACACGTTGCAAGGAACACATATTAACAAATGAAACAACACCAATATAACCAACAAATGGACATAAAAATGGATAAAAGTAAAGGGAAAACAAATTTAGAGAAGAAAAAGAAAATACAAATGTGTGCATAAATACACAAAACCAATAGTAACAACATCACACACCCCACTTTAAAAAAAATTCAAAATCACAGAGTGGGATGTAACAGTTTTGACCATTAGCTTTGGCTACTATATTAAGCCCTGAACACTCTAGCAGGATTTGTTTACTTCCTCCCAGACTCGCTTTAGAACGGGCCCTAAAAGTATCGAAGGTTGCTTATGATTCACGTGAATAGATATACATAAGAAAGCATATATATATGTGAGCATCGCTTATTTCAGAGTTAATTAAAATAAACGGAATAAACAAAATACCCTATTGTAGATCCACAGCATACGGGAGGAATATTGTGTTTGTTTGGATTTTTTAACCGACGGTTTATCTTTATTTATCTATTTTTAAATTTTCGAGACATCATCTCCGTTTATGTTGACATTCATTCAAAATCTCCGATCTTTGGTTTAATACTTCTTTGGAATTAGTATAGGTTGCAATAGCTAATTTCTCTTCTAAACATAAAAGACAGAACTTATTACCTGGACAATAATTGCGTTGTGTTTTTTTTACAATTTTCAATTTTACAATAAGATCTATGCCGTATTTATTTTTATGTCCCAGATACATTTGGAAAGTGCTGTGCTATGCATATATTTTATATTTGTGAAGCTAGTGTTATAGTTGTAACATCTTTTTCTGTCAATATCTTGTATACTGTCTAAATAGATCTTTTTATTATTTCTTTGCTCATTACTTTGTATACTTGCTTTGTATACTATACAGACGCTCTGGCATTTACCATTTAAGAGACATTTGGTTTCTTTATTATTACAATTGCATTAAAGACTTTTTTCCTTTGCTTTTTAGTCAATTTACTAATGTTTATTGACATTTATTTCATGCCAGAGAATCGGTATAGTATATAAAACTATTGTAAACTTAATGAGCAAAAAAAAAAAAATAAATTTTTAAAAACTTAGAGGCGCGTATATATATATGATAATATAAAATTTAATAATATTCTATGGAATAGTTTTTTGCGTGTTTTAAATAAAATAATTTTGTTTTTTTAATTTCTTGCATAAAGTTTGTTTTAAACTATTAATGATTTAAAAATAAATAATTCATTTAAAATTTGATTTTAATTTTCGTAGGTTATTATGTACGAGAATTTTTTCGTAGAATTTCGTAGTCTAAATTTAGGGATGCGAATTATACACAAATAATTACGGTAAATGTAAATTGTCGACAAAGCGTTAGCGTTCTTTTCGCAACACTCGGTGATTTAATCAAATAATATTCTTTTATTTAGAAAGGAAATAGATTATTTTTGATAAAAAATGAGAATATTTAAAACTGCATAGTTTATATAATCAATTAATGTTGTTTTACAGTACGCTAGTTTGTTTATAAAAAAGCCATTGCACTTTTAAAAGAATTCATTATTCCTACACACTCATACTGATATGATGGGCTTATCTACAATATTTTTAGTATCAATGAAACTCTTTTTCTACTAATAAACTGAACGCATAAACGAGCCAAGTTGGCCCATTTTATTTTTTGAAAGATAAGGCCATAAATAAACTGAACTAAAATTAATGCCAATATTCTGAGAATGAAACGTGCGACAGGAAGCATTTCCCGAGTTTAACAGGGGACCTATTACTAGGCTGAGTGAAAATTTTTGCAATATTTTTGGACGTGCTAGTTTGCCACGCGTATATCACGTGACCGAAGCAGGCCAAGGTCGTGGAAGGGGCCTACTATTGTTGATAGTATCATGGTAGTTGGTGCGCTGATACTTTATGCATTGCTTCACTCTATATAAATCTATATTTAAAACCACATATATGAACGCGTAACGTAGTCTAATTCGGGAACTTATGTTTACGCGTTCGAACTTGGCCATAACACCGCGGAAGCAACTAAAAACATTTGTTGTGTGAAATATGAAGGCGCTTTTGATAACAGTACAGTGACCAAATGGTTTTAAAAATTTCACTCGGGATGCAAAAAACGTAGACGATTAGTTAGGCCTGAAACCATATAGACATATAGACCACACACTGATAAAAAAAAATCCCGAGGGGGTCAAAAAGAGAAGTTTTCAAATTTCAAATGAGGATACCCTAAACTTTCAAAAAATACTAAATTTAACTTGGTAACAATTTTTCCCAGTCCATCTTCTTATCTACCAGACTAATAGATCCCAATGCCATTAGAGTCAAATGCAGTGAATAGCACTTGGAAAGTATCAAGCAAGTTCACCATCCTACAGTCCCGTGTGTTTTCTCACCTTCTTGACCTCGGCAACAGCATCCGGAGTTCCCAAATTCTGCCTAAAGTTACCAAAATAACGCAAAAATTTTGACTAACCCTTTAAATGAATTTGTTTCACTAAGATTTCACAAAATTTCCCAACTCTCACAAATAAAAATTCCTTCAGTACCGAGTAAAGATTATCAATTATTTGCAAGTAAGTTACTCTCTTCTGTCTAATCTCTTTTGTTTTTGTTAACGTGTAGTAGGGTAGACGATAAGTAATAGATCATATTCTAAATGAGATCTGTACAGAGCTGTGTATTATCATACCGTTGATACATCTAAACAATTTCTCGAAATACTAAATAAACCTCTGCTTAGATATAAATCTATTTTGCTTATAGGTAGATTCAACTAAATCAGGGGTCTCAAACTCACGGGCTCAAAAGGGCCATTACATCCTGGGGCAGAGGCTCAGTGGGCCAAAGGTGAGATGAGAAGGGGGTGATTTCCACCTGTTATAATACTATTCTGCAATACAGGCTATTATAAAATAAATACACATATGACAATAAAGGAAATATGCAAATTCGTACAAAATGTAGAGGGACAATTTTTCCATTTCAAGTTTTCCTTATTTCTTTTTTTACTTTTCATAAATTCTATTTTTTATTTTATTTTATTGTATTTCATGGATAAAGTGTAATAAATTGTATTATAAATATTATCAAAACAGAAAAACAAAAGCAATATTCATAGTTTTATCACATTTAAAGAATAGCAGATATAAGTTCAATTTAACAATCTGCTATAAAATATTTTCTCTTATTTTCTATTTGTGTATATTGTATGTCATCTCAGGTACACATCATGTCAACGTGAGCTGACAAATCTATTTCTTCTCATGTTATGTAACAACAAAAATCGTCATGTTCTATTGTGGAAGATAATTTTCAATAATCTCAGTTATCCCCCCACCATAATCTCCCCCTCCCCCCGCCACAATAGGTCTTTGAAAAAAGCCGATCTAGATTTCATTAACGTTCATATTAAGAATGTCTTTAGAAAATGTATATAAAATTGGATTATTTCAACTTTTCGGCTTTTGATCTTGAAGTGAAAGTGGTCGAAAATTCTACCGTTATCTGAGGGGGAAAAACATAGCCAGGAGGGAGCGACAAATTACCAAGATTTAGGAAAATATTAGTCACGAATATTGTTCTACGATGTGTCATAGAAAAGTAGTTTGCGTGTCAAATGTGATTTACATGCCGCTTGTTAGATAAGTTGCTTAGTTGGTTGTTTTGTATTACGGCATATCAATCCTTTTCGGATCTTTTAGAGCCGAATCAATTCATTTTTGTTAAACAAAGGACACGTTGCTATGAGTACAGGATGTTGCTTAAGTGGTCACCCAATTAAGTATTGAATAGACCCATCGCTGCTTAACTTGAGTGATCTAGCGGGAACCGATGCTTTTAACATGACTTGACTGTAATTCCGCTCGTTTAAGACGCATTAAACTATTGTCTGTATACCTTTATATTTTTTTACAATATCCATTTTCATTACCATGTTTTTTCCAGGGTTATTGTATGCCAAGCGGCATATTGTGAGGGATAGTCAAATTTACTATGTCTTTTTCAAGGATTTACTTGATTTTGAAATCAGGCTGCTTGATTGGCTCCGTTTCTAAATGGATCGGGATACCCTTTAAGGGATAATATTAGAGGGTAAAATTCAACTTTATTGTTATAGTTTTGATATAATTTTATAATACCAATAATAATCTCAATCACCCCTATATAACTATTATATTTTTGTGTAGTTTCTTAAGTTTTTGCACACGAATATATGATATCAAGTATTCCTATCTAATATAAATAATTTGCAAACAGATCTATTTGACCCATAAATGGGACCCCAATAAGTACTACATCTTTGGGTGAGAGTGGATCCGGGAGTAATGACATTAAAGGGGTATTTCATACATTAAAAAGAAAGAAAAATAAAAGGCGAAAATAAGGCAAACAAATAAGAAAGCAAAACAATAAACAAATGACTGACAGTTTAAAAACTTAGAATGAACGAGAAAAATGAAATGAAGGAATTAATATAAAAAAGGTAAAAGAATATTGAATTTACAAAACTTTTTCTCTTTTTCACAATGTTCAAAGCAATCTTAAAAAAAGGTTAATCTTTCTTGTCGACTTATTGATCAACATTGAATCAAGATAAAATACAATATGGGTTCAATTCACGTCGACTGCCTCTATCATCTGCTCTGATTGAAAATCACGTCGTCGAAATTAAGGAAATCTTGTGCGTTTCCATCATTAGAATAAACCAGTTTATCAAATGTTGTTCATTTTCTGTTGCTTTTTCACACAATTCGGGCACAATTCTATTTTTCCAAATAATGTTAACATCTTTCTTTCGATTAGAGACGTAAATGCAATAAGATTGATTGATTGATCGATCAATTGGTTGATTTTAACCGTATTAAAGTTATTTTATGCCCAGATATTAGGGAATCATTGTACGTTCATATTTACATTTTTGTGTACTTGTTTCTTAAAAATTGTTATTTTTTCTGCACCTGGTCCTATTGAATACGAATATTTTTTAACAGATCTATTTGACCAATATATGGAACCTTAACAGATACTACCACTCTGGGTCAGAGAGGCCTGGGAATAATGGCAATGATGGAGTACTCCACATTCCCCAGATCTCTAGAACTGGAGCCTCACCATCAAATGCAGTTTATCATCATACACAGGCCACCTCATTTTTTGAGGGGGTATCTTACCCCTCAGCAGGGGACACAGCGTATTCTAAGCGCCATCGACCGGGCAGGAAATATGACTACAGAAATCAGGTTGTGTACTATTTTTAAACATTGTTGTTACTGAAAAAATCTTTCTCATTTGCACAGATTCAGAACGACATTGTAGTTCATTTTATTAATGAATCATTATTTTTATGACGATTTGACATTTTCTTCATTTTATAAAGCATTGCTAGCGACGTCTACAGACAAGTGCGTACAATTTTGACCTTAGAATTTAAAACGATTTAGAAATATTTACACAGATTCATTCATGAATAACACATAGCTTCAATTACAAAGATAAAACCATAAATTAATCACAATTAAAAGAAAATATGCATATTTTTCCAATCAAACTAATTTTAAAAGTTTGAGTAAACTTTTTTTCAATTTAAAATTTTTTTTTGACATTTTGAAAATCCTCGCCATTATTTACTTGTCAATCAAAACTCAATTTCTGATTTAAAAAATCACCCAAAATCAATTAATCTAAATAGAAAATATTTATTCAACAAAATTGTTTCATTCAATTGTCAATTCACTGAATTAAAAAAAAAATACTACTTACCTTAAAATAGAAAGAAAATACATCAATTTGATGTGACATAGTGGTTAATTCTACTTACCGCTATCGAAAACAAAATATTGTTTCACTGTCAGTGATTGTCTTTATAGAATTATGGATGAACAAAACTCACACAAAATATGTTCATTTTTGTTTTTAACGTATCTACAACTTAAAAAAATAATCATGTACTTATTTTTAAAATCATTTTCCATACATTTTTTGCTTAAATGAAATTATTTAATTTTCCTTTTAAAAATAAGCGATATAAAACAATTTATTTCTCTTATGAAACCCTATACTTATGAAGTAGCAGTATTTTTATACTTTTTTGTTATATAAATAATCAAAATTATATTTTCAAAAATAGTATTTAATTTTAGTTTTAAATTGTGAATTGTGAATAGTAATTTTATTGAGAAAATAATATATTTCAATTTTCGGATTTATATAATTTAAAAAGGGATATTTTTAAAAGTAGCGATGAAATCTTAAAAGACTAAAACTAATAAAAATCCTTAAAGAAATATATTCAGCGTTATAACTTTTTTCGTTTTTTTAAATTTAGGAGTATATTCTAGTAAAATAAATAGCTAAACTGTTTAAATTAATTTTTCTTATATACTTTTTACAATTTCAATTTTCGACTTTAGGTCGATTAAAAAAATCTAACATATATACATACTGAAACAGAACTCAACTGATTCAAAAATTTATGAGATTTATCTTTACAGGAATATGATTTATTTGTTAAAAAATACACTATTTTTTTGGTTAAAAAAATATTTGGTGGGGTCTATCGAAAAAAAACCAACAATAATTCTAAAAATATTTCTCAAACAAAATCTATTTAAAAAAAATGATTTTTTTATAAATACATAAGTAGGGAAAATTTCATTAAAATTGGACAATAATTAATTTTAAAGTAATATTTTTTGCGAATTTTCTATTTTTAATGGAGTCATTTCCTATTTTTAATGGTAATTATTACGTCCCCTTTTTTTGAGCGATCAACATTCAACGTAAACATTAATTCAAAACACGATTTCGGGATTTCTGTTTTATGAAAAAGAAATTAAAAAATATTTGAGTTATGTTTAATCTTATTTCTTTCAAAGGATATTATATGAAAAAGAAATTAGAAAGTATTGGAGTTTTCTTTAATCTTATTTCTTTCAAATTATACACAGTTTTTTACGATAAAATAACTTTTAGAACCGTTTTTTAACTTTTCCCGGCATGTGTACATGTATTGTTCAAAATTTATTAGACGTCCCTAGTATTGCTGTCGATAAATTATACACTTTTTATACTACGAGATCCAAAACTTGTAGATAAATGCAGTTGCTTCTCATCCGGTCTTAAAAGGTTCTGTTGATTAATTGCTATTAGCTGAAGGATTTGTCTATGTCTGTTAAAACGTTCAAACTTGAATGGCAAACATTGCACGACAAATGAAAAAATTGCACATTTTTCAAAACAATTCCAAGGTTTTAGCGAAAAAAAATCCAGCAGAATGCTAAGCTGAACTTATTTTGTGACCGTCAGCTCATGTTAACTAAACTTTAATTTTAACTAAACTTAATGTTAAATTCATCTTTTTGTTAAACCGTATAAAGGAGACTGAAATTTCCCCCGGACAGAAAACAAATTTGTGACGTTTTCCCCATGATATTTGTTCTTATGAATTTTTTTTAATCACCGGAATATCAAGATTTAAAGAATATTTTTTGTGTTTATATTTATAATACAATAATGGCCACCAGATGGAGTGCGATACATAAACGTTAACCTGTCGACAACATTTATTAATATGTATGTCATCTCAAAAACAAAACAGTTTTGTTTGTTTAAAATTCTGCGTGTGTGGGGGAACATTTAGTTGAAAGAAATTACCTAGTGTTTTTTCTTCTTCTCTTTCTCTTTGTTTCATTTTTCATCTGAGTAGTACACACACACACACACACACACACACACACAATTTATATATATACATATATGTGTGTGTGTGAGTGTGTGTGTGTGTTTTATATATATATATATAGAGGGAGAGAGACAGAGACAGACAGACGGACAGACATAGACAGATAGATAAATAGATAGATAGATAATTTAATAAAAATTCAGATTTACTGAAATTTGATAAGAATAGACTAATTGGCAATTACTCAGTTTATCTAAAAAAACAAAAAACCCCCCCCCAAAAACTTGATTTTCCCGACCCTATTGCCCTTATGGCAAGCCCCAACCCCTTTTTATCATATGGGTGCTAGAAGGCGGTGGCTGCGGGTCTACATGTCCTGGGAATGACGTTAAACTCTATCTGATGGTGAGGTTCCAGTTTTGGAGGTTTGGGGAATGTGGAGCACCCCTTCATCACCATTTCTCCCTGGTCCACTCTGACCCGGAGTGGTAGTACCTGTTAGGGTCCCATCTATGGGTTAAATAGAAAAATGTGTTAATAAAAAAATTGTATTATCCATTAAGAATTGATTTATTTCAAAACTTTATCGGCATTAAATGACCCACTGAGGTTGATATGCCGTAAAACAAAACAAACAAACAAACAAATAAAAAAAAAAAACTAAAAAGAAATAATTTGTTTATACACCAGTGAAATGAGCCAGAGTAGAATGTACAAAATAACATCGAAATAAGATGTGAACTGCTAGAACAATTCACTTAATGAAAGAATTGTGTATTATTCAGATCAACCCGGCTCTATGGAAAGGTGTCTTTGAAAAATATGATGGACAAATTTTACTAATACTCTCTTACTACGATGTCGCAGTCCAACACGTTATGCCCTACACTACGGGGACTTCCACCGACAAATTTTAAAGATTTTTATTTATAATCTCTGTTGTCAATTAACAGTTTATTTCGAACGGTAATTGTTAAAATGAAATATAAATCCACATAACAGAAAGAAGGTTTACAATTATAACTTTTATTTTAAGTTAATACCCGCTCTGTGGACGGGGCTTAGAATACCCTGTATTCGTATACCCAGCAAAGCGGTAGCCCCCACCCAAGGAATATCCTTGGTATGATTTTAAACTGCATCTAATCGTAAGGCTCCAGTTTTGGAGATCTGTGGAGTGTGGAATAATCCTTAATTGCCATTAATCCCTGGTTCACTCTGACCTGGAGTGGTAGTACCTGTCAGAGGCCCAAATAAATCTGTTTTAAAATGATTCATATTAGATAGGAACGTGTACAAAAAATCTTCTTAAGAAATAAAATTAAAAAAAATGTAAATATAAACGTACAATCAACGCGATTCCCTAAAATCTGGGCATACAATAACTCTAGGTGGGTTGACATGCCGTTAGAATCAATCTATTCATTATGTCCCACAACATTTTTCACAGAGTTTTGTAGATATTTTTGTGTGATACTATTTATCGATTTTTACTCCTGACTGAAACAAAAACTTTTTGATAACATTTAAATGGGAATAATTATTTTAATATAACAGATAAGTCAATTCTTTTTTGCAATATTCTGGTAACGTGAAGTCCAATTCAGCAGCTTCAGATGCTTTTTCCAGGGCCACGTAGGTGACAAATCATACAGGACTGTAAGATGTTGAAATTGCCTGATACTCTCCAAGTGCTACTCGCTGCATTTGCCTCTATGGAGAACGGCCTCGTAATCTATTGTCATAGACCTACCTGAATTTGCCTGAACTTGGCTTGAACTGCTTCGGTCACACGATATACGCGCCACAAACTAGCACCTACCAAAATATTGCAAAAACTTTGACTCACCACAATTTAGTATTTTAAGATAGGGAAATTTGAATTCTGCGTGATTAGTTACATCTTGTTGCAATATGGCTTCTTGTTGATTATTACTTATTGAAAGAGATAAAGAGACTCATGTGTGTCTAAATGAGAGTCACTTATTCTTCGCGAGGAACAATTTATTATGTATACATATTAAATTTAGTGTCCCTACATTAGTTTGGCCGTCTATAGAGGGTAGATAAACAAACTCTTACAAATTATTAATATAGATACAGACCAGTTATTTTTTCTGTGACGCTCGTTGCGTAATGTTTATCGTCATATTAGGTGAACTAGGCTACTCGAGTTAAAATCCCGAACGTATAAATCCAACTATTTTCACTCCAGCTATGGGTAAATAGTAAGTAAGACTTGGCTCTTTAATCTTGGCATGGCAGCCTATTCAGAAGTAAACTCTAAACTCTGAATAAAAAATAAAACAGCTGGAGGACTGGGCTACAACGAGTTATTGGTGCCCAAGACTCGTTTCCTTCCCCTTCCACACGACCTAAACAGGTTACGGGACCAGTGAGAGCGAAAGAGGGGAACATACGAGGAATTCTTGCTTATTGGCCTTGTGTACAGCCCTGACTTAAAGAACATCGCCACATACAATTA
This sequence comes from Doryteuthis pealeii, assembly GCA_023376005.1. Lineage (NCBI taxonomy): Eukaryota > Metazoa > Mollusca > Cephalopoda > Myopsida > Loliginidae > Doryteuthis > Doryteuthis pealeii. The sequence continues at coordinate 21,509,926 of CM042141.1, forward strand.
TCTGATACAATTTCAATACCCAACTCCCAGACCAACTGCTAGCCTACTACCGATCTCCTAGCCAGGTTCCGCCTTATATATTATCTCAACAGAACAATCTAGAAGAATCTTTTTCTCGAATAATCTATTCCTTCCTAGAAGAAAAAGAATGTTCGATTCGTTCTAATCATTCGGTCATTGTGAGTTCACAGCCGTTTGGATCAAAGGACAATTAACAGTCAAGAAGACTGGATTTTCTTTAAAGCCCGCCTTCATGTCGCCAAAATCTCGTTTAGTTTTTATTTTTTTTTCGGGACGATTCTTCTGAGACCACCCGGTAAGATCAGAAAATCATACTACATCTATTAAGGTATATACTCGAATACGAATAATTTTTAAACAGACCTATTTAACCCATAGATGAGACCCTAACATGTACCTCTACGCCGGGGCAGATTGAGCCCGGGGATAATTGTAAGAAGGGCTACTCCACACTCCTCAGATCTCTAGAACTAAAAATTCACTATCAGGTGCAATATAGTTTCATACACAGGACCCCTCTTTTTTGGAGGATGAGTCTTAACACTCTGCATGACACACAGTCAGTTACTATTCAAAGTGCCACCACCAGGACAGGGAAGATTCGGGGATTATGTGAAAGTAGAAACTCGTTTTTAAAATGCAAATTTAACAAGTTCTTATCTCTTTACCTACTTTAAACCCCTCACGGCGGCTCTTGCACGTGTAACTTGTTTACACTGAAAAAATCACTACGTGAACAGCCCTGTCATCTTTTTTTTTTGTCTGTGAACCAACTCTGAGACTGGAACTTGGTCCTTTTGCAATAGGATGTAAAGTTCCATACTTATACTGAGTAAAGCTGGTTTTGAATTTAAAGTATTCTTTCTCCTAGATTGGTTGCACAACCACTGCTAAAGTCTACCTTACTATTTACCGTAGTGCTAAGAAGAACAGATGGATCTATGCCTTTCCCAACGCCATTAGCGCCAAGTAAAGCACGAACAGTCTCGTCCAGTATTACAATTCGGGTCGCCGATTCTATTTCTTACGACGATAACCGTTACTCTAGTGCCTCATTGTGTAGTAAAATGAGAGGAAAACGGGATTACAAAATAAAAACGTGAAAGACGGAAGAATACAGTTAAAATATACTCAAAAAGGAAATAAAAAGTAAGAAAAAGTGCAATAAATTAAAGAAAAGATTAAAAATAAACGAAAGATGAATAAGTGAAAAATGGAATAAAAACGGAAATATCAGCCTGTCTATGGTTATTTATGTCTAGAGGTTAGAGAATTGCATTCATTGTGCGTTCACATTATTTGTGTAGTTGTGTAGTTGTTTTCATACGAGTTTTTTGCACACGTTATTATCGAATATGAATCCTTTTTAAACATATCTATTTGGCTCATCATAGGTATTATCACTCTAGAACAGAGTAGACCTGAGAGTAATAGCATTAAAAGAGGTTCTCCATAATTACCAGATCTCCATAACTAGAGCCTCACCATCAGATACAGTTTAGTAGCTTACGAATAAAAAGATGGTTTTAATCCTCCTAGAATGTTCTTGATTTAAAACAGTTTGACCTTCTATTAACCTATCGCTAGAGGGAAGGGACAGATTCATATTTCCACAAGAGCATTAGCGCGAAGTGAATCGCAAATAGTCTGTCCATTTCCTAGAACGAAACCGTTACGCTAAACGCAATGTATGCAGAAAGAAAGAAAAAGAAAAAAAAGGAGAATGTGTAAAATGAACGAAAAAAATATAGTCCAATGATCTTTAAAATGAAAGAAAAATGAATAAAACGGAAGGAAGTAAAGGTGAAATATGTGACAATGAACAAAATAAAAAAGAAAAGAATGTGTAAAATGAACCAAAGAAAAATTGAAAATATCTGCCAATGAATAAAAAAGTGTGTAAAATGTAAGGGCGAAAAATGAAACATATAAAAAGAAAGAAAAACAAAAGGTGAAAATAAGGCAAACAAATAACAAGGTGAGGAGAAAGCAAAACAATAAACAAATGTCTAACAGTTTAAAAAAAAAGTAGAATGAACGAAAAAATGAAACGAAGGATATAATATGTTCAAAGTAAAAATTTATTTAAAAAAATTATGATTACAGTAACCTTAAACAAAAATAGGGTATGAGAGGCCTACGATTATAAAACAAACAAAAAAAACTTTTTAATGGGCTATCATATAAGTAAAGTTCCCAAGAACAGTGATATTATTTTTTGTAGCTATGGTGACAGACTCTTCTATAAAAAGTCAAGTACACAACCTTAGTGCTTTTCTACATTCATTCTTTACTTCTTCATTTTGACTGTTTCACCTTTCCAAATAAATGGTTCAACGAAACCTCATTTAAGAAATCTCCTAAAAATAAAGGCAGACGCCATCAAACGAACAGAAATGAAAGAAAAAGTAAGAAAGCAATACTTCAGAAGAACAAGGAAGTTCCTAGAAACCAAGTTATGTAGCATAAACCTTATCAAGGGAATATACACATGGACTGTCCCTCTCGTAAGATACTAGGGAGCATTACTAAAATGGACAAGAGAGAAGCTCTGGCAGATGGACCAAAGGACAAAGAAACTCATGACTATGCACAAGGCATTACACCCGAAAGATGACATAGACATACTTTATGTATCAATGAAAGGAGTGTAGATGCAACAATCCGAGCTCTTGACGAACACACTGATAACATTAATGCAATATTAGTTGCAGCAGCCAGGAAAAGCAATTGCAACATGTTGACAAGCAGATAGACATCAAATCTAAAAAAACAGAAATGGGAAGAAAAACAACTACATCGGTACTTCAAGCGATAAACTCAAGAGATATCACATCAAAAGACATAAACATGGCTAAGAAGAGGACACCTCACGAGAGAGACCGAGTCTCTTATAAACGCAGCACAAGACAATGCCATGAGAATAAACTATATAAAGACAAAAATAGACAAGACGCAACAGAATAGCAAGTGCAGAATGTGTGGAGACAGAGATGATACGGTTAATCATATAATAAGCGAATGCAGAAAACTATCACAAAGAGAGTACAAGACTAGGCACGACTCGGTGGGAAAAGTGATCCACTGGGAATTGTGCAAGAAATTCAATTTTCACCATACAATTAAATGGTATATGCACAAGCCTGAACCTGTTCTGGAGAATGCAAAAATTCTCTGGGATTTCGAGGTACAGTCGGATCACCTAATCCCGGCCAGGAGACCAGACCTAGTATTGATTGACAAGAAGAAGAGAACCTGTCATCTCGTGGATTTTGCCATCCCGACCGACTACCGAATGAAAATGAAAGAAAGCAAAACAATAGACAAATACTTGGACCTTGCCAGAGAGCTGAAAAACTGTGGAACATGAAGATGAAGGTAGTACCAATTGTAATTAGCGCTCTTTGAACGGTCCCCAAAGTTCTGAAAAAGAATTTGGGTGAATTAGAAATCAGAGGAAGAATCGAGACCATCCAAACTACAATACTGTTAAGATCGGCTAGAATACTCAGAAGAGACCTGGGGAGAGTTGCTGTCTCTCTGCCTCCTGTGAACCTCCGGCTACGGCAGGTGTGAAAATCTCAATAATAATATAATTTTTCTTAGCTTTAACATTTTTTCTATCATTAAATGAATATAGTATGTATTTACCGAACCCCTTCACAACAAGTTGGATGTGACATAAGATTAGTTTTTTTAAAGCAGAGTAAAGCTGGTTTGAATTCATGTTTTCCTTCTCCTATACTGGTTGCTTTACCACGGCTGAATAATCCACTGCTATACTATTAGACGAGATGAACACATGCTTTTCCCAAAAGCATTAGCGCGTGATTCCATAGCCTCTAGACATAAAATAACCCTAGACAGGGTGATATGCCGTTAAAATCAATGGAAAACACTAGAATCAAGATATGTATTGATTACATAACGTCGTCTCCCTATAGTTATGAAAAGTCCGTTGGTTGTTCGAGTTATGAGACTATTTCTGTTGTTATGTTATGTCTTTCTCTTGTCGTCGCTCAGTAACTTCTGTAAAACTTCTGCGTAGAACGAAAGTGTCGACCAACAAGTGCCGACCCAATAAAAGGAATGTACAAAAAAAAAAAAAAAAGCAAAGGAACATAGATTATTATAGCTAGTATAATAGCAGAAATAACTTAAGGATAAACAGGAAAACAACAATTAAAAAGAATCTATCAAAGTCTTGCTGGGGACACGGAAACTTGTAGAATCTGATATTTAGGATCATTTTTATAATGGTCGGCGCATTTATAACAATGTAAAAATACTGGAATCTAGATTAGATAAGTTTGAAATTCTAGGAGAGTTGAGACAGTAAATACCATGACACTGCTGTGGTCTACTTTGATACTGAAAACACTTGCTGTCACTCTTTTTTCATTGGTGACCAACGGACGTATGATGGAGGATTTCAGAAAGACATAGAACAAGGAAATTGATGACGATGTACCAGACCTTACACCCGAGGGATGACATAAACACATCCTGTGTCAAGATAGAAGCAAGGGGAGAATTCGACATAATTCAAGGACAGGAACACAACAAAATCTGGAAACCGAAAATGTGAAAAAATACAAACTATAAGGATACTTTAAGCGACAAACTAAGAAAAATAAGATGACCTGGACAGGACAAAGAAGAGAAAACTTCAAGAGAAAAACTGAACCCGTTTAAAAAGCAGAATGAAATAACGCTATAAGAACAAATTATGTCAAAGCATTTTAATGCTTTTCAGCTTTTGATCTTGAAGTGAAAGTTACTGAAATATTAAAACGCGACATTCTACACATCACCTAATCCCGGTCAGGAGACCAGACCTTGTATTAATTAACAAGAAGAACAAAACATGTCATCTTGTGCATTCTGTCGTCCCGGTGGATCACTGATTGAAGATGAAGGAAAACAAAAAGATAGACAAATACTTGGACCTGGCCAGAGAGCTGAAAAAACTGTGGAACATGAGGGTGAAGGTCGTACTAATCGTAATTGGGGGTCCTGGGAACAGTTCCAAAGGGTTTGGGAAAAAGTCTGGAGGAATTGGAAATCCAAGGAAGAATCGAGACCATCCAAACAACAGCATTGTTAAGATCAGCTAGAATACTTAAAAGATTCCTGAAGACCTGATGAGATTTGCTGTCACTCATCCTCCTGTGAACCACCAGCTTAGGTGGGTGAGACAAACTCTCATGGATATAATAATAATAATAATAATAATAATAATAATAATAATAATAATAAGTAAGACTGAAATTTCATGAACTTCTCCTTTACGTTTCAACGTTTTTTAATTCTGTAGAATAAACATACTACTCACCTCCGTTGAAAGAGTGTTGCTTGAGTCCAGTAACCAGACAAAAAGAAAAGAGAACGTAACCAAATACGCTCTGCACTAAATGCTTGAACACTGTCAAATGTTCAGTTATATGGATGAAAGTGAGCACTTTCATCTATATAAACTGTGTTCAAGCATTTAGTGTAAACTGTACTAAATGCACCACATCCTGACAGAACTGGAATTTATCTGCATTGAGCACGATGCCATTCTTGGCACATTGGAGCAGGAAATCAAACAAATTTAAACAACCTACCAAGTTTCACAACATACTCAGTTTGCAACACAGCTGGATGATAAGACCACAAAAATGTAACCCACTGTTATTTCAAAAGTAACTGAACACGAAGTGGTTATTTAATTGTGTGATTCGACATATTAAACATGATCCATTTGAATTGCTAAAGCAAAAGGCAAGACTTTTGGTGCATTATTTGTACAATAGTTTGGACAACCATTTAGATCCTTTTTCATTATTCGTAATTTACTAATCAGATGGATAAATTTCGCATTCATAATTTGTTGATCGTATCTAATATGATATTATCTTTGCAGTTGTTTGGATAATGCATTATGCTTTATCTTCAATGGAATCCTTCCTGTTTTTGTGACAATCATAATACAATAGGTCGTTTGCAATATTATTAAAACAAACGCTACTTCTTTCCATTTACTTTCGAGAAATAAACAAATTAAATAAAGCAACATGCATTTATTAACCCTTTAATGTTGGCCTATTAAGAGAATTTAAAATGTAAACATCATTAATTCACTCATTAATTCTCTATATGTCTATTTATTTGTTTATTTATCACATTTTTAATATGGTAAAAATTCTGTTTTCAAAGAACAAGCTAATTGCAGAAAGCATTGATATTAACCAAAAAAATGATGACGTCAGCAAAATTCGGTGATGTTAATAGTTTGTTGACTTTAATATGTATACTTTATACAAATATCAGAGCAAAACTATAAAATGTATTGTTATAAAGACTTAAGCTCAAGAACCGTTTTTACGGTAGACACCCACTATGGGCAGTATTTTTTGTTGTTGTTGTTGTTGCTGAAAACATATTCAGAGAGACATTTGATAGACAGAATAAACTTTAGATTCATACCAAATTTCCTTATCAACAATTACTTCCGGGTTTTAGCCTACTTTGGACGATATCGACCAGATTGGGAAAATGCTATTTATTGATTGTTATTTCTATCATGAAATGCCAAAAAAGAAAAAAGAAAAGAAATAACATGAGAAAAAACAACTAAATTATCCTAAAGTTAATTCCGTTGATATTGTTGTTGCTGGTTGCTGTAATGAGTCTTTTTGTGTATTCCTCGTTTCCTTGAATTGTTGCATCTACGTTATCCCCAATGCTTGACCTTCCATCTTCTTTTCTTGACATATAGAGTCTGTCTATGTAGTCAACCGCATGTGAATCGTCAACAATTTCCTTATTTGATACTCCATCTATTTTTTGTTTAAAGTTGGAAACTGATTGACATTAATTTTCTTTAAATTTTCAACACAATTATTATTCAGTAAGAGACGGTCAGAGAAATAGGAAACGGAATAAAGAGGATTATATGTTATTAATATATTTTACCACAAAATTAAGACATTGCTTAAATATGTGTAAAGAAAAGACTGGATATGATAAGTAAGAATAAGACAAAAGTCCAAATCGTTGACATGCTATACAAACGGACCACAAATTGAAAACGAATAAAAGCGAACATTTGAAAAAAAAACAAGACTTCAGTCAGCAAAAGAAAATACTGTGAAACTTAAAGGTTAAAGTCATGCCCATAATAACTGGTGCACTTGGAATCGTGCCAGAAACATTAGAATTTTGACTTGATGATTTAGTAATTTACGGAAGGCTTCAGTCTGTCATGGTGGTGTCTGTGAATATACTGCTAAATGCTGGAAGTTAAAAGAAATTTGTTGTCACTCGGCTACAACTGTTAATCACAAGACATTTGCTTGTAACATGTGAATGTATTAACCAAGGAAATTACAAATTAGATGACCTGAACATTGATCAACATTACTAGGATCAAGGCCAGCAGACGGCACGGATTCCTTTGACTCTCACCATCCATCTCAAGCAGGTTCCCTAGAAAGCACCAAGTGTCTGCATTGAGCTGATGAATGTAAGTTTTACTGGTATACATACACTGGTGTGTCCATGTGTAAGAGTCCATAGGAAAGTGTCCTTATGATTTCGTCCTTACTTAACCAACAGTGTCCAACATGACTTAGTCGTCTTATTTGGATGTTTTACGAGATATGAAGTAAGAGTCCGTGCAGCTCACAGATTAAGAATAAAAGAAAGCGAAAATATGAACGAATAACCTGGATTCTCCAGAGAACTAAAAAGCTAACAATGATACTAATTGTAATTGCAGATTTTGGAAAAGTCATCAAAACCTGAGAAAGAGACTGCATGAACTGGAAATCAGAGGAAGAAGCGAAACCATCCAAACCATATCCCTGTTAAAATCAGCTAGAATACTTAGAAGAGCCCTGTCCCTCGATGAGTCTTGCTGTCACTCAGACTTCAGTGAAAAACTCCCATTTAAAACTGGTGCGATAAACTCTCAAGGAATAATAATAATAATAATAATAATAATAATAATAATAATAATAATAATAATAATTAAAAGGGGGAAAGAAAAATAATGGAAGGAATACAACTACCAAATCTGGACACTATAAAAAGAAAGTTATAAATACTTAGGAATTTTATATGCAGACAATATCAAGCAAAGGTGAAAGTAAAAGTTAAAAAAGAATACCCCAAGAGAACCAGAAGACTCATAGAAACCAAGCTCTGCAGCGGAAATCTCATCAAAGGAATAAGTACCAGGGCCGTCCCCATTATAAGATACTCTTAAAATGGACAAAAGAGGAACTCAGACAGATTGAATAAAAGACTAGAAATGACAATGCACAAGGCTTTACACCTTAGAGATGAAACACAGTCGCTCATAACTGTTGCTCAAAACAATGCCATAAGAACTAATTATACAAAAGAAAAAAATTGATAAGACAGCAGAACAGCAAATGTAGGATGTGTGGCGACAGACATGACACCATAAACCATGTATTAAACGAATGCAGCAAACTAGCACAATAGGAATACAAAGCTTGGCACGACTGGGTTGGAAAGGTGATCCACTGGAAATTATGAAAAAAAAGTTTTTGACCATACAACAAAATAGTGTATGCATAAACCAGAATCTGAGAATAAAATTCTCAGGGACTTTGAGATAAAGACGGATCACCTTATCCGAAGACTTAAAATATACCGAGATAGAACTAAACAGTACAAAACAAAATAGGACCTTCCAAAACAATAAAAAGAAATTTTATGAACAAATTGGTGGATCAAACACAAACAGAGATGAACACCCAGATGCAATAGAAGTAAAACATTTTTGGAGTAATATATGGGAGAAAAAACACAACAAAACATCAAAATGGATAAGTGATATTAAAATGAATTGATGAAAATCGAGGAAGGACCTGTAGCAAATATACATATACTTACGCTCAGATCAACACTCAAGAAAGTAGCAAACTAGATTCTGGTTCAAAACATTCACTTCCATCCACGAGAGAAAAGTCCAACAATTGAACAGATGTCTACAAGAAACAAATGTACCCTAATGGATGATAAAAGGAATAACTACCTTAATCCAGAAAGACCCACAAAAAGGAAACATCCCTAGAAATTATAGACCAACAACCTGTCTACCTAGGATGTGGAAAATATTGACTGCGGTAATAAAACAAGAAATATACTTTTCACTTAACTGGCGAAAAGTTTTTCCAGAAGAACAGAAAGGATGCCGCAGAGGGAAAAGAGGAACACATGACTTACTTTATATAGAACAACACATCCTTAAGGAAGTTAAAAATAAGCGCAAAAATATTACAATGGCATGGATCGACTATAGAAAGAATTATGACATGGTCCCACATACCTAGATTATAGAATTTTAAAAAGTACAAAATATCTAACAATATCGTAAATTTCATCAAAGAAGCTATAAAAACTGGAGAGTCCAATTAAAAGCAGGAGGGCAATCCTTGGCAGAAGTAAAATCCAAAGAGGTATTTTCCAAGGAGACTCGCTATCACCACTACTGTTTATTATAGCAATGATGCCACTCGATTATATACTTAGAATACTCATATTCTTCGAGTCTCATAATTATTATTATTATGCACAGGGGGATACAAATTCACTAACTCGCAGGAAAAAAATATACCAACTTATGTACGTTGATGACATAAAAAAAAATTGTAAAAAAATGAAAAAGAACTAGTAACCCTGGTACAAACCATTAGAATATATAGCCAAGATATAGGAATGAAATTCGGAATCGAAAAATGTGACATGCTAGTAATAAAACAGGGATTAAAAAAATAATGGACGGAATACAACAACGAAATCAGGACTCTATAAAATCACTTAGAGAAAAAGAAAGTTACAAATACTTAGGAATTTTATATGCAGACAATATCAAGCAAACAGAGTTGAAAGGAAAAGTTATAAAAGAATACCTCAGAAGAACAAGAAAACTCCTAGAAACCAAGTTCAGCAGCAGAAATCTCACCAAAGGAATAAATTCCTGGGCCGTCCCCATTATAAAATACTCTGAGCCATTCTTAAAATGGACAAAAGAGTAACTCAGACAGATTGACTGAAAGACTAGTAAATTAATGACAATGCACAAAGCTTTACACCCTAGAGACGATAGAGATTGGCTATATATATCAAGAAAGGAAGGTGGAAGAAGTCTTGCCAACATAGAGGATTGCGTAGAGGCCACAATCCAAGGACTCGAAGAAAAAACAATAAAGAGCAAAGAAAGATTACTTATGACAGATAATAACAGCAGATGCAACATATGGACAAACAGAAAAACAACGAAAACAAGAAAATAAAGATGGGAAGAAAAACAATTATATGGATACTTCAAACGTCAAATTGGAGTGGTTGCATATGAAATGATTTGGACTTGGTTAAAAAGAGGAAACCTCAAGAGAGAAACTGAATCACTAATAATTGCTGCACAAAATAATGCCATAAAAACAAATGATATCAAAGCAAAATTTGATAAGACACAACAAAACAGTAAATGTAGAGACTGTGGGGTGACAGAAATGAGACCATAAATCGTGTATTAAGCGAATGTAGCAAACTAGCACAGCGGGAATACAAAGCTAGTACGATTGGGTTGGAAAGATGATCTACTGGGAATTATGCAAAAAACTAAATTTTGACCATACAACAAAATAGTGTATGCATAAACCAGAATCTGTTCTTGAGATAAAATTCTCTGGGACTTTGAGATAAAGACGGATCACCTTATCCCAGTCAGAAGACCAGACCTAGTATTGATTAACAAAAAAATAGAACTTGTCGACTGGTAGACTTTGCAGTTCCAGCAGATCACAGGGTGAAGATGAAAGAAAATGAAAAGATAAACAAATACCCCGACCTTGCCAAAGAATTGAAAAAGCTGTGGAATATGAAGATGAATATGATACCAATTGTAGTTGGTGCACTTGGAACGGTCCCAAATAGCTTGGAAAAAGACTGGAAGAACTGGAAATCAGAAGAATTGAGACCACCCACACCACTGCATTGCTGCAATCGGCTAGAATATTCAGAAGAGTCCTGGTAACCTGAGGAGACTTGTTGTCACTCAGACTCCAGTGAAAGATCATCAGCTAATGCTGGTGTGAAAAACTCTATAATAATAAACCGGAATCTGTCCTAGAGAAAGAGACGCATAAAATCGACTGGGACTTTGAGATAGAGACGAATCACTTTATACCGGCCTAAAGACCATATCTAGTTAGTTAACAAGAAGAATAAAATGTGTCATTATAGTTGATCTTGCAGTCTCGGCGAACCACAGAGTGCAAATGAAAGAAATCAAAAAGATAGCAAATACCTGACCCTTGCCAGAGAAATGAAAAAATACAAAAAAAACTGGAAAATGTGGGTGACCGTGATACCAATTGTGGATGGTGTCCTCGTAACGGTCCCCAAGGGTTTGGAAAAGAGACTAGAGGAATTGGAAATCAGAGGTAGAATCGATCATCCAAACGACAGAATTGTTAAGATCAGCTCCTAGAAATCAAGCTCTGCAGCAGAAATCTCAACATATAGGATTGCGTCGATGCCTTCAATCCAAGGACTCGAAGAATACATAAAAAAAGAGCAAAGAAAAGATTAATTACGGCAGGCCATGTTCGATGTACGTTCATTTCTTTTTTTTTGAGTATGTGTTTCAGAAGATTTTTCTTGTTCTCCTATCTAATATTTCCTAATACAAATAATTTGCACGTAGCTGTATACTTTCAAGTAACTGACAATAATAATCTTGAATAATAATAATCCTGAGTAAATGATTGAACAGTTCTATTTTAACCCACAGATGGGACCCTAACAGATAGTAACAGTCCGGGACAGAGTGTACCTGGAAGTAATGGCAATGAAGGGGTACTCATCACTTCCCAATGCTCCAAAACTGGAGCCTCACCATCAGATTCTGTCAGGGCTGGTGCTAGGGTCTCATGTCCCCAACTTCGAATCTGTTTGTTTTGTTTTACGGCATATCAACACTTTTCGGGTCATTTAATGCCGATACAAGTCAGTTTTAAAAAAGTTTCTATGTTTCAAGTTCTTAATATCTTCAAATTAGTATAAATAATTTTCATTAACTTCACTTGGTTTGGATTAGTTCGGATTGATTTGTTTAATGGTATAATAACCCTGTGGGTTATTTAAGGCCAAAAACTGTTAGAATGTAAGATAAAAGTTGGTACTCAAGTTTCTTTATTAGTGTAATTTGTGTAGATGTATTTCGTGGATTTATTTTATATCTGATTCATAATTTTCTATATATCTTTATTTATCACAAAAAGGATAAAATATAATCCATTTTAGTATTCTCAAACAAATCCCTCATATCATTTGCATTGAAATATTTCTTTCTGATTGGAGCGAAAACTCCACTTTCCACGAGAAAATGTTTGACTGTAGAATGTTTGGCCTGTCCCGCACCGCGGTTGATCCTTCTGCATGAGCATAAAAGTGTGTTAAAGTCTTGTATGGCCAATGTGTAACCGAGCCAGCATTACTTCTTCCTCTCGAGATGTTCTATATTCCAGCTTCCATGCTCTTACTGTTGGCTGTACATACAAATAATTTGTTCAGTGTACTACTATTCCAACATTTTTGCTTGATAAATCTTTTTATTCGGTTCTTTAGATCTGTATATGGGATCTTGAAATTCCTTTATTCATGACATATTTTGCATCTGAATTGGCTTTGTCATTTCCTGTTATTTCAACATGACTTGGGATCCAAAACATCACAACTTCTTTTGACTCAAATGGTGAAATGAGTTTACCTAGTAACTTTACTATTAATGTATTGTCAAGTGTTTTGTTTTTAGCGTAATTAGAACAGATTATGAATAAGAAAATATTATGAATTTTCTTTTTGTATTTATTGAAATAATACTAAGTGCTAGATCTATGGCACATGCTTTAGCATTGTAAATGGAGGTTTCACTTGGAAGACGTTTCTTGCTTATTTTCTTGTAACATATTTCCACACTTTCGGTTGTGTTTTCATATTTGGAGCCATCTATATAGATGGGTGTATGACTGGGATAGTCTTCTTTAATTGTATAGAGTTCCTCCTGAAAATTGAGAGGATGTGTATTTGCTTTTTGGAATTAGCATGTCTAATATTACTTTAGAGTTTATATGGTCCAAGATACAATGTTTGGTGTAATATTGATTACGTTATATCCCGCAAACGAGACCTACGGGATGTGCGCACTGTGCGGGTCATGCGAGGTGCTGAGTGTGGACCAGTTCACAGACTTGTGCGTGGTAAACTGAAAATCCATGTCATGCGTAAGTCACGCACTTAGGGGGTGAAAGTCCTCAAACGCATTGATGTATCTAGTCTTCAGGACTCGCATGTAAGAAAGAAACGTGGACTACGTATCGTCGATACATCAAAGTCTTATAGAGATTTCAACAGACATGTCTCAGGAAGATTTAAACATTGGGGGCAATCCCTCACGCCAGACACCGATGTCCTGCAACAAGCCGATGTGTCCGGCATAGAAATGCACATCATGCGAAACCAGATGCGCTGGGCTGGACATCTTGCTAGAATGGAAGACTTCCAAAGCAGCTATTCTATGGAGAACTGCAGTGTGGGAAACGTCCGAGGCACAAGCCCAAGCAACGTTTTAGGGATGTCTTCAAAACAACCTTAAAACTCTTGACATAAATATTGAGGAGTGGGAGAGGCTGGAATTAAATCGTGTGGGATGGAGGAGACTTGCTCGTGGTGGCTGTAAAGGCTGCAAGGCGACTCGAGCACTCCATCCCGAGGCGGGCTCTACAACGACGGCACATGTCGGACGTCCTGGACACATTCCCTACATTTACGCCTGACCAAATATGTGATGTGTGTGGCAGGGCTTGCCTGTCGAGGACTGGGCTTCTCAGTCACGTACGGTCCCATACGAGAGAAAGCCGGGGGTCTCATGTCACATTTGTGCGACAGGTCGCGTAAAAGCTGGATTCCTGAGCCATCTGCGAGCTCACAACCGAACTTGTAGAAATGGCCTTCTTCTGTGAAGAAGTTGCAATCACATATATATATATATATATATATATATATATATATATATAATCAGGTCGTAATGACAGCACGGATTACCATGATTCTCTCTCTCTCTCTCTCTCTCTCTCTCTCTCTCTTTTTCTCTCTCTCTCAATCTATCACACACAGACACGCGTGTGGGCACGCGCACGCACACATACACTATCAATCTCTATTGGTAGGTCTTTAGAATGGCGTTCAAAAGCTGCATTTTATTGATGTACATTTTGCTGGTCAACCCACACTTGTGTGTCCATGTGTCCACAGGTAAACATCACTTCACTTATGAGTTTGTCCTTGCTTCTCCAGCAGTGTCCAGCATATCTTGCTCGTCTTACTTGGATGGTTTTACACACACACACACACACACACACACACATATATATATATATATATATATATATATATGAACAAATATTTTCCAAGTGTATATCTCATTGCTAACTGTTAACGATAGCAGAAATCATAAAATGATCAGTTCAAGACACTTGGATCCCCTTCCCCCCAAAAAAGAATAAGTATGATTCAGTCAGTAGCGTAGCTTGTAGGGGATCCGCCCCAGTGGCACTTTTTGGTAACAGTTGGTGATAGGACAAACCCAAGAGCGGTCCCGGGTCGCACTCTAGCTACGCCACTGGGTTAGATTTGAGGACGTGGAGGACATGAAAATAAATACGATAACTCAGCTTTACACCACATCAAAAGACGAATTTCAAAAGTCTTAGACTACTGGAATAAGTGTGTTGAATACCAATGAGACTATAAACAATTTATAAACTTTCTCATTCTTTATTTATTTCTACCGTAGTAAACATAGCTTCAGTCTCGATACTTTTTGAACACACCACACGTTGAATTTAGAATTTTTGACAATCCCGTATCACACTTACAAAAATTGACACACCTCTATATCTTTCACTGTGTACATTTATGTACTCGTAAAATCTGCAATAACAAGGCTCAAAATAATTCTGATGAGAATAACACATGCTATTTCAAATTAATAACTTTTAGATGGCAGACCACTCGTGACTATATCAATTTTTCAAGCGATATGACGGCAGTTAGATCTAGACAAACGATAATTTATTTCATAATCAAGAAAGGAAATATGAATGAAAGAAAGAAAGATAGTAGGAAAAAATAGACTACGATTAATAATAATAAATTACTACTACTACTACTACTACTACTACTACTACTACTATTTCTACTACTGTTGCTACTACGACAAGCACTGATAATTAAAAAAAAATGCCGTAGCAAATAGAAAATACGTGATTGAACGTTAATTGCATTCAATTAAAGAAAGAAAGAAAGAAAGAAAGAAAGAAAATCTGATAAAAAGAAGAAAGAATGAATATTGTTCAGGAAGAAAAAGAATGAGAAAAGAAAGGGGGAAAAAAGGATAAAAAAGATACAAATCAACAACGACAGAAATAAAAATAAAAACAGAGATCAAATCAAGTAAGACTGCTAACATTTCAAAGAAAGAAAGAAAAAAAGAAAGGAAAAGAAAAAAAGGAAGAAAACTAATCCATAGACTATGTGAAATGAAAAAATCGAAAGATTAAAAAAAAATGAATAAGAAATAAAAACATAAAAACAGGTTAGCAGCATTTCTTGAAAATTGGTATATATATATATATATATATATATATATATATATATATATATATATATATATATATATTCGACGAAGTTAGATCAGAAAATGGGTATGGTACTAAACTGCATCTGGTGGTGAGACTGCAGTTCTGTAGTTCTGGGGCCTGTGGAGTACTCATTCATTGCCATTACTCCCAGGTCCACTCTGACCCGAAATAGTGATTATACCCGTTAGTATCCCTATTAGGGTCAAATTACAAATATATAAGTTTAAAGATTATTCGCATTCGATATACAAAAAAAAAAAAACCCTCAAGAAACACTAAAAATGTAAGTATGAATTTGCAACGAACGTGATTCTTTAACCCCTCGGCATAAAATATCTTTGACGGGTTGACATGCCTTTAAAATCAATTACTCAATCAATTAGATCAGAAAATAAGGTTGTTCCGATACCAAATAAAAATCATAAAATTCAGTAATTAAACTAAACAGAAAGAGACATGGGTAAAGAATTCAATAAAGAACCTTTTTCCTTAAGATTATCTCTTTATAAAACCCCAAATTTGAACTGTTAACGTTAATAATCAACGTTGAATATTTAAGTAATCAACATTTGAAACGCTCGGCAACGATCACCTCTAAATTAACTTTACCGCTCGTTGTTTTTTTTTTTTTTTTTTTTTTCTCCTGACCTTTTTACACTTTCTCCTTTTATTTGTATATGTGTGAAGCCCCCCCCCCCCCTTTTTGACACAAGAAAAATCATCAAAACAATTGATGTACAAAAGAAAATATCTGACAAAAATGTTGGGTGCCTGACGTCTATTAAAGAGTGCAGGGCCGAACTTTCCCCTGCTGAGGCCCTAAAAGCTATATAAAATTTGAATCCCTTCTAAATAATTATTTTTGGGCTTGGTTTCTAGTGTATAATGGCATATCAACCTTTGTGGGTTATTTAATGCCAGAGCCGTCATTGTAGAAGAAACAGTAGTGGTACTATTTAACCCATAGCTGTGTGTGAGTGTGTTTGTTCAATCATTACCTTTCTTTCTCAATGATAGTCCAAAAATGAACGTAATAGCGCGACAGGAGATGGTACTCGCTTACAACGATATTGCAGTCCAGCACTTGAGCCACTACACACCATTTCTTTTTTTATATTCATATTAATAATGAAGAAAAAGTTATATATATATATATATATATATATATATATATATATATATATATAATGTATGTGTGTGTGTGTGTGTGTGTGTGTGTGTGTGTGTGTGTGTGTGTGTGTGTAATCTTTGATGAATTAGTATTTAAGAATAAAAACTAATGATAAAATAAAAACGTATTAAGAAAATGAATCCTCGATAGTATGTAGCCTTAAGCTATAGCTTATTTAGCTTATAGGTAAGTTCACCTCTGAAAGAGTGACAATTGAGTTTGACTTACCTGGAAATTAATTGTAGTTATTTTGTTTGCAGGAACTTGTTTAATAATAAATAGCATTTTCGTTTTCTTTTTTTTTTATGAAAAACAAACAAAAAAAAACAACAAAAAAACAAAAACAGGATGAAGTATAAAAAAAAGAGAAATAGTTCTTGTAAAGTACTTTGAGTAATAATAAGAATGATTCTAATAATAATAATAATATCAGCCCTTGGGACCTCCACCACAAAAAGAAAAGAAATCAGGGGTACTGGAAAACAGAGGGAGAATTGAGACGGTCCAGATCACAGCACTGCCGAAATCGGTTATAATATTGGGAATAATCCTGAAGAGCATGCGAGACTTGCTGTCACCCATACTTCAGTAAAAACTATCAGTTACTGCTGGTGTGGAAAACTAGATGATGATGATGATGATGATGATAGTTGTAGTAGTAGTAGTAATAATAGTAGTAGTAGTAGTTTTTTATAGTTAAAAATTGTTTAATGTTTTGGAAGCAATAGTAAAAACATTATTTTTTTTAGTATTAAAAGATCCTAATAACTACAAAGAAATTACACGTGTAGTCCTACTTCAGCTCGTAACTTACTTGCCATAAGTAGGCGCAGTAATCAAAGCCAAATTAAATTATTATTATTATTATTATTATTATTATTATTATTATTATTATTATTATTATTTAATTCATGTTGATAGTGGTACTGGGAGTAGTTGGATGGATAGTGGTCGTAGCAGTAACAGTGGTAGTAGCTGCCAAAAATCTTCGTTGCAACAGTTTAATAGTAGTAGTAGTAGTCATAGTAGTTGTAGGAGGCAAACTGGTAATTGGTGGCGATGGTGGTGATGGTTCGGTGGAGGTGGTACGAGTATGTTGAAAGATAGAATACATGTGTACATGCGCCTTTATCTATGGATGTATTAATCTCATATGTATGCAGATGAATGAGTATTGAGTAAGGAGAGAGAGAGAGAGAGAGAGAGAGAGAGAGAGAGAGAGAGAGAGAGAGAGAGAGAGAGAGAGATGTGTGGGGTGGGTGGGTCGTGAGGTGGCACCCGCGAATCGCTTATAGGCGACCGAACGGTCAAAGAATTTCTCAGATGGGCTGTAAGCTCCGTGGCTAACGTTAGTGTCCATTTCTGTCACAGACTTAAATTACAAAAACTTTTTTTAAAAATCAAAAATTAAAAAAAAAAAACAAGTTTGCACAGAAGAAATATTAAGCAACATAATTGAAACATTTTTATCCGATATAAAACAACAAAAAAGTTATTGAAAAACGATACCAAGTGGGGAAAAAACAGTAAAAGGAACGACAAAAAATGACGAAAGTTGAGTGAAAAGTTTAGCGATTTTTCCAAGATCATTTTCCAACTTAGCAACCACAAACGTTTCGTCAGAGAGAGATTGATATATATAATATATATATATATATAATATATATATATATATATATAATATACATATATATCATATATATATAGAGAGAGAAACTGAGAGAGAGAGAGAGAGAGAGAGAGAGAGAGAGAGAGAGAGAGAGAGAGAGAGAGAGAGAGAGAGAGAGAGAGAGAGAGAGAGAGAGCATTTCCTTTCAAATCTTATTCAAAATTTTATTTCAATTTCATTCTTCTTTTGAATTCTCTCTCTCTCTTCACCGCCAAATTTATTAACCGAATCTCTGAGTCTTTAAAACTTCTTAAAACAAATATTTTCATTATCCATTCTTACATTTTTCATTGCCCCGTCACTTTCCTTTTTCCATTTAAATTCACCAACGATTCTTTAAAAAAATCTATCTATCTATCTATCTATCTATCTATCTATCTAACAAACTACATTTCACGCTAAAATATTTAATTTACACAAGAAAAGTCATCTCCCTCAGTTACTTTTCTTTTTTCTTTTTTCTCTTGCAAATTAATTACTAATTCTTGTATTTTCTTTTAGTCTCAACGACAACGTCCTTCTCTCTCTTTTTCTTTCATTTATTTCTCCGTTTTTCTTTATTCTTTCTTTTATTTCTCTTTCTTCTTTCTCTCTCTCTCTCTCTATTTTCTCTCTCCACCTCCAAATTTCTTCAATGTGTTTATAGCCGGTGCCCCACGTAGCTGCCATCACCTCCACCGCCTCCAAACATTCGCCACGACCGCCTCAACCGCCACAGCCGCCGCTGTCATCATCGTCACCGACGTCTCCAATACACGCTCTTCTTCGCCGTGCCGTAAGTAACCATGCAAAACACGTGGATTCCTCTCGCGCTTGGAGTACTCGGTTTTACTATTATTTCAGGTGAGAATTGACTTCTTTTTCGAGTGGGGGATAAGAAAAAACAAAAACAAAAAACCTCAAACTTATTTGCTTTCTCTAAAAGTAAAGTTTTTAAAACTGTAATGCAAGCCAAACAGATCTACCTCCAACTTTTTTCTTGCTTTTTCTTCTGTGTTACGTTGATTTTATTAGCAGGTTCTTTTTTTTTTTTTAATAATTTGTCAGTTATTATTTTCAGGGTAATATTTAAATGATAACATTAACATGTGAATGATTACTAGTCTTTGTTGCTTATATATTTTTCTTCTGTCATTGTTCGGTTATTATGACAAATCTTGCACCCATTTTTCTACGATTTTTTAAAACTTCACATCACTCATTCAAACTCTTCAAGTAAAATAGATGTATTTGTTGATATAAAATTATAACAATAAAACTATCAATGATCTTATTTGTGTAACGAATGTCATGTGATATGCATTCGGTTTGTAGTCTTGCTACTACTTTCTTCATTATTTTACAAAATGACTTCTTTTAAGGGTTTTTATTTTTAAAAGAAAAGGGCCTCTTACAATGTTTTGTAAAGAAAGAGACAACAATTTTATCTAGAGATTTTTAGTTACGGATAAAGAAAAAGAATTTGATCCTATTTTTTCTTTTTTCTTCTTCTCTTTTTTCTATTTCTTTTTTTCTTTTTTCTTTTTTTTAGTTATATCAATTAATACCATTCTTTTCATTTACTTATCGTCGACTTATTGAAAGAAAAAGTGAAGAAAGAAAAAAAGGAAAACAAATCACATCTGGTTTATATTTGTTAATCTCTTTTAAAAGATTATTGAATAAGGGTCACGTGTTAGTGATATTTTTCCTGGGAATATGTATTTTCAAACATTTAGAAAAATGATCTCAAGGTTGGAAAAATAGCAGTGACGATTTTTATAACAAAACCAAAACCTTAATTTAAGGTTAAAAAAAAAAGCCCTTCTTATATATAGATTATCTTAGCTGATGTTGAGATCAAATAAATCTCTTCCTCAAATCAAAGTTAAGGGTAACATTAGAATATGTAAATAAAACGTGATTGAAGTCATTGAATTATTTCTTTATCATTCATGCATCAAATTCATTTTTATGGAAAATATTTGTTTTGTAGCCTCAGAAAACATTAATTCATCTGGGAGTGCTAAATAAATATTTATTTGTTTTGTTATATTAATTAGACCCCCCCCCCACAAAAAAGAAGAAATTAACAATAAAACTCTTTTTTGGAGTTTCTTTAACAGAATTATATTTTTATACTTATGTTTAATGTTTATTCTACGTTTTTAAAATGTTAATATTTAATAATCAAAGTTTTGTATTTGTGTATAATGACAATGTATACGTATATGTGTGTGTATGTATGTAAGTGTGTGTGTAGCAGAGTTTTTTTTTTTGTTCTTTAAACCCGAAAAAGATGCTGTGTAACACTAGTACTACTACTAAGTAGTAGTACGGTTAATTGCGTAAAATAAGGAGTTGTAGGTATGTAAAGCGTGTGTGTATTATTTATTTGGTATGTGCACGTGTGAGTGATTCTCATTCAATTGTTATCGGCAGAAGAAATGTGATGGGGTAAAGAAGAACGGAGATTTTTCGAGAGTAAATTAAGGGAAATGTTCACGAATTTCGTTTTCTTCTATGTGTATGTGCATGTTTATATATCAAGATTATTGAATTATTATTATTATTATTGATATATATATATATATATATATATATATATATATATATATATATATATATATATATAGAGAGAGAGAGAGAGAGAGAGAGTATGAATTTATATTGTTACTGAACTAACACACACTGACAATTTATGTTGTGGTTTGCTGGATACATATGTTTTAATAAAAGTATATGAGTGTTTATTTTATTATGTGTGAGTGTATATATGAATGTATGTATGAGTGTGTGCTTATGCTCGTATATATATATATATATATATATATATATATATATATATATATATATATATATATGTTTGTGTGTGTGCGCGCGCACGCACGCACGCGCGTATGTGTGTTTGGTACGAAAAAAAAAGGCTTTTCCGCTTAATTTCGATTTTTATTCCTGGCTGTTTTGTCTTTTTTTTTCAATTTTAAATTTCCTTCATTTTTAGATAAAATTTGTTTTATTTCAATCCTTTTTTGCAAACAACAATTAATGATTAGTAAATTGGATTAGCAGACAATTGTTAATGAGTTCCATTCTCACTGGGTGCTCCATACTTCCGGCCTTATGCCACAACTAAGCTAAGCTTAGAGATAACAACTTTTTCATTCCTTTTGAGTTTTTCACATCAGCGTTAGCTGATGGTATTGCACTGGAGTCTGAGTGACAACAAGTCTCCTCGGATCTCCAGGACTCTTCTGAGTATTCTAGCTGATTGCTGCAGTGCAGTAGTCTGGATTGTCTCAATTATTATTATTATTATTATTATTATTATTATTATTATTATTATCATTGTCAGCTTTTCACATCACTGGAGTCTGAGTGACAACAAGTCTCCTCGTGTCTCCAGGACTCTACTGATTATTATTATTATTATTATTATTATTATTATTATTATTATTATTATTTATTATTATTACGCACACCTCGAGGCGCGTAATTGATGAAAAATGTCGTGCAATGCGGCTAATAAAGCCATCTACAGGACATGTGATACATGAAAGAAGGAAGATCAATATTTCAAACTTGTGACTTATCTTGTGTATCACGAGGGGAAAATCTTAACTTAAAAAAAGAAAGAAAAAGGAAAAACGTCAACAGAAAAAACAGAAGATTAAGAGACCCCAAAATCATTATCTTAATTAATCTTGAAAATCTTGCCCTTTTAAAAAAAAAATTAATCCTTACTCGTATTTATTTCATTGTTTGAAGATAGTTTTCATACCTACAACTCATTATTTGACTCAGTTCATCATATGGCTCTTCTTAATCAATACTCAATGATACGCATTTCTTAGAGATAAGAGACTCGTATTGTGACCTCTTCCAGTTCTTCTTCTTCTTCTTCTTCTTCTTCTTCTTCTTCTTCTTCTTCTTCTTCTTCTTCTTCTTCTTCTTCATTATTTTGTGGTTAAAAGGGTTATTAAGCTAATTAATGCATTTAAACCCGGAAGAAATTCGAAATATTGGCAAGATTTTTCTTTTTTTTCTTCACTTTTCCTTCTTCTTAAAGGGTCGAACTTCTCCCCAGTGTCCGCTACGAGTCCTGTTGATTATACAGACATATTTACTAATAATTTTAACAAATGAATCTAATAAGACACAACTTAACAATATTGATACTAATCAAACAGGTAAATGGCAATCTCTCCTCACCCCTTTCTCTCCTTTCCTCTCTCTTTCTCTCTCCCTCCCCCCCTCTCTCTCTCTCTCTCACACACACACACACACACACACACACACACACATATATATATATATTTTAAATATTTATATATAATATGATCCCGTTCACATATCTATGTATTTATCTATCTCATCCCATTCATCTAGAAAGTGTGGTGGGAGAGAGAGACAGAGAGAAAGAGAGATAGAGAGAGACAGACAGACAGGCAGACAGACAGAAAATAAAAAAATGTTCCGTTGCTCGGTCGGTTGGCATCTTTTAGCTTTCTATTTAGTAAAAAAAACAAACTCTTGAGTAGTGGATTTGTTTTACCGGCAACTTGAATAAGATTGAGAGAACGAAGAAAGTCGAGGAGGATGAATACGTATCCGTACACTCGGACGTATAGATTCATTACTGTACCACATTCAAACTCTTTGATCAGAAAGAGAAGAGAGAGAGAGAGAGAGAGAGGAGAGAGAGAGAGAGAGAGAGAGAGAGAGAGAGAGAGAGAGAGAGAGAGAGAGCACTGACTTAGGTACGCACTGCTTTATAGAACTGTATTTATTTCTAGTTCTCTGTGTGTACTGTGTGTGACAAGTAAATAAACGGTTGTATGTACAAGTAATTAACAGATGTAGTAGCAAAATACTACCATTGTAAAACTGGCGACCTCGGTCATGTGAATGCGACCCACGTGATAAATTTGTCTCGCATTTTTCGATAGTTTTTCATTTTCTGCAACTCTTACTGAGAAAACAATATGTTTACTCTACAATTCTCTCTTTCATCTGAAGAGTTAGGTACGCATGTACAAGTGTATGTATTATTCCCAAATACTGTCCTTTTTTTAGTCTACATGTGTTCATGTTTTGTTAAACTCTTATGTACCTATGTCTTTTTTATGAGTTGCTGTATATAGTAGTATTTCTTTGGAAATCTTATTTGGAGAAATAGCGAAAGAAAAAAAAGCAGCTCTTCTGAGTTCGTTTCTCTCTGAGTGTTCTATAAATGTGTCTTTTCCCCCCTTTGTGGTGATGATGGTGGGGGCAAGTTGTCTTAATTCAATACTTCCTTAACTTAGTACGCAGGTAACACATTCATTAATAGATATACATATTTAAAGGGAAAAAATTACACATTACCTGATCGCCTTGGTACTTTCAATATTTTTTGTTTACCGTTCCAAAACGTGTTTTAATTAGGCATACCCAAAAAAAACCCGTCTGCTAGGTTTTTAAAAACGAATTAAAATTAATTAAATCTATTATTTAAGGTCAAACTTTTGTCTAAAACGATAAGTGGTAACACAATGACAATCATTAAAAAAAGAAAAATATCATTACATATGCAGTTTATTTTTAATAGATTTAAAAACGATTTGTTTTGGTCAATTTCGACGCGATCAGCCATTCTGTCTCTTTTTCAATGGTTTTAAAGCGCTTGTTTACAATTTGAATGTAACATTCGCGATTGCAAAAAAAATTATCAAAAATCAGGTAATTATCCGATTTTAATGAAATTTTCAGTATTGATTTATCAATTAATGACTTTTATAATGCATAAGTTATTTTATTTCAAAACTTTAATTTAGTATTTTGCTATGAAAAAATAATATATAAAATTCATTTAAAATATGAAAAACCTGATGTTAAGTTTAAAATGTTATATTTTTAGATTCTAAAAATAAATATCTATTTAATGCAAACCTTATTTTATTACATCAAAGTATACTTTTTGAAGAAAAACTCGATTGAAAATGCCCCCCCCCCCTTTTTAAGCAGAAAAATATCAATGCATATTTTTTTCTTTTAATAATAATAGCCAATTAAATAATCGAAATGAGTAAAAAAGAAATCTCCACAAAGTTAATTATTTATTATTTTTTTACATTTTATTTTTCGATTTTCGGTACTTATTTTCTCATAAAAAAGCCATCTTAATTTTTTTTTGTTTCTATTCATAACTTCAGTCTTTTATCTCTTTATTTATACTGTAATTAGAAAACTATAAGA
This sequence comes from Doryteuthis pealeii, assembly GCA_023376005.1. Classification (NCBI taxonomy): domain Eukaryota; kingdom Metazoa; phylum Mollusca; class Cephalopoda; order Myopsida; family Loliginidae; genus Doryteuthis; species Doryteuthis pealeii. The sequence goes on from CM042141.1 coordinate 21,534,728, forward strand.
CCAACTTGAAAAAAATGTTACGCCCCCAAGGGGGGTCAAAATTAAGTGACCTGAAAAAAAATGAGAAAGTTTTGAAATAAAATAAATAATACATTCTAAAGATCATTCATTGATAAATAAACACTGAAAATTTCATTAAAATCCAATAATTCCCTGATTTTTGGTAAATTATTTTCTGTAGGGGGGCTAAAGTCATTTTGTCAAAAACGCAGTTTAGCTTCAAATTGTGTATACCTAGTTTTAATCATTAGCATTTTTTCTCCCGTTTATGTTTCTTTACAAGTGATGAGAAAGTAAAAATGTTTTCACTTTGTACGATGTGTGAATAATTAAACCGAAGTGAATAATGGTAAGAAAAAATGATCTCAACAATTGATACATGGAATTGGGGGTTTCCATACATAATTCTATCGTTAGAAGATGTTAATAGATTTTCTATGACAAAAAACGAAAACAGCGAGATGATTGTTTAATCGGAACAATTGATGATCAATTCGATCGAATTTCAATATTATGTTTAATTGTGCGTGCTTGGATATGTGTTGATTTGGTCTACAACTACGAATAGTTGGATGTGAATTAGGTAGGTAGGTAGGTAGGTAGGTAGGTAGGCAGGTAGGTATCCACGCAGGTATGTATGTGCTAGAAAGTTGGTTTGAGACACAGAAGAAATCAAGCCTTGGATATTCAATTTATAAAACACTATTTCCTGCCCCCGTGCTATCAACACGTTTTATACATACACACACACACACACACACACACACACACACACACATATATATATATATTATATATATATATATATATATATATGAATGTATGTACATGTGTGTATGTATATATATGAATGTATGTACATGTATATATATATATATATGAATGTATATATATATGAATGTATGTATATATACACATGAATGTATGAATTTATATCTATCTATATCTATCTATCTATCTATCTATATATATATATATATATATATATATATATAGGGAGTGGCAAACTCCGTAAGGGGAAGTAATGAAAATTTTTAAGATTTAAAAAAATGTTCAAACTATTCCTAAAAATCCGGGAATTGTCCGATTTTAATGAAATTTTCACAACTTTATTCATTGGTGACTTAGTTTTGTTATCAATTCAGAATGTTGCCCCCACCCCAACATTCTGAATTGACCTTTGTTCTTTTGAAGAAAAAACAAATTTCGGTCCCTAATTTTTACATTTATAGAAAGATTAAATCCTAAAGAACATAAAAATTATTTTTTCTTAAAACTTTAAAAAATAATCTATGTAGCATATTTTTTTTTCTTAGTTATAAGAACAATATTGAATTGATGCAAAAAAGTTTTCTCTTTATTCAATTGGCCTGTTTTTATTCACTTAAAAATTTAATAGTGAAATTTAAACGTCTGGAACCATGTATGTTTAAGTCAATATTTTCACCTGTTCTATTTAATCTATTCAAAAATGTAAGTTTAAAAATGCGAAATTTTGCGCAACATATTTTCCGAGATTTTTATATATGTAAGAAATTATTATTAACGATCGTTTTTTTTCTTTGTGGATGACTAAAGGGACATAAATTATTCCCTCCTCTTTTTTTTTCAAAATATCGTGATTTTTAGTCTGGTGCTGGAACCAACTGTTCAGTGTGCGTATCTTTGTTGTTTTGTTATTTTTTCTTATGTGTTTTGTTGGCTACGCCGTGTAATTTAGGAAGTTCTCACACATTTAGGATTCCATAACTTTGTTAAATTGTAAATTAATATTTATTGAAAAATTAATATTTATTTTGAAAAAAAGAGTGATAACGCAAACCATGAGTTACCTCCCTTATCTAATCTCTCCACAATGGGCAAGACGAAAGTTTTATCCCTGCACGAGACTGGAATGGGTTACAAGACGATTGGCAAGCAGCTAGGTGAGAAAGAGTCAACTGTCGGTGCGATAATAAGAAAACGGAAGAAATACCAATTGATTATCAATTTCCCTCGGTCTGGAGCTCCAAGCAAGATCTCCTAACATGGAGTGAACCTGATGATGAGAAAGGTGAGGGAATAGCCCAGAACTAGACGGCAAGAGCCTGTTGATGATCTCAAGGCAGTTGGGATTACAGTCACCAAGATGACCTTTAGTAATACACTACATCGTTGTGGACTGAAATCATGTAGTACCTGCAAGGTTCGTCAAGAAGACACATATAAAGGTCCGTCTGAAGTTTGCAGTTGAGCACTTCGATGATTCAGAGGAGGGTTGGGAGAAAGTGATGTGGTCAGATGAGACTAAAATTGAGCTTTTTGACATCAACTCGACTCGCCGTGTTTGGAGGGAAAAAAACTGACTGGGACCTCAAGAACACCATCCTAACCATTAAGCATGGTGGTGGAAACATTATGATTTGGGATTGTTTCTCTGCTAAGGGGACACGATAAATACACTGGGTCGAGGGAAAGATGGATGGGGCCAAGTCACTGCCTCTTGAGTGAAAACCTCCTTGCTTCAGCCAGGACACTGAAAATGGGTTGTGGTTGGGTGTTCTAGCATGATAATGACCCAAAACATACAGCTAAAGGCAACAAATGAGTGGCTCAAGAAGAAGCACATTAAGGTGATGGAGTGGCTTAGTCAGTCTTAATCCTTTAGAGAATCTGTGGAGGGAGCGAGTTTCCGAACGACAACCTACAAACCTTGAGGATTTGGATTTGGATAGAATCTGCAAAGAGGAAGGGGCTACCCCCACCCTGGGATCTGTAAAAACTTGGTAACCAGCTTACAGGAAACGTCTGGCTGTTATGCTTGCCAACAAGGGTTTCTTGGCGAAGTACTGAGTTATGTTTTGCTATGAGATGAAATAATTATTTTTTTAATAAAATAAAATAAATGTTCAAAAATTAATATAACGTGATTTTCTAGACATTTTTTTATATTCTCTTACTTTCAAAACGGGCCTATCTTGAAAATTATAGACCGTTCCTATTTTTGTAAGGCGGCAAACTCAGAAAATCATTAGGAGATGAAATACTTATTTTGCCCATTGTACTTATTCTGTCTATTATATTGAGGACAAATGAAATGATTGACTGGGCGATTAGAAATTTTATCTCGGGGTTGAGATAAGGAAGACAGAGGTTTTAGATATATATGTTATATACCCTACCCATGAACATTAATGTGTATGTTCCAATCTTCATAAATGTGAGAGTATTATGCTGACTCAGTAGTCTTATACCACTAGCAATGGTTTACCTTCTCCACGACGCTGGTGAGCATTGTATTTTGTTAATGTTATGAAGATTCCATTTTATTACCAACCTACGTTTTGTTATTTCTCATTTAGTAACTTTTCTTAAGTTACAATAATATACAAAGTCTTAATAGTAATAAGACTGCACATTTTCTTATTTGTATTTCATCTTCATTATTAGTACTTTGTGTCTGTATATTATTTTTATCATCATCATCATTATCATCATCATCATCATCATCTGGTCGTGCTGACAGCACGGATTCCCATAATTCTCTTTCTCTCTCTCTCTCTCTCTCTCTCTCTCTCTCTCTCTCTCGTCACCCGTCCCTATCGGGCATCACTCCTGGCATCCAGTATCCGTACAGAACTGATCAATGTATGTTTTTGCTGGTCAGTTTACACTGGTGTGTTCATGTGTAGGTGTTCACAGGATAATGCCACTTATAAGTGCGCCCTTGCTTCTCAAGCCGTGTCCAGCATGTCTTGTTCATCTTGCTTGGAAGGTTTGTGTTAGAGAAGGTAAATGGCCGTACTACTACTTTTACTAATCTTGCCGTTTCCAAGATTCGTTCAAGACAGCACGCAGCATCTTTGTGTAATTCCCGTCTAACCTTTTACCTTAACGTTTCGTTCGAATCCAAGTGGTGAAGCCATACATTAACACTGATACAACTACAACTTGGAAGAATTCTCGCTTTATCTTATCGGAGAAATCAGATTTCCATATGATCGATAATCTGTCTATAGCATTCCATACTTTTCCTAAGCGTATATTGACATTGCTTTCTGTAGATAAGATATTACTACGTATGTATGAGAACTGGTCTACTAATTTCAGAGGCTTGCCATCCAGTGTGGAGTGTCTTTATCTTGTTTAAACCAAATAAACCTTATTATAGTTGAATTCACATAGAGGCCGATGCCTCTTGCTATGCAGCAGTGATTCGGCTTGTGCAGGTGTATTAGCAAGAAGCGCTTGATCATCTGCAAGTTCGCATCTGTAATTGTTTCAGTAATATTGTCTGCTTCTTGCCTCTTTTTAGCATGAAACCTTCTTCTTTTATGAGCTCTAATGACGTTCGGAATACGTATTCTAGGCATACTATAAATAAAAAATGGTGTTAATGTATCGCCTTGTAGGACTCTAGCGTCAATATCAAAAATGTCACCTTCAGGTGAAGGGACCATTACTTTGGTGTCTTTGTAGGGCATTATTATAACAGTAACAGTTTCGTTGGACAGTCTGTCATATGCTAGTACTGTTTGCTTCATCTTTCCTTTATGTATGGAGAAATATTGAGACAAAAGTCTCGAGATTTTTGCTTCAGCCTCACTACGAATAGACGAATAGTCAGAATCTGATCGTCGATCGATTTCTACGAAACACGTTTTAATTTTTTGCGATTGATTTTTTAATTGATGCGATTAAGAAGAAGAGTATCATAAACATTAGCAGCTATAGCAATAAGAGTTATACCTCTATAGTTTATAGTGATTCTGTAGTCGCCTTTCTTTGGGAATGGGAGGGTGCAGCTTTTTATACATTTCTCTATTGTATTTTGTTTATACACTGCATTGCATAATCGAAGAAATATGTTGTCAATTTTACTTGTTTTCCATAATTCAGGAAGTATTTTTATTGAGATCTGAAGTTTTTTTTGGGTTGTCGCTGGGTTTTTTTTTTTCTCGTTGGGAACACATTTTCTTCTTCGGGTCATCATCGGGTTTATATCTCTCTCTGGATTCATGTTAGTCTGTTCTTATTAAATGAACACGGAGAATAGATAAGTTTTTAATTTCTTTATTCACCCGAAATCCCAACTCAACTGCCCGGCAAAAATGGCCATTTATGCGTCTGACCAGTATGACGCTTGGGACTAATCTAACTTAACTCTCGCAGATTGGGTAATCACATGACTAAACCAACTTATGAGAAAGAACCGCTCCAAAGTCAATCAGAGATCAAAGATTTTCTTATCATATTTATTTGAACTTTTTTATGTTCTTACATTTACTGTTACTTTTGAATTATACACTACATTACAAAATCAAGAGGCTTACCTATTCATTATGTAATAAGAATATCTTCTTGGCTGGCACATTTTAGCTTTGTTCTCAGGGTGCTTTTCCTACCCATAATTTCATTTCCTGTTTGTCATACTAATTATGATTGTCTATCTCCTAAAAAATCTTATTTTATTTATTTGGCCGTGAATATATTCTAGTTGTTCTTTTTTAGTTCTATTTGTTGTAGTTTAAAAAAAAAGATTTTGCCTATTAGTGTTTATTTTTGTTAAATTCATTAGTATTAGTATTATATACAGAGTTTTGACGAAAGTAAATAGATACCTACTTTGAACCATGTAAGTATTTCATTTCCTTATTGGCCATATTGTCTGGTGTTTTCCACATCACTGGCAATTTCGTGGAGATCTCTTCCGATTCCTCGGATACCGCCCGACAACTGCACCAGTCCATCTGTGGAACCTTGTGACTTACCCAGTCCAGTGAAACACTTGCATTCGATACTCCACGATAATGTCACTCGCTCCACTCCGCTCCCGAATTAATTCGATTCGGATGTGCTCACACAACGATATTCCCAATAATCCCTCTTAATCAGTCTCTGTTCTTCCTTCTTCATGGGAGCCCACGTTTAGCTTGTATTTAACATCGCAGGCAAAAGGGACGCCATTTAATAGATTGGCAAATAAGCCCAATTTTGCTTTGGGCACATTTTTTCATCTGGATCTTATTCTCCGCGAGATTTCTATATCCGTATCTCGGCACATATTTACCATTCGTCCTAAGTATACATACTCTTTCATCTTATCGATTTCATCACTTCGCACCCACTACATGACCTTTTGAATTGCATAATAAAACAGTTCTTTGCAATATCTCTTTGTGTCGTTATGCAAAGAAATAATTTATTATGCAATTTCAAATTCAGTGGATTTGCTAGAAGCAGATCTAAAAGTTTTTTTCTTCTTTCAGACATCGAATTCATCAGATCTACTATTTTTGTAGGATATCTGGCTAGGGTTGCATTTGAATTAGGAATTAAATCTTCTTATATGGAAACTTTTCTTTATTTCATAATACAACATAGAACGAGACATATCCAGTATGATTCATACTAACAGATTGATTAATTAAGCTATAGTTAGAAGCGCATCCACCTCAGAATCACAAGGTTCCAGGTTCGATACCAGCTCTCGCCAACTCGGCGCATGAGCAGCACAACTTGGATCTGTGCAGTAAAGTGGGGAATGATGGTTGGTATGGCACTCCACCTTAGACACAAAAACAATCTCCCTGGTTTAGCGCTAGTGAAAAGGGGATAGCCTCCCTGGCTGTCTGGCTGATACCGACAATAGACCACTCCAATTATTTTACTTTACTTACATAAGTTAGGCATAACAATATTTAATCTTTTCTCTCTTTGCAAACCATTTAAACGGTTCTAATTTTGTCCTAATAATCGTTATTGATTATTAGTGCATCCACCTCGTGTAGTATGGATATATGAGGTGTTTTCAAAAGATATCGAGATAAAAGTTCTATTTACCAAGACAGAAAGAGTTTTCTTTCGTTGAAGCACATCTGAAACTTTTCTGTTAATGCAGTATAAAGCTGCGCCGTTGCATTTTGTTTAATTTGTCTCTCTCACTGGTTCCGTAACCAAGTTTGCTCATGGGGATGCTACTCGTGTAGTTTCACTTCAGAGTTTTCATTCTTCTAGATCTGTCATACTAAGTTTAAAGTGCCCAGGTTGATCTACGATTTATTCACACCTGGGGGGGGGGGGGGGAGTTGGATTTTCTAAAATGTGAAATGCAAACAGTCTCGTTCAAATTTGAACTCGGGTTGCTGAGTCCAATTCCTACGGCGATAACCGTTACTCGACGAGCGCCTCCAGTTTTAATATTCTACACGTCTACAAATCTTAAACTTCAGATGAATTTACTGTTTGAGAAATTATTTAAAAAATGGCACGGTGGTAAGTCTACTGAATATGAAAGGTTTTGCACTTGTACAATTTTGTGTTTCGTAAAAAAAAAATGCTGATAAAAAGGTATCAAGACTTCTCATCAATAATTAAGGACTTGAAAATTTTCTTAACCACAGATTTATCATATACTTGGACTATCAACTTTTCACACCAGATTTAACTGATTATTTTTCACTGGAGGCTGAGTGACAGCAAGTCTCTCCAGGATTTTTCTAAGTATTCTGGCTGACCTTAACAGTACTGTGGTCAAGATGGTCTCGATTCTTCCTTTGATCTCCAATTCCTCCAGTCACTTTACCAAACCCTTGGGGACAGTTCTAAGTGCGCCAATTACAATTCATATTACCGTCACCCTCACCGGTCTTTTCAGTTTTTCTGGTAAGATCCAAGTAATTATTTATCTTTTCGCTTTCTTTTATTTTCAATCTTTGGTCCGCTGAAACAACAAACTCCACAAGTTGACAACGTCCTTTTTTTTTGTTACTTAACACTACATCTAGTATTATCATCATCTTCTTCATTTAACATCTCTACTTATCAATAAATTTTTAAAAGGGTAAGTAACTTCGGAAACACACGTAAATAATCACTTAATAATTAATAGGTATTTATTTTGTCTTTATTTTATCATCATGAAATTTTACTATACATATATGCACATCAGATTAGTATGCATATTTTAAGATAAAACATTAGCCCACATCAGCTGTGCATATATGTATTTGTATATATGTACCTGTGAGTCTAAATACATGGATATAAACAATTTGATATGTGGGAAGAGTATGACCTTATTTATATAAAACTTTAAAGAATCCAAACCCAAACTCAATAGATAAGTGCATATTCTTTTTCTTTCTATTTCTTTCATATTAATTGATTGATTTTAACGCCACGGCATCACGTCTAGGTTTATTTTATGTGTAGAGGTTAGGAAATCACGTTCATTGGACGTTTATATTTACATTTTTTGTATAATTGTTTCTTAAGTGTCTTTTTTACACACAAACATATCGAATAAGAATAATTTTTAAACAGGAGCCAAACATGTACTACCACTCCCAGTCAGAGTGGACGTGGGGGTAATGGCAATGAAGGGGTACTCCACACTACACAGATTTCCAGAACTGGAGCTTCACCATTAGATGCAGTTTAGTGTCATACCCAACATCTCTATTGGGAGGGGGCTCTTAAACCTCTGCTGGGGAGACTGGGCGGGGATTGAATGATAAATAAGGTCTCCTAACACCTGGTGCTGTTAAGTAATAAACATAGAAAGATGTGCATTCAGTAGTTTAGTTCACTGTGTTACAGCATTAAATAATAGTGCTCGTTAGTCATGAGTACTATTTCCAATTTATGTATATAAATGATTAAAGATTTAGTACAAAAAGGTGGCGTGCCAATCGAAAGTCATAATCGTATTGGTATTGCGAACATTAAACAATGCATCCGTAGAATATTTCTGTTTCTGAAATTGAAAGAAATATTGAAATGTCAACATTTTTCCATTCGGTATCAAAGATTAAGATTCTATCTGCAATTAGATCAAAAGTAAACCAGAAACTTTATTCACGGAATGAATGAAAATAGGGATAGAATTTTTGCAAAAATGTCTTTCACAAAATGATGATAACGTAAATAAATGAATAAATAAATTGTTTCCTTATATTATTGGGTGTAAACCTGTTTTATAAGATTGGAGACCTTATTTATCAATCTAGCCTAGTAAATTTCGTACGAGTAAATTGTCCTGTTTGTTTTTGTGACGTTCCAGTGATAAAATCATAGTTGTTAGGATGACTAGAAATTCTCATAATGACACAGTTCAAACATAACGTCACCTGCCACTACAAGGATTCAATCTCGGTTCACTGAGTTCATTTACCGTGTTCCTTACAAATTGCTTCAATCATCTTGTAACAAAAATGATTATAATTAAATAATTAATATTGACGTCTCGAAAATAATTTTAAGTCGTCCGAATTTCATAGGGATGCATTATTATTATTATTATTATTATTATTATTATTATTATTATTATTATTATTATTATTATTATTTACTCCTTTTGAGTTTTCACATCAGTGTTAGCTGATGGCCTTTCACTGGAATCTGAGTGACAGCAAGTCTCCTCAGGTCTCCAGGACTCTTCTGAGTATTCTGGCAGATTGCAGCAGTGCAGTGTTCTGAATGGTTTCAATCCTTCCTCTGATATCCAAACTTTCCAAGCCCTTTTCTAATCCTTTTGGGACTGTTCCAAGTGCACCAACCACAATTGGTATCACTTTCACTTTCATGTTCCATAACTTTTTCAGTTCTCTGGCAAGGTCCAGATATTTGTCCATTTTTTCATTTTCCTTTAACTTCACCCTGTGATCTGCTGGCACTGCAAAATCCACCAGTTGACAAGTTCTTTCTTTTTTGTTTATCAACACTAGGTCTGGCCTTCTGGCTGGGATAAGGTGATCCGTTTTTATCTCAAAGTCCCAGAGAATTTTGTGTGTTTCATTCTCAAGAACAGATTCTGGTTTATGCATATACCATTTTGTTGTGTGGTCAAAATTTAATTTTTTGCATAATTCTCAGTGGATCACCTTCCCAACCCAATCATGTCTAGTTTTGTATTCTCGTTGTGCTAGTTTGCTACATTCGCAGAGTATATGGTTAACAGTCTCATCTCTATTACCGCAAAGTCTACACTTACTATTCTGTTGGGTCTTATCAATTTTCGCTTTGTTGTAGTTTGTCATTATTGTATTATTTTGTGCAGCAATTATAAGTGACTCTGTTTCTCTTTTGAGGTTTCCCTTTCTTAACCATGTCCAAGTCTTTTCATGTGCAACCTCTTCTATTTGTCGTTTGAAGCGTCCGTATAATTGTTTTTCTTCCCATTTTTGTTTTCTAGTCTTTGTCGTTTTTCTGTTTGTCCATCTGCCGTTTCTACTATTGTTGGCCGCCATAAGTACTTTGTCTTTGCTCTTTTTTGTGTAATCTTCAAGTTGTTGGATTGTGGTTTCTACGCATTCCTCTATGTTGGCAAGACCTCTTCCTTTCTTGACACATACAATCTATCTCTATCATCTCTAGGGTGGAGCGCCTTGTGCATGGTCATTAATTTTCTCGTCCTTTGGTCTATCTGTCTGAGTTCTTCTTTTGTCCATTTTAAGAATGGTCCTGAGTATCTTATAATGGGGACAGTCCAGGTATTAATTCCTTTGATCAGATTTCTTCTTCTTCTTCTTCTTCTTCTTCTTCTTCTTCTTCTTCTTCTTCTTATTATTATTATTATTATTATTATTATTATTATTATTATTATTATTATTATTTTTCACACCCGCCTAAGTTGGTGGTTCACTGAAAGCTGAGTAACATCAAATCTCCTCAGGTCTCCAGGACTCTTCTAAGTATTCTAGCTGATTTTAACAGTGCTGTTGTTTGGATAGTCTCGATTCTTCTTCGGATTTCCAAATCCTTCAAACTCTTTTCCAAACCATTGAGGACCGTTTTGAACGTTTTTACAATTAATTTACCGTCATGTTCCAAAGTTTTTTCAGCTTTCTGGCCAGGTCCAAGTATTTGTCTATCTTTTCGTTTTTTGTTGTTGTTTTTTTTTCACTCTGTGATCCACCGGGACGGCAAAATTCACGAGATGTCACATTTTACTTCTTGTTAATTAATACAAGGTCTGGTCTCCTAGCCGGGATTGTGTCATCCGTCTGTATCTCAAAGTCCCAAACGATTTTATGCGTCTCATTCTCTAGGACAGATTCCGGGTTGTGCTTATACCATTTAGTAGCATGATGAAAGTTGAATTTCTTGCACAATTCCTAGTGGATCACCTTTTCCACCCAGTCGTGCCTGGTCTTGTACTCTCTTTGTGCTAGTTTACTGCATTCGCTTATTTATAAGATTAACTGTTTCATCTTTATCTCCACACATTCTACGCTTGCTATTCCGTTGCGTCTTATCAATTTTTTTTTCTTTGATATAATTTGTTCTCATTGTCTTGTGCTGAAATTATAAGAGATTCAGTTTCTCTTTTGAGGTTTGCACTTCTTAGCCATGTCCAGGTCTTCTCATGTGCGATCTCAGCTTGTATTGAAGTATCATAACAAATGTTTTTCTTCCCATTTCTGTTTTCTAGTTTTTCACGCATTTCTGCTAGTACACATGTTACAATTGCTTTTTCTGGCTGCTGCAATTAGTCTTTCCTAATTTTTATTAGTGTTTCTTCAAGTTCTCGGATTGTCGCATGTACACAATTTTCAATATTGGCAAGACACCTTTCCATTTCTTTTCTTGGCACATATAGTCTATATCGTCTCTGGGGTGTAATGTTTAGTGCATTGTCATGTTTCCTTGTCCTTTGGTCCATCTTTCGGCGCTCCTCTCTTGGCCATTTTAGGAATGGACCAGAGTATCTTACAGGTGTTTATTCCCTTGATGAGATTTCTGCTCTAAAAGTTATTATTATTATTATTATTATTATATTGTTGTTGTTGTTGTTGTTGTTGTTAGTTTTTCACACCAGTGTTAACTGGTGGCCTTTCGCTGGAGTCTGAGTGACAACAAGTCTTCTCGGATCTCCAGGACTCTTCTGAGTATTCTAGCTGATTTCCGCAATGTTGTTGTGTGGATGGTCTTAATTCTTCCTCTGATTTTCAGTTCCTCCAGTCTTTTTTTCCAAGCTTTTTGGGACCGTTCCTAGTGTACCAACTTCAATTGGTATCACTTTCACCCTCATATTCCACAGCGTTCCCAGTTCTCTGGCAAGGTCCAGGTATTTGTCTATCTTTTCATTTTCCTTCATCTTCACCCTATGATCTGCTGGAACTGCAAATTCTACCAGATGGCAAGTTTTCTTTAATTGTTAATCAATACTAGGTCTGGTCTTCTGGCTGGGATAAAGTAATCCGTTTTAATCTCAAAATCCCACTCCAGATAAAGTTTTCACGTCAGCTTTAGCTAGTCGTCTTCCACTGTAGTCTCCTCAGATGTCCAGGGCTCTTCTAAATATTCTAGCCGGTTTTAGCAATGCTGTGGTCTGTATGGTCTCGATTCTTACTCTGATTTCCAATTTCTCCATGCTCTTTTCCAAGCATGTGGGGACTGTTCCAAGTGTGCCAACTAGAATTGGTATCACTGTCACCCTCATGTTACACAAACTTTTCGGCTCTCTGGCAAAATCAAAGTATTTGTCCATCTTTTCGCTTTATTTCATTTTCACCCCGTGGTCAAGTGGAAAAGCAAACCCCACGAGATGACAAGTTATTTTTTTCAGTTTCTTTTCTAAACCCTTTGAGACCGTTCCAAGGGTACCAACCGCAATCGGTATCATCTTTATCCTCATGTTCCATAGTTTTTTTCAGTTCTCTGGCAGGGTCCAAGTATTTATTTTCGTTTTCTTTCATTTTCACTTTGTGGTGCACTGAGACGGTAAAATCAACTGAATGTCAAGTTCCCTTCTTGTTAATTAATACTAGGTCTGGTCATATGGACGGTATTAGGGGATTCGTCTGTATCTCAAATTCCCAGAGAATTTTATGCGTCTCATTTTCCACGTTCTGATCCAGCTTGTGTTTATACCATTTGGTAGCATGGTCAAAGCTTAGTTTCTTTCACACATTTCCCATCCACCAAGCCATTTAGTACTTCTTTTGTGCCAATTAGTTGCATTCACTTATTATGTGATTAAAAGTTTCGTCTTTGTCTCCACGCATCCTCCATTTGCTATTCTGTTGCATTTTCTCTATTTTCACCTTGATGTAATTGGTTCTTATAGCATTATTTTGTGCGGTCATTCAATCTTTATTTCTTGAATTTTCTCTTCTTTAGCCATGTCTAGTTATTCTCGTCGCGATTCTCTAGTTTGTCGCTTGAAATATCCATATAGTTGTTTTACTTCCCATTTCGGTTTTCTAGTTTTTGTCGTGTTTCTGTTTGTTTATACGTTGCAGTTGTTGTTACTGACTGCTGCAATTAGTTTTTCTTTGCTCTTTTAGTCTATTCTTTGAATCCATGAATTGTCGCATGTACTCAATCCTCAATGCTGGCGAGTCCTCTTCCTCCTTTTTTTCTCGATACAAATAGTCTATATTATTATTATTATTATTATTATTATTATTATTTACTCCTTTTGAGTTTTCACATCAGTATTAGCTGATGGACTTTCACTGGAATCTGAGTGACAGCAAGTCTCCTCAGGTCTCCAGGACTCTTCTGAGTATTCTGGCAGATTGCAGCAGTGCAGTGTTCTGAATGGTTTCAATTCTTCCTCTTATTCCCAAACTTTCCAGACCCTTTTCCCATCCTTTTGGGACTGTTCCAAGTGCACCAACTACAATTGGTATCACTTTGACTTTCATATTCCATAACTTTTTCAGTTCTCTGGCAAGGTCCAGATATTTGTCCATTTTTTCATTTTCCTTCAGCTTCACCCTGTGATCTGCTGGAACTGCAAAATCCACCAGTTGACAAGTTCTTTCTTTTTTGTTTATCAACACTAGGTCTGGTCTTCTTGCCGGGATAAGGTGATCCGTTTTTATTTCAAAGTCCCAGAGAATTTTATGCGTTTCGTTCTTAAGAACAGATTCTGGTTTATGCATATACCATTTTGTTGTATGGTCAAAATTTAATTTTTTTCATAATTCCCAGTGGATCACCTTCCCAACCCAGTCGTGTCTAGTTTTGTATTCTCGTTGTGCTAGTTTGCTACATTCGTAGAGTACATGGTTTACAGTCTTATCTCTATTACCGCAAAGTCTATATTTACTATTTTGTTGGGTCTTATCAATTTTCGCTTTGATATAGTTTGTCCTTATGGCATTATTTTGTGCAGCAATTATAAGTGATTCAGTTTATTTTTTGAGGTTTTTCCTTTCTTAACCATGTCCGAGTATTTTCATGTGCATCCTCTTCTATTTGTCGTTTGAAGCGTCCATATAATTGTTTTTCTTCCCATTTTTGTTTTCTAGTCTTTGTCGTTTTTCTGTTTGTCCATCTGCCGTTTCTACTATTGTTGGCCGCCATAAGTACTTTGTCTTTGCTCTTTTTTGTGCAATCTTCAAGTTGTTGGATTGTGGTTTCTACGCATTCCTCTATGTTGGCAAGACCTCTTCCCCCTTCCTTTCTTGACACATACAATCTATCTCTATCATCTCTAGGGTGGAGAGCCTTGTGCATGGTCATTAATTTTCTCGTCCTTTGGTCAATCTGTCTGAGTTCTTCTTTTGTCCATTTTAAGAATGGCCCTGGGTATCTTATAATGGGGACAGTCCAGGTATTGATTCCTTTGATCAGATGTCTGCTGTTAAGTTTGGTTTCTAGAAGTTTTCTAGTTCTTCTGAGACATTCTTTTTTAAACTTTTCCTTTCATTTCTGCTTGCATGATATTGTCTGCTTCTAAAATTCCTAAGTATTTGTAGCTTCCATTTTCATCAAGAGATTTTATAGTTTCCTGATTTGGCAGTTGTATTCCATTTGTTAGTTTTCTTTCACCCCGTTTTATTACTAGCATAGCACATTTTTCGATTCCAAATTCCATCCCTATATCCTGGCTATATATTCTAATAATTTGTACTAGGCTCTCCAATTCTTTTTCATTTTTTGCAAATTTTTTATGTCATCCATCTACATAAGGTGGTTTATCTTTTCTTGTGAGTTAGTGAATTTGTATCCCCCTGTACATTTTTAAAGTATATGATTGAGCGGCATCATTGATATAATAAATAGTAGTGGTGATAATTAGTCTCCTTGGAAGATACCCCTTTGGATTTTTACGTCTGCCAGGGATTGTTTTCCAGCTTTTAATTGAACTCGCCAGTTTTCCATGGCTTTTTTAAAATGAAGTTTATGATGTTGTTGGAAATTTTGTACATTTTTAGACATTCTAAAATCCAAGTATGTGGGACCATGTCATAGGCTTATTATTATTATTAATTTTTTCTTATAAATGCTAGTCATTAATCTTTTACTGGGGGCTGAGTGACTGCAAGTCTCCTCTGTCCCCAGGAACTCTTCTGAATACTCTAACTGATCTTAACAATGCTGTGGTCTGTATGGTCACTATTCTTGCTATGATTTAAAATTCCTCTATTCTGTTTTTCGGGACCGTTCCAAGTTCACTAACTACTATTGGTATCACCGTCACCATGTTCCACATCAACTTCCAAGTATATTTCTGCGTTTCTTCCCTCTGTGGTCCGTTGAAATGCAAAATCTACGAAATGACAAGTTCTTTTCAATTAACAGTAGGTCAATGTACCACCAAATTCAAATTAACTCATAAACGTTATCAGTATACATTTTAGTAAACCTTATCATTAAGTTGACATAAAAAAATGAAACCCTAAAATCTTCTGTTTGATATTCATAAATTTATCTTCTCTCCCTTGCATATCAAATTGAGATTAATGAAACAGTATGTAAAATCACTCGACAAAGAAAGTAAATGTTTCGAGTATATATGTACATTTTTTCCAGGACTTAGCACCGAAAAACTCAAAGCAGGGGTGTTTGATAGTCCTGATATCAGGAAGCTCATTACGGACGATGAATTTGTTAATTCAATAAATGACTTGGAATTAAGAACTTGGACATCGTTTGTTGACATGGTGAAAAAACTTCTTATGCATTTGCCAGACCGAAAACTACAAGGAGTGGGAAAACTGTTGAAAAATCAACCGGACATAGGCGCAAATAGGCGCTAATAGGAGTATTAAGGTTAATTTTTTACATAGTCATCTTGATAAATTTCCGGATAATTCCGGCGATACGAGTGATGAGCAAGGAGAACTGCTGTAGTATCAAAAGGCAATTAAATAATATTAATATAACGGATAATCAAGAAAGAGAACATTTTTACCATAGTTCTTATGTTCACAAAGGTTTTATTTCTGCTGTTAGTTTATTAAATGATCTGATGAAAATACTTGTTGGTTTTGGTATTTTTAAAGACTTTGGGTCAAATTGTTATTGCAAAATAGTATTTTTCAATAAGCAAACCGATATTTGTTGGTTTAAATAAGAATTAAGAGGTTTCTACGATTTTACTTTGAGAAATATTGCTATCCTTCAATATAATATATACAAAAAACAAATGAAAAAAAGAATTCCGCAAAATGAGGCATTTCTTTAAAGCAAAAACGGTAACTAACCAAGAAAAAGTAAGTTCATTTTCAGATTCAGCGCCCTCAAATTAGCTAAAAAAGATGTTTGATGTCTCGACACCATTTCAATTTTTGTTGTTGACCAGTATTATCAGTTTTTTCACACCTGCCGTAGCCGGTGGTTCACTGGAGGCTGAGTGACTGCAAGTCTTCTCAGGTCTCCAGGACTCTTCTGAGTATTCTAGCCGATCTTAACAGTATTGCAGTTCGGGTGGTCTCGATTCTTCCTCTGATTTCCAATTCACCCAAATTCTCTTCCAGGGGATCAATTACAATTGGTACGACCTTCACTTTTTTGTTCCACAATTTTCTTTTTTCTATTATTATTATTATTATTATTATTATTATTATTATTATTATTGTTGTTGTTGTTGTTGTTGTTGTAAGATTGTTATGTGATGGTTTATTATAACTGTTTTACGTTGATTTTCAATGAAAGTTTCCTTGCAGTGAAAAGCGATGCTGAGATTCAGTAGGGTTTCAATTGACCTGCTTGAAACTTTAGAGAGTACGATCTTGATGCTGCGTGGAGAGACCAGATTGTTTACTATAATTTATTTCCCATTAAAAATTGCGAGGGTAGTCGACTTTTCAACGACCTCATAAGACGTTCATTTCTTTGGCCCACTACTATCAGATACTATTATTAAACCGGGTGAATGTACATGTATTGCCATCTATATGCATTCTTTCCCCTCTCTGATTTAATCTCTTTCTTTCTCTTTCTCTCTCTCTCTCTCTCTGTATATATATATATATATATATATATATATATATATATATGAGAGAGAGAGAGAGAGAGAGAGAGAGAGAGAGAGAGAGAGAGAGAGAGAGAGAGAGAGAGAGAGAGAGAGAGATGTAAAAAAAACATGCTTTTGCTAAAGCACTTTTTTTTTTATTTCCCCCCGCAAATCGGCTTTCATCGGATTTTAAAGCAATAAAAAATGAGGTTTCTTTTAAAAATATTTTCTCAAAATTTTGAAGACAACATGTTTTTTCTTATTGTCTTGTGTCCATGGGCCAAACCCTTAAACATTTTGTTAATTTGACTTTTTAGGGGTTTAAAATCTAATCTGCTGATTAAACTCTTCCACTCACTGGTGTTTTATTATTTAATGTAAAAATACCGAATAAATAAATTTGATTAGATAAAAACAAGTATTTTATCTAAATGATGCTCTTTCAGTTTTTGTTTTAAATTTTAGTGTGGTTTTCATCGGGCGATAGCAAGAAAACAAATATAAAAAGAGAACCAATATGAAAAGAGTATTCATTAATATAAAATCATGGATTATTACATTTTTGATCACCCATAAAAGCATGTTTTCTGTATATGCCTATATATATATATATATATATATATATATATATATATATATATATATATATATATGTTATCCTTTTCACTCTTGTGAGTTTTCACACCATTTTCAACTGGTAATTCTAGTCCGTAGCTTTTCAGTCTCTTCAGATCTCTATGATTCTTCTAAGTATTCTAGCTGATTTTAACAGCGTTATTGACTGAATGATCACTGGCAAGATACAAGCATTTGTGTGTCTTTTCTTTCTTTCATTTTTACTTTGTGGTCCGGTGGAACGGCAAAATCTACTGTTCTCAAGTTCTTTCCTTCTTGTTAATTAACTCTGGGTTTGGTTTTCTTGTCGGAATATCTTCACAAAGAATTTTATGCGTCCTATTTTCTATGACAAATTCTGGTTTGTGCAGTATGGAAAAAAATTAATCTCTTGCACAATGCCCAGTGGATCACGCTTCCTAGCCAGTCATGCCTACTATTGTATTCCATTTGTGCCAGTTTGCTGCATTCACTTATTTTATGATCAACTGTTTCAACTTTGTCATCACATAACCTATTTGTTATGCTATGATTAGGGATTCAATTTCTCTCTTCATGTTTACTCTTCGTAGTAATAAACAATTTCTTTAGTTTGTCACTTGAAGTATCCATACAGTTATTTTTCTTCCCATTTTTGTTTTATAGATTTTTTGTTTATTGTTTTCCTATTTGACCTTAAGTTAATTCTGTTGATATTGCTGTTGTTGGCTGCTGTAATCAGTATTTCTTTGTTATTTTTTTCTATATTTCTCGAGTTCTTGAATTATTTCATATACGCTAATGAAACCTATTCCTCCTGTTTTCATGGCACATAGTGTCTGTCTATGTCATCTCCGGGGTTTAAGGCCCTGTGTATTGGCATCAATTTTCTTGGTCTATGGTCAATCTGTCTGAACTTATTTTAGAATGGGTCCCGAGTATCATACAATTCCTTCGATTAGATTTCTGCTGAAAATTGTTTTGGAATATTTCCCGCTGCGTAGTGGCTAACGTGCTGGGCTGCATCATTGTAGTAAGAGTGTTCAAACTCCAGTCGCGCTATTAGTATTACGTTAACTTTCGGACTGATGCCATAATGAAATGTATGAACTTCTCATCCTCATCCTTTGGCATTAAATGACCGGAAAAGGTTTATATGACATTTAACAAAGAAACCAAACCAAAACAGTTCGTTCTCGAGAAGTTTTCTAGTTCTTCTGTGGCCTTTTATACTTACTTTGTGGTTTTCTTTTTCTCCCAGTATTCTGATAAATATATCCCTATCGACCATCGCACTAAATCCTCTAGACAGCACTCACTGATAAATGTGAGATGTTGATGGTCGACCAACACTGGTGTGTTCATACATATGTGTAAATAAATGAACGTCGCCTCTGAGTTCGTCCTAATCAGTGTCCAGTATGCCCTGTTCGTTTTATTTAGATGGTTTCCAGCATGGAAGGTAAATTCTTATATAGTTTCGATCTAGTTTTTGCTTCAAGTGTTTTCTTAGGGTCTAAGGGGTACTGTATGTTTATAGCTTGGAATAATTCACATAAGAAAATAGTTTCGCACTAAAAAAAAGCAGATGATATCCCTTAGAATCTATCACTGGTTCAGATTACGTTTATGACATAGTGCTTATTGCAGATACATCTAGTCAAGCCGAAACTGTGCTGTGCAGCCTGAAACAGGCAGCAAAAAGCATTGATCTCTTGGTGAAAATAGAGTTGGTGCGTTTTAACCAATGTGATGCCATCTGTTCATTAAATAAAAAATTCTGAAATTAGTAGGCCAGTTCATATAGCAATATCTCATCTACTGAAAGCAATGTCAACGATAATATATATATATATATATATATATATATATATATATATATATATATATATATATATATTCTCTGTTAGTTTTTGTTATTCTATATTGAAATATACGGATAATTATAACCAACCATCAGTTATAATTAATGTTTTTATTCAATAGTCCATGGCAACTATTTATGTTTAATACTACTATTCTAATGAGCGTAACTGAATAATTGTAGTGAACATAAAACAGCTGTCATGGCCTATTAAAAAATGATTATAATAAAGACAGTGATTCATTAGATAGTTTCGCCCCCCCCCTTCTTATAGAAATAGACTCATCTGGCTGACATATTTGCGACCTAAAAATGTCGTGTCACTGTGACAGCCATGGGACACGAACAGTATTTTTTTCGTGGACTCGAAAGATAGACATTTCTATATCAGGGTATTATGTGAAGAATTATGTGAAGTCTGGACCGACAGTACCAGAAAGTGAAAACTGCGGCAACTCATTGTCGACCCAAAACTGGGACTACCAGTGATTGACAAGGGTGGTAACATTGCATCAAATGACATTCTAATTCAACGCTGGTGCCACTCGACCCATCAGTCAATATAATGTACAGCCTACTTTGCATTCCACGGCGTTTTGTAGTTGCCGATTAAAAGTGTGCCATTTTTGACAGTTGCTGCACCTCATTTACAACATCACTTTGTCGACGGGGTTTAGAATACGCTGACTGTATTCCATGCCGAGAGGTAAGGCTCACCTTAAAAAGAGGTGTACTATGTATGATATTGAACTGCACCTGGTTGTGAGGCTTCAGTTCTGGAGATCTGGGGAATAGGGAATACCCCTTCATTGCTATTACTCCCAGGTTCATCCCAATCCAGACTGGTAATGTTTTTAGGGCTCCATTTAGTGGTCAAATACATCTGTTTAAACATTATTCATATTCGAAAGGAAAAAAAAAAAGAAATAACTAACCAAAATTCTCTAACCTCTGGGCATAAAATAATCCTAGACGGATTGACATGCCGTTAAAATCAATCAATCAATCGATCAATTACACCAATGGCAGACTGACGCCGTGTCGTCCGGTCAGACGATAAATATTTCCATCTCTTTCTCTGTGGATGTGTTGAGGAGACTGTTGGTTCTTAAATGGGGTGTCTGGGTGAGGTGTTCTGTTTGAGATCATATGGAGGGGGGCATTAGTGAAACTGGAGTCTATCTTGACAGGTGTGACATACACAGATCTTGTTTCACACTATTTCCATCCCTTTATTTTTGCTATGTTTTTCCGGTGGTGATAATTTGTTCCAGAAAGATAATGCAACTTACCATCGTACACGTTTGATGCAGAACTCGTGCCACCGCTTCGAAATAGTTTTAAAATACGGTGCATACATTGCTAAGTAAAACAAATTCAAAACTACCCAGTGTGTGTGAGTGTGGAGGAGAGAGAGAGAGAGAGAGAGAGAGAGAGAGAGAGAGAGAGAGAGAGAGAGAGAGAGAGAGAGATGGTGAAGAAGTAGAGCGATTAAAACAGTTTGAATGGTATCTAGTTCGATTCTTAAAAATCATATCATTGGCATGTTTGTTGGTAGGAAAGATATTTAGTCGAATTCCCACCCAACAAGAATCTATATAGCATTAGTATATCCATGATATACTAACATGAACATAACAGAAAGAAAGACAAGATAAACTCTATTACACAAGCAAGAATATTTAACCTTTTATATACCTAATCTCTATATAAGTAGTATTAAAAGGTAGAAAAGACAAATGTGTCCCATGGTAGAATTATAAAGATGTTCCATGAACTAGCAGTATCTGGAGGGGGTACAAAATCCCAAAAGGCTTACTTGACAAATGTAGGAAATATATCCATATGCTTTTACCGTTCCCTGGCAGGTTCAGAGACAATGTATTTACTGTTCATAGAACAGAGGCAACAAAAGAGGCCTACTTAATGTTTGTTTGTTTGTTTTGTTTTGTTTTACGGCATATCAACCTCAGTGGGTCATTTAATGCCGATAAAGTTTTGAAAAATCAGTTCTTAATGGATAATACAATTTTTTTTATTAACTCATGTTTTTCTATTTAACCCATAGATGGGACCCTAACAGGTACTACCACTCCGGGTCAGAGTGGACCAGGGAGCAATGGTGATGAAGGGGTGCTCCACATTTCCCAAACCTCCAAAACTGGAACCTCACCATCAGATAGAGTTTAACATCATTCCCAGGACATGTAGACCCGCAGCCACCGCCTTCTAGCACCCATATGATAAAAAGGGGTTGGGGCTTGCCATACTTAATGTTTCACCAACTTAACGTTTGTTAAGTTTATCTTGGGTCGACTCTGCACGTCAAACCAGTAAAAATAGTTGTGCAATTGGGCTTTTTTAATTTTTTAAATCAATTTATTCATCAATCTTTTGCTAAGTGATAGTGTAGTTCAGCGGCTTCTAACACGCGCAAACTACTTTTCTATGGTTCGCGCAGGAACAATTTTTGTAATTAACATTTTTCTGAAATTGGTAATTTCTCTCTCTCTCTCTCCTGACCATGTTTCACACAGGGTAAAAATAGAATGTACTTTACTATTTCAATCGTTTTTACTTCAAGATCAAAAGCTGAAAAGTAGAAATAATCCAATTTTATATACATTTAAAAACATGTCTTAATTAGTTCGTTGCTAAAATCTACAAAGGTTTGTTTAAAACAAGCCTATGTAGATTTAACAAACGAACTAATTAAGACTTGTTTTTAAATTTATATAAAATTGGATTATTTCTACTTTTCAGCTTTTGATCTTGAAGAAATATTCTGATTGAGGGGATACTCTAGAGATTATAGAAAATTAACTCACCCAATAGAACATAAGGAAGATTGGACAACTCATATTGGCGTGTTGTACCTGAGATAGCAGACAACTAACACACACAACAGATCATAATGAAATTTTATTCATAACAGAAGAAATAGGTTTGTCAACTCATATTGGCATGGAGAAGGTGTACCTGAGATGACAGTTAACACACACAAATAGAAAATCTTTGGCAATGTTTGAGATCAGATTGTTAAATAAACATAAATTAAATCTAGTATTTCTTTTAATGTGATAGTACGATCTATTGCAATTTACACATTAAATACAATAAAATCGAATAAAACAGAATTTATCAAAAGTAAAAACAGATTTAAGGAAAATTTGAAACGGAAATTTTGTCCCCCTACATTTTGTATTAATTCACATATCCCATATGAGTATTCATTTTTATGGAAGAAAATAGTAGCCTATCAGCTGTATTGCAGATAAGCAACAGGGAAAATTACACCAGCCCACATTATCTCGCTTTTGGCCCGCTGTTCATCTCCTCCAGGATGTATTGAGACCCCTGGTGTAGTCTAACATATTTTCGATTTTCGTAAATAACGACGATACGTCTTGTCTTTACCTGAAGGCTAAAAATAGAACTTGGTAATGTTTATTGAATTTTCACTGATTTTTATAGATTTATTTGTTTAAAATAAATTCCTAGATATATGCTTTTTCTCCTTTTAATACCTTCGTCTTTGGAATTGAAGGATGTTGGCTTTTCATATAACGCAAAAGCTTTCGGACAATAAAGCTTCGTATCTGTGTCGAAAAAGGCGATAAATAAAAAAGCATCGATAAATTTTGGTTGCTTTTTTAATCTTTATTTTTACAACAGCGAGAACCCAGTTGATTGATTTTAATGGCATGTCAACCCGTCTAGGGTTATTCTATGCTTAGATGTTTGGGAATCACGTTCATATTTATATTTTTGTGTAGTTATTACTTCAGAGTTTTTGTTGCATATAGTCCCATCAAATATGAATAATTTTTAAACAGATTTATTTGACCTATCCCTTTTAGAAGTCCGGCGCAGACGACGATGACGTCACTCCATGTCTTCAACAGTTGTGGACCCTCTGGTGGCTATTTAGTTCAATTCTGGACTTGCAGATGCGGTCACACACATTGCAAGGGAAATTCCCATCTGCATTTGGTGTTCATGACGACGAAGATATTGAACCGTTCAGCTCCTGTGCGGCACGAATCTCGCCAACTCTGTCTGTTGGAGACCAGATCTTCCAGGTTTGAAGCTATGATGGTACATTTCTTCAGCGTTGTCTTAATATGGTCTTTGAACCGCTTTTGTGAGCCTCCTGTCCTTCGCGTGCCATCTGCTCGTTCACCCTAAAGTATTTTACGGGGAAGTCTGTCTGCAGGCACGCGGATGATGGGCCCCTAATAAGTACAACCTCTTTGAGTCAAAGAGGACTTGGGAGTAATGGCAATAAAGAGGTACTCCATATTCCCAAGAACTCCAGAACTAAAGCCTCACCGTCAGATGCAGTTTAGCGTCATATCTAGGATATTCCTATTTGTCAGCGTATTCTAAGCCTTGCCGATAAGTCCGAAAATGTCCCTAAATGTACGAGATGCAACAAGCAGCACAAGTATTTATCTTACAAGATGTAAAATCTGTAGGAAATCAGAATCACTTTGCTGCCTGCTGCAGGTGTACACCATGTTGGGGGAAATAGAGACGAATGATATGAAAGGAGATTTGCTGGAATCGATATACAGCAAAAGAAGGAAAATGAAAACGATCCACGATACGCGAAACTGGAGATATATTAGACAGCAACTACGTTCAACATTGACATGGGAGCAGATTAAAGGTTATCAGCTTCGGATCTTACAAAAAGTAATAGAACAAAGCAAAACCACACACACACACACACACACACACACACCCACATACACACATACACAACAAAACACATTCAACCCACACCAAAAAAAAAACAAAAAAACAATAGATCGAGAAGCCGTTTGAACTGTAAAGGCAAATTTACAGTGGAAACAAATATAGGGTTGATTGATTTTAACGGCATGTAAACCCGTCTTGGGTTATTTTATGCCTAGAAGTTAGTTATTTGCGTATATTGCACGTTTATATTTATATCTTTTGTTTAGTTGCCTCCTAATTTTTGAACCCGGTTATATGATATCAAATATTTCTATCCAGTACAAATAATTTGCAAACAGATCTATTTGACTAATAGATTGGACCGTAACAGGTACTAACATTCCGGTTCAAATTGGTCCTGGGAGTAATGGCAATCAAGGGATCATCAGATCTCCAGAAGAGACAAGACATTGGAAATTTGTTATTGTTAATATTTGTTACTGATTATATACAGAGAAGATCTTTGTGCAACCTGTTATTTAAACAATTTATGTTCTCTCAGAAAAAAAAGCATCTAATTTCTTAGAACATTTTTACAGGGATATTTCAGTTTTTCTTTACAAGATTTGTTACCCTTTGCAAACGATCGGGAAATGAAGAAGCTATGTTAGCTATGTATGGAATACCAGATGCATTATTAAACGAAAATGGGAGACAATTCAAAGTGAAAATTTAAATGAATTCGCTCTACATGATGGATTCATACACTGTTAGTCTGCACTTTCCCCAACTTTCCTCTTTGACTGATTTCGCTGCCAAAACTGATAGGGATCGTTACATGTATGAAACATGGAAGTAACCAGAAATGGCGCGCCGGTATGAAACACACACAGAGAGAGAGAGAGAGAGAGAGAGAGAGAGAGAGAGAGAGAGAGAGAGAGAGAGAGAGAGAGAGAGAGAGAGAGAGAGTCTGATGGTAATTACTCATGAATGTTTTAATAAGTTTTGACCTAGCTACTTAAATAGAAACAGCTGAAAGTGAATATGCTGTTTCACTGTAACAAAATTCGTTGTATCATATTGCCACATAATGTTACCACTAGCATCAAATTTATGAGAGTTCTGAATGAAAATAACTTTAATAAAAGTTCTGCAATATTTGACAATGCATAACCACCACAAATAGACATAATTAGAAATGGATTTAGAATGTCAACGTTACACAAATAGTTACATTGATTCAGAAATGTTTCTGTAAAATAATTAATTAATAAGTAATAAATACTTTACGAGCACATAAATATAGTCAATATTTAGCTGAACAAAAACAAATAAATTTATTAATTGCATAATCTACTGGCAATATTATTTTAAAGACGAGCCAAAACAACATTTACTCTAATTAAAAAGACAAAAAAAACCCCAAAAACAACAAACAAATTTTGTTCGTTTGTTTATCATTTAGGGACAGCGAGTGTTCTAGCTATCAAATTGTCTGTGATTATTAATGGAATTCTAGGGTATAGTTTTAGCAAATTTCTTTTTAAAAATTTTAATTTTTTAAACTTCTTTTAAAATTCAATTTACAGCATAAGTATGATGACAAACTGAACGTTTACATTGTATTAATCGGGTTATCTTTTTATTGATACGGCATGTCAACCCGTCTAAGGTTATTTTATGAATAGAAGTTAGAGAATTTTGTTAATTGTACGTTGGTGTTTGTAGTGTAGCTGTTTCTTAAGATTTTGAACACGATCCTATCAATTATGAATAATTGAACAAAAAAATTCGTATTCAATTGAACCATGTACAAAAAAACCCGAACTCTTAAGGAATAAAAACACAAAAAATGTAAATATGAACGTACTATGAAAGCGATTCCCTAACCTTTTGGCATAAAATAATCCTAGAGGGGTTGATATGATGTTAAAATCAATAAACCAATCAATCTAAAAAAAGAATATGCTATTTTTGTTCTGGTTTCCTGATAAAAATTGGAAATCTTATTCGTGTAACAGAATTTAATAAGTATCACAAGTATTATTAAACTAGAGATTACAAAGTAAATGAAACTTGATTTCTACTGACATATTTCGATGATATTTTATTTAATTTTATGTCGTGAATGTATATTAAATATTAGGATATTTATTTCCATTTCCATTGCCGTAACATTCAGTTGCAGGTCATTTTTGAATAGATTCATCTATAATCATCAGGGTGACATGTTGAGTATTTACTTTCATGCTTTCGCATTAGTTGTGTTCATGTCTTCTACAAGTAAGATGCGACAGATTCTGCTAGGTTACATGATAACTAACCTCAAACAACGATCCCTGACTTACATATCTATATCAATAATTAAGAAAAGCTTATTTGTGTATCCTTCATAGACAGTCAAACGGTTTGATATAGAGCTATCAAATTTAGTCTTCATACTTATGACCAGTGAAAGGTTTCAACATAAAAAAATTGTTTCTTATGGAGGAAGGGGAATTTCATTGAGAGTGTCTTAACAACAAGCAATAATCAGCAAGAAGCTATGTTGCTACAAGGTCTAACCAATCATAAAGAATTTACTAACACCAAAAAAAAAAAAAAAAAGTATTACTCATATAATTATTCACATTAGATTAAACATTACTAAATAGGTTTATAGAAATGTCTCCAGGTGATGTAGAATAATCACATAGCATTATTGCTGAGTTAATACTCAGGATATGGACTAAAACAAAATGTTTAACTTGATAAATCACTTAAGTGACACTTTACATTTCTTTACAAAAGAATTATTTTTTTCCTAGAACAGCATTAACTTTGTAAGATAATATAAAAGATCTAACTGGTAAATCTCTTTTCTGCTATTCATCCTATCGTTGGGGTTTTGGATATGCTGTCTGTATCCTATGCAGAGGGGTAAGATTCCCACCCCAGCAAAAAATACAGTGTCCTAGGTATGACACTAAACTGCACTGGTGTTGAGGCTCCAGTTCTGGAAATTTGGGCAGTGTAGAGTACCCCTTCTTTGCTATTATCCCAGTTCTACTCGGACCCGGACTGACAGTACCTATTAGGGTCTCATCTATAGGTTAAATAGATCAGTTTAGAAATTCTTTGTATTCAATAGGACTATATGCACCCCACACCAAGAAAATATCTTAAAAAACAACTGCACAAAAGATATAAATACAAATGTACAATGAGTGCAATTCCCTAACCGCTAGGCATAAAATAACCCTAGATGGATTGACATGCCATTAAAATCAATCAATCAATCAATCAATCACTATCAACTCATCTTTAAATATATTTTGTGTATTTATCTACGACCTCAAAGTTTATAATATAGTTTAATAACAAAAGCAATTCCCCTTCCAAACAAAATTTTTAGTTTTACTTAATCTTTTTATTTTATTTTTTTATTTTTTTCTAAATAAAATTTCATCTGATTTAATTTATTTATGGACCTATCTGTATAAAAATGAAAATATTTTTGTGTCCATGTTATATTTTTGAGAGATTTAGTAAAATCAAATCAAGTGGGAGGATTCGATTGACTTAGAGTATTTCCATAATTTTTTGAACACAATCCCTTTTCATTAATACATGAATACATTCCTACAGTAATAAATAAGAAATGAACATTTTATTAAAATCTGATTACTAGTTGATTTTTAGTTGATTTTAAAAATATTGGTACGGTTCACCTGTGACTTTGTAATTAAAAGTGCACACACCCATTTCAGGGATGGCTATTTTAAGGTCACCCTATTTTTGTCTCTGGCCCAGAAGATGACCTCAAGTTTAGGTTATTTTGGGGGGATGGGTTGGGGAGAGATGATTCAAGTGTGGTCTTATCCATTGAGATATACCGGTATTTTAGGAATTTTATATGACTCAGCATGAAAAAGAAACTACATTAAACCCAATCTGCCTATGACCTGTTTTTTCTGAAGTTTCATTGTCACAATAATTGATTGTGCACCAATGATTTCTGACTCTATATTCCAATATCTTGTTAGTGATAAGAGAAACACAAACAAAAAACTAAAGAAATGTGAGAGAAACAACATGTGACTTTTAGGTTAATGAGCTTAATTTGTCAACTTAAAATGATCCTTAGGAAAAAAAACAAAAGTATTTTTTATTTTATTTTCTTTGTAACAAAAATTCATATTTTTAATTTATTTACAAGCAGAAGATATTCTAGAAATCCAAACTAGTTTTAAATAAGTTAAAATCACTTTTTTAATCCCTCCAAAACATTGCCGATCGAGTCAAATGCCCCTAAGAATGTTTCTATTTCTTTGGAAACATAAATGGTAATGGCAACCTGAGTTCAAATCCTGGACGAGGCTGATTTCACTTCACTTCATGCTAATGCCTTTGTGAAAGGCATGAATAGATCTGTTCTCCCCCAGCTATGGGAAAATAGTAGGGCAGACTGGGTTCTTTAACCTTGATGAGGTAATAGGTCTTGAAGAATGAAAACTCTGAATTCAAACCAACTTTATTTTGCCTAAAAATTAACCTTGTGTCACATCCTTCCAGTGGCAGAGGGTTTGGGTAACCACATACATCACTGCTTCATTTTTTCCAATAAATTAACAATGGCACTCGACAAAAAGAAGAAATGTCAATGTTTGTAACTTTCATAAAACATCTTAGAGGAATCTAAGGAAATCATATAATTATTGTGTTTAGTGTTGTTGGTTATTGTCATTAAAAATGGAATTGGCAACCCAAGTTCAAATCCTGCACGAGATTGTTTTCATGGTAATGTCTTTTCCAAAGGCATTAATCCAACTGTTCTCTCCCTCAGCTAAAGTTAAATAGTAGGGCAGACTGGGTTAGGCAACCAGTTTAAGAGAAATACATACATGATTGGAAATATCAAGAATCAAGAATCATCTGTACCACTCCTTTTGGTACAAAATAGAAAATTGTTTGATAAGTGGACAATTTTTGTAAACCACTACACATCACTGCTTCCATATATTTATAACAAACACTATATACATGTGCTCATGTGTCTATATGTTTATACATTATAAATGATGTAACTATTTACATATACATGAGTATTTAATCTCTCTCCCTTTCTATCTATCTATCTATCATCTATCTATCTATCTATCTATATATATATATATATATATATATATATATATATATATATATATGTATTCCTCTCTAACTTTCTATAATTCAAACTTTTCCTTTCTCTCCATGTTCTTTCTCTCAATTTAAATTTTTTTTCTTACTTTGCATATTTTCTTTCCTTTGCATGTATGAATAAACAAGTTGTTTTAAAAGAGTTTTTTCAAAAAATCAAAAAGTGCTGAGTATCGATAAATAAAGCGGGATGTTTACTCATCCCGCTGTGGCTGCCTCATAACTGTTATTTTCATGTATTTTAAAGTAAAAATACAATCCTCTAATGAGACTAGGGAATCGTAAGGATGAAGGAAGTGAATAAATACTGTTCCTTGTGAAATGCAAAAAATGGCTGCAGTGCAGAGGAATGGTAGTAGGGAAAGTAGGAGAAAGAGAACAAAAATATTTGACTAAACAAGTTGTTATAAAATGTTTCTGTTGAATTATCCATTTATGTTGGGTGAAAGGTCAGGATTTGTATTGCAGTTGGTCATAATGACAGTAAAATCATCTGTTAGTAATGCTAATCAAGTGGTGAGTGTTGTTTGTGTCAGAATCAAATTATATAAATCTGTTGAATATCAAGACTTGAGCTGGATTGGTTAAAACAGAAACAATGAAACATAAATTTTATTCAAAATAGTCATCTTAGCATTCAACACATTTATTCAAGTGTGTTTATTTGTGATTTTGAAAGTGGCCCAGAAAGTGTTCCTCTTTTTATATGTTGCCATTATATTTCTTTTAGTGTCCTCAAATCTTAAGCATCAGTTTTCACTAGATCACTAAAGATAAACAATAATCAGCCTGTTCAATACATAGATGGGTGATTGCTTAAGCAAAAGCAGGTATTGTATGTCATATCTGAACAAAGTTTAATAAATAACACCATACAATGTACAGAATTCCCTAACCTCTAGGCATAAAATAATATCAGATAGCTTGACACACTGTTAAATCAATCAATCAATCTATCAATGAATTATCAATTTAGGAAACAAGAAAAATAACACAGACTTGTCTGATGAGAATTGAAAGTGCTGTACAATCCTGTGTTTCACTAGAAACATTTTATTTCAAAAGTATTGAAATTGGCTTCTTGATTTTTTTTCAAATAGGCAATTACTCATCTAGACAAAACTAAAGATACCATTGTAATTACTCTAATAGTGTATTAATAGTAATTTAGGATTATAGTCTCATATTACTTAAACCAAAGTGGAACAGATAAAATGTATAAGTAAGCAAATGAAACAGTTATGAATTATGTTTAGGGATCATTACTTGATGAACCCCTTGACACCCCCCCCCCCAAAAAAAACAATGAAGAACAAAAGAAAAATTGCTTAAAATCTCCTCTGTTATTCAATGTAAGGGTATGAACTCTCTATTATATAGATCAGGGGACATTTTAAAAGTAAATATCATCATTTCTTTAAAATTAAGTATTTATTGAAATGTTTGCAAATATTATTACCTCTTACTTTTAAAAATTAACTCTTGAATTTTTGTAAATATTTTTGAAGGTAGAATGATTCCTATTAAGTATGTATGGCTTTACTTTTCTAGATAGATAATAATGTTTATCTATCATTTTGTACAAAAAAAGGTTTACAGTTACTATTCGAGTTTTCTTTTGAATATGTCTGTGAGAAAGATGAATTCTGAAGTCTTAGACATGAAGAATTTGGTTGTGATGCTTTGATAGAGAAATCAAAAACAGCACCAGGACCAGCATCAGCCATTGCAAGTCTGCTGTGAAAAAAAACAAAACTGTCATAATGTCTTCCATGATGACTGTGTTTGTGCTTAATCTCTGCCATGTCTTACGGCAAACCCCTCTATTTCATCTCTCCATCTTCTGTCTGGTTGACCATATTATTATTATCATTATTGTAAGAATCTATATATAATAGAGATTCGGGGTCAGTCTGTCTGTAAACAAAATTACATCACTGCTTACATTACAATACCCTCAGGAGTTACATAAGTTTATAAGTGAGCCTTTAATTTATAATCAAAATCATTAATACATAGAATAAAGAACAACTCTGTATTATATATACTCAGAAATTAAGTATGCAACATTAACCAGTCCACATTTTTAAAACAATGCCTGGTATTTTTTATTTATGTATAGTTTATTTTATTTTAATATATATTTAAAGTTATCTAGTGTATAGAATTTTATGAGAAAATTACAAACAAGAAATAGTCACATAATGTTCTTCTACATTAGATTTTATATTTTATTATACAGTGAAAAAAAGTTCTATTTTGATTATTGCCTGTTTAAAATTTTGTTTTACAACAGATGATAATCAAAACAGAATGGTTTTAATGCCCCCCCCCCCCACTAAAAAAACTTAAATATTTGAATTAATTTGAATTTAACTGTTAGAAATTTGGTTTTATTAGAAAGAAAACATGTTCATTTGAATTTTGACAGAAAAACTATTTTTATGACTATTATTAAACAAATATAAGATTTCAAAGATCTTTTTACATTTTTTTATGAAAGAGTGTGGCCAAAATTAATTTTTACTGCCAGAAGTGCATTTTTTGTTGTTGTTGCTAGTAATAGTAATAATGTTTCTATGCAGACATCATATTTCATGCTACTCTCACTTCTGACATAGAGCCTGACTCTGCCTATTCAGATTATTATTCAAAATTCAAAACCAAATCTATAAGATGTGGTTGAAATATTTTGTGATGATGTTGGAAACTGCCTTCCTATCATGAGATCTGACCAGTAAAATTTAACAAGTGGATTTATGAGATATGTAGAAATTGAAAGTTTCATCATTTTTCTGTAATATGCAATTATTTAATCTATCATTTATTTAAAATTATTTTTAAAGTAGAGTGCTTCTTTTAAATGCAGTCATTTGTTGATAGAATTGAGTTAATTTTTTTAATGGCATGTCAACCCATCTAGAGTTATTTAATGCTTAGAGGTAACTTTCATTGTATGTTCATATTTACATTTTTTGTGTAATTCTTTCTAAAGAAGTTTTCTGTTTCTCACTGTCTCATCAAATAAGAATGATTTTTACATGTGTTTGATTCACAGATGAGACCAGGGAATAATAACAATGAAGGGCTAATCCACACTGCCATGGTCAGGACAGACTTGGGGTGGATCTTATAACTCTGCAGGAGATACAGTCAGTGAATTCTATACCCTGCCAACAGGACATTCTATTACAACTAAGTTTACACATCTAGATATTTCTGTAAAACATCAGAAAATTATAAAGTCTTTGGTCAGATGAGGAATTTTGGGTTAGGCATATTTTCAAAGTTTAAGTATTATTACCAGTAACCAGCTAGGCTCCAGCAATACCTCATGATATCCCAATGCTTTATTTGTTATAATTCACAGGGCTAGAGTGCAAAATCCATGAAACATATTCTAAGCACCATTGACTGGGCTAAATTTTGATTTGAAGTTAGACTTCTATATGAGTATGACATAGGAGTGGAGCCAGGATTTTTGTGTGTATTTCTGAGATGAAGAATTATTATACACTGATAATAATGGCTCAAAGTCTTCATCACACATGGGAAACACGGCTTAGTGGATATAAGCATTGATTAACGTGTATCTAATTACATGGCAGTTGAAAGTTCAATCCCTGGGTTGGGTAGTGCCAAAATGCCATATACTCTGACAAACAACAAAGGACAAATTAAGTGGGAAGAATGAACTGATACAAGATATCTTCTGAGTGTAGAGAAAGCAAAATGAGAATAATCTAACCCTGCGAATGAAATAAAAGGGTTGGTTTGAAATTCGTTAAAGGTTACCTACTAAGACAGATACCCGAAGAAGGTCAAAGGGTACATCTGAAATGTGACAATAACAACTAAGATAAAGACACTTGTCTGAGTATATCAGTGTATAACATCAGTTTAATACTTTATCATTAAAATATCATGAATTTTATAAGTCTTGTATTGATTGCATTTTCTTTACTCTTTTATTTTCCTCCTTTTCTATCTTCTCTGTGCTTTATTATTTTCTTTTACTATTTTTTCGTTGTCTTCTATTTTCTCCTTTCTGATTAATTGATTGGTTGGTTGATTTTAATGGCATGTCAACCCATCTCGGGTTATTTTGTGTCTAGAGGTGAGGGAATCATTTTCATTGTACATTCATATTTACATCTTTTTGTGTAGTTGTTTCTTAACATCTTTTTTTTTTGCATATATGAAATTATACAGAATATGAATATTTTTAAACAGATTTATTTGATTTATAGATGGGAGTAATGGCAATGAAGGAATACTCTACACCCTAAATCTCCAGAACTGCAACCTCACCATCAGATGCATTTTAGGAGATAAAAGTTAACATTCACTTTAAAGTAGTCTAATTTTATGTTAATTAATGAAATTTGGGCTATCATATTTCTAAGAAAAAACTTTAAAATGATAACTAAAAAGATATTTCTTTAAATTTAATCACATTTTTAAATAAATATTTTAAAATCTTACATAAATACATTAAACTCATTCTTGCTTACAGGTCCAGATTTTTCATCTGAAGTAATAATGAATGCTATGCAATTATTTTACATTTTCAAATTAAAGAGCTACCTATAAAACTAATGAGTCATACTTAATTAAATGTGAATGATATTTCAGTTAGACAACTAATCCATTATTTTTCCTTCAGAAGTTTTTTGTCTTTTGTCAATTAGAAATTTACACTAAAAATTGTTACACTCATGTTACACTCGAAGGCACTCATGTGGTAGCAATTATCATCATGGTAAATGGACTCATTGACTTGAGTTCAAATCTTGGACTAGGCTGTTACACTTCACACTTATGCCCTTGGGAATGGCATGAATCCATCTCTTCTTCCCCCAGATATGAGTAAATAGTAGGGTAGACTGGGCTCTTTAGCCTTGGTATGGCAAACAGTCTTGGAGAAGGAAAACTGAATTCAAACCAGATGTACTTCACTTAATAATTGGCCTTATGTCACATCCTGCACATGGTAGGGCAGTTGGGTATATGCTAATTGTTTTATAACAATTAGATCCATATTGAAAAAAATATTTCATAATTATATTTTTTGTATATATTATTATATAGTTTTTATGTGTATCTGTGTTTTGTGGTTTATCACATGTGTCACTATGTGTCTATGGGTATGTTTCTTTATGTGTGTCTCTATGCATATGTCTGTTTGTGGGCTTCAGCATGTTTTTCTGTCTGTAATCTGTGTCCTTGTATGTGTAATTAACTATGTGTTTACATCTGTATCCGTGTTGATATGTCTGTGTATTTAACCAAACCCTCCACTACAAGCAGATTGTGACACAAGACCAATTTTTAAGTGGAATATAACTAATTTGTATTGAATTTTCCTTCTCCTAAACTGGTTGCTGTACCAAGGCTCAAAAGTCCAGTCTCTTCTACTAATGCTACTTTATATAAGTGTTAAAGTATGCTTTCAAAGTTTTATCAAATAAACTTTTTGTGTTCACTTTTAAAATAAAAAATAAAAAATTAGGTATGAATATAGTATCATATAGAAACCAGCATTTATGTGTATGTGTGTGTGTGTGTGTGTGTGTGTGTGTAAAATAAAATTTGATATATTACACCTGTAGGTATAAGAAAATATATTCATGTAAGGTAAAAATGAGCACACACATATATATACACACACACATACTTTGACATAAATGTAAATTTCTGACGTCCAGGACAATTTATTAATTAGACACACCCACCCTTATGTAGATGACATAGAGGTGAGTAAGACATTCTTTCAACCCATTCATAGTAAGTTTGACTTTTATCAGATGCTCTTCACATAAGATATCAAATTTAGGAAAGCATATCCACCCATACAGCGGGAAGAAAATGACACCGATGCAAAATTTTAACTACTTCTCATGAATTATTTACAGCTTAAATTCACAAATACATCTGACTTAAAAGATTGATTGATTGATTGATTGATTGACTTTAATGGCATGTCAACCCATATGGGGTTATTTCATGCCGATGGGTCAGGGAATTGCAATCATTGTATGTTCAAATTTACTTTTTTTGTGTAGTTGTTTTTTAAATATTTTTTGTTGTCCTATCTAATACGAATAATTTTCAAACAGATCTATTTGACACATAGATGGGACCCTAACAGGTACTAGCACTCCAGGTCATAGTGGACATGGAAGTAATGGCAATGAAAGTGTACTATACACTCCCCAAATCTTCAGAACTGGAGCCTCACCATCAGATGCAGTTTAGTATCCTATCCAGGTCACCCCTCTTGCAGGGATCTTACCGCCTCTGCAGAGCATGCAGTCAGCATATTCTAAGCCCTGCCAACAGGGCAATTCTACTTTAAAAGGTTTTGTACAATTGGACCAAGTTTTTAATTTAGGCTGAAGCTGCTTATGTTTGATTTGCACTGATGGTAAAGGCATGAATCCACTTCTCCCTGTTCCATTGCCTCATATCTTGATAAAATATCTTGTTTCTTACTGGGCATAGGTGCATGAACAGTTAGTCAAACTACTACCCCATAACTACATCATCCCCACTCCAGACAGTAGTTGCTAAAGTTACCTCCTTAATCAACTCTAACCAGGACCAATACAAAGAAATAACCAATAGATAACCATAAACTTAAATGTGCATATATCAATTGAGCAGGTGTATAAGCAATCAGGTGTGTAGATTGGAGTGATTATATCAAATTTGGATATAAATTGGAAATATCAAAAAACAGGTGGTTAGTAATATTAATATACACGTGACAGTTAGCTAAGTGGGAAAGGAGTATATTGATAGCTGAAATTCATTCACTGATTTTTCAAAAGACATGCAGGTGGGAAAGAAAAAAGACACACATATGAATTGATTTATAAAGGTATAAAAGTATCAATAGATTGTTATACAAACAAATCCCTGATGTACATATAAACATCCTCCCCTCTCTCTCTCTCTCTCTCTCTCTCTCTCTCTCTCTCTCTCTCTCTTTTCTCTCTCACACTACCCTGTTGGTGAAGCTTAGAATACACTGACTGTATCTCCCGCAGAGAGGGTAAGATCCCCACCCCAGGCTGTCCTAAAAAAAACAGTATCCGCTAGTAAGGTTCCAGTTCTGGAGCTCTGAGGAATGTAAAGTACCACTTCATTGCAATTACTTCCAGGTCCACTCTGGCCCAGAGTGATAGTAATTGGTTAAATTGATCTGTTTACAGATTATTACATAGGAATATTTGATATGTAACCATGTGCAAAAGAAATCTTCAGAAACTTCACAAAATGTAAATATAATATAAATATAAACATTCAAAGTATGCAATTTGCTAACCCTGAGGCATAAAATAACAGTCATTAAAATCAATCAATCAATCATCTTTTTCAAACATACATGTATGTGGATATGAAAACCTGAATCTATATTCATATATATGTATATATATATATATCAAGTCTTGCTGACTGTACAGATTCTCATGACTCTCTCAACACCCATCCCTATCAGTTATTATTCTTGGCAAGTCCTCAGCACAGAGTTGATCAAATTAACTTTTTGCTTGTCAGCCTACACTGGTATGTCAATGTATAGGTGTCTGCAGGAGAATGTCACTTATTAGTTTGTTCTTAATCGTCGTGTTGATGTTCAAACATTTTGGTTTATAAACAAACCTCCTTCAGGACAATATGAAACTAGTTAAGGACAAAAAAGATTTGTGTAGTTAAAAAGATGATGGATATTTTGAATGCGTTGAGTTTGGAAAATGTGTAGAAAAGGTTCTTTAATGTTTGTTGATTAGCATCCATAACTAAATGTTAATGACATGATTGATACATGTGAAAGTGAAAATCAAAATGTGATAGGAACACATGAAGTTGAAAAGCCAAGATATGATTGGCCCACGAGGAGATGTTGAAAAGGTGTGACTTAGTCCATATAGATACCAATGTTTGAAATTGAGAGAAGTATTAATTTAATATTATATATATATATATATATATATATATATATATATATATATTTGTAGTTTTGTAGCTATTTTGATAGTTATTTAAAAAAAGCCAGGTCAATAATTAACATTCTCTACTTATCATGCTGGCTTCAAAAATTTGCCTTAATCTTTTATTGTGGATGTAAACTAACATGGATGCACTATTAAAATTGAAGTTGTTTTTTTGGGTTTGATATATGTTAGAAGAAACAATTGTTGTGGTCGCCTAATTTAATGTTGCGTTTATGTTTGTAAATGCATTTCTTTAGGTTTCTGGAGGTTTCACCTATGTAATTTGTATGACTGTCCATGGTATCATATACACACCTGCTTCAGATTTTACATGTTGAGAGTTTTTGTTAATTATATTTTGTATTGTTTTTGAGGCTAGAGTGACAGTTTTGATTCCTAGGTTGATTAAATTTTTATTTATTGTGCTGTGGGTATGATTGTTAAATAGAATTATGTATCTATGTGGGAGTGGGATTTGTGTGGGTTTGTGTGAGTGGTGGTTTGGGATTGGTACTTGGTGTGGATTTTGAGGGCTTTGGCCCTAGTGTATTGTGTAAAGGATTCTGGATATGAGACGTTTTGGAAGGTGTTGTCTATGTAAGTGAATTCATCGTTCAAGTGTTTAGGTGTACAGATGTGGAGGGCTCTGAGGTATAATCCTATGATAATACCTCTTTTGGTGTGGGTGTCATGGTGCGAGTAGTAGTAGTATATGTGGTCGTTTTTGGCTGTGGGTTTGTGACTGACTTTGAATTCAAGTTTGTTGGGTTTTTTTTGTGGGTAGGACGTCTAAAAAAGGTAGTGATTTATTAGATTCTAGTTCGAGTGTAAACTGTATGGTGGGTTCTACTTTATTTAGATTGTTCGTGATTTCTGTGATATCTATATCACTTGGGTATATGATTTATGTATTGTGTATGCAGTGAAAGTAAGATATTAAGATGCCGCTTAAGGGTAATCCCATAGGTAGGCCAAATTTTTGTTTGTAAAAAATGTTGTCAAATTGGAAGTAGCAGTGGGATGACACATTTTCCAAACAGCACATTCAAAACATCTATCATCTTTTTAGCTACACAAATCTTTATTTCTCCTTGACTAGTTTCTTATTATACTGAAGAAGGTATAAACCGAAATGTTTGAACATTGATACTACAATTAATAAATTTCGATCAATTGTAACATCCTATGTTTGTTCTACATTCTCCACATATATATATATATATATATGTATATATAAACACACATACATATATATCCCCCATATATATATATATATATATATATATATATATATATATATATATATATATATATATATATATATATATATATATATATATATATATATTTACATAAACAAACACACACGACCACATACAGATTTTTACATAGAGAATAGTGAGAAGAAGAAGAAGAAGAAGAAGAAGAAGAAGAAGAAGAAGAAGAAGAATGTTCTTAGTAATACATTTTAGTTGCTCTATTTATTAATTTAGATTTATATATATAATTTTCTCCTTTCTTAACTAATCTCTGATCCATCTCTTCTGGCTTTTACTCCAGGAATTTATGTGCATTGATGACAATAAAATCTTACAATAACTTCTAGAAATTTCCTTTTTCTTTTCGTATTTTATAGCATGTTTTAAATTAATCATTTAGTAAAAAAATCTGATAAGCAACTTTCATTATGAAAATATTTTTCAGGTTTTTAATTAGTTGCCTTCCAGTCAAATTTCTGTTAAAATAATGTATCATTTTATAAAATGCTAAAAAGCAGTTAAGTGTATGCACATGAAATGAAAAGTATATGTGTGGTGTAGAGTTATTCCCCTTAGTACTAGGCATTTTTGCCCCAGACAACTTCATTATATTTGAAGTCAAGAGTTAGAGTATTTCTTGTTGTCTGCAGTTGATACTAAATTAGAATATTAAAAAACAACTTTGTGTCTCATTCAATTGACAACTGGTAAAAATATTGAAAGAAAAAAAGGAAAAAATACAGCAGTCAAAGTTTTTTTTATAATTATAGCTCAGATACAACTTTTATAGGGCAAAGCTGTGCTATATGCAACAAATTCACTAGTAATTATAATATCATTTTGTAATTTACATGAAATATTGCAAGAAAAGTGTAATACTTTATATATCAGAAATAAATCTATCTCTCTTACAAAAATACAATATATCTTGATAATCAAAGTTATTATAACTCTTACCTATTATCGTTTACTATTTACCTATTAGTTTTTATCTTTTTCCTGATATCTTGCACTTTTTAACTGGTATCTAATACCTTTTACACATTACTCTTTACCTTTTAGCATCTTAATTTTTTTTATCTATCCATTCACTGTAAATGACTGGGCCATTAAGAGAAACAAGTTACAAAATTTCCCCTGATAGAATAAGCTGTTTTATATATAGATATTTTAAGAAAATCTTTTGTATCACAATTTTTATGCTTTGCTGTATTTGTTGATAATTTTGAGCTCTACAAATTTAGGACTTTAAAAATGGCTTGGTAATACTTCATTTACTAATGGATAAAAAAATAATTGAATTTTGGATTTTTTTGTATCGCTGAATATAAATCATTCAGCGATACAAAAAAAAAAGTCAGAATTCAATTATTTCTTTTAAAACCATAAGTCCAATATTTCAAACTGTGTTATTTTCCTATACACCTGAAGTCTAATGTTTCAGATTCAATGATATCATGTCATATACTAAGAAATAAAGCTTGAATATAGCAACCATTCACATCACCAAAAATATTTTATCAACTCAGTGGTTAATGAATTTATCTAGAAGTTAAAAATTATCATCCAGACCTTTCTGCCATTTAGTAAATCATTTGAACTCTTCAATAGCCTCAAACTGAGCTGAAAATTTACAAAAACATCAAGCATAAAACATACTCCAGTGTGCTCACTTATCATCATATTTTTTAATGTAATGATAAGTGAGCACACTTTTTTTTTTTTTTGTAAATTTTCAGTTCAGTTTGAGGCTATTGAAGAGTTCAAATGATTTACTAAATGGCAGAAAGGTCTGGATGATAATTTTTAACTTCTAGATAAATTCATTAACCACTGAGTTGATAAAATATTTTTCTTTACTTCTTGGGTTTCCTGGGAATGACACTAAACTGCATGAGATAGTGAGGCTGAAGATCTGGGGAATGTGGAGTACAATAAATATAAAGCACTAACCTCTAGGCATAAAATAACCCTAGGTAGGTTGACATGCCATTAAAATCAATCAATCAATCTCTTTCTTGGATATCTTAATGCTTCCTCCTATCAAATTGTTCCAGATATTCTGTCTATATAACAGGCCCTATATTTTTCTAGAGTCACAGAAATATGTAGGACCAATTCACCCTTGGTAACATCCCTTCCAATAATAGAGTTGTACCTAATCACATCTTCATTTTCATTCCTCAGTAATTTACAAATTAATTTTTCCTTTTGGAATTAGAAAATATCTGCTTTTATCATCCCATTTGGTTGGTTTTATTAAAACCCTAACAAGTACAATATTTAGTCACATATTTGTGGGATACAGGTGTGCAATACTACTAAGGGTTCTGGTTCAATCTTAGTGGAAATTTAAACACTGTAATCTTTTAATAAAACATGTTAATAATCACCATTCATGGATACCAGCCATCCATCAACATTCAAATAAGTTTCCCTGATTAGGAAATACCATGTGGCTTTCAGTGTAAAACGAAATTATTTTTAGAATTCATTTCCAGGATCTTCTTAAATAAATGCAGATTTTTATTAATTCAGTTAAAATGGGTTATGATATAACAATTTATCTTTGTCCAGTAATTTAAATCCAGATAAGTATTTAAATTTCTTCTTAGATCTATCTACATTCTTAATATTAATAGCCTTGTGGTGGCATGTTAGTTTTTTTTTTAAAGAAAATGTGGTTTTGCACATGGATATGGATAGAGGTTAGGGAATTCTAAGTTTCCATACCCCACCTGTATTAACCAATATAATTTGGTCATAAGGCTGTTACAGACATAGTCACAATGAGGCTGAAGACATCATAATACTATCTTAGATACACTAACCCTTGGTTTTGAATTCAGATTGATTAATTGATTTTAATGGCATGTCAACCTATCTATGGTTATTTTATGCATAGAAGTTAGGGAATTACATTCATTGTATGTCACACTTACATTTTTGGTGTAGGTGTTTCTTAAGAGTTTTTTTTTTGCACATGGTATTATCAAATACAATTTTCAAACAGATCTATTTGACCCATAGATCAGAACATAACAGATACAACCACTCAGGGTCAGAGTGAAACTGAGAGTAATGGCAATCAAGATATACTTTACACTCACCAGACCTACAGACCATTTGAATTGCAGAAATATATTTTTATTTTAATTCATTTTATGATATTTTGTTTTTTCATTTCCAATGAATGAAAATAAACTACAAAGCTCCAGTCTCATTTTGTTTCCATATTCCTATTTACATGTTCTGGGTTAAGGAAAAAATTCCCTCTATTATTATGCTGGATCTATTGTGGCCCTCTGATCTAATATTTCAATCCCTCTTGGCCATTTTAAACATTACTTCTTTTCAAATCATCTTGAGGATTAAATAAGTCAACTTTTAATTCTACTACTCCCTTTTATTATTTGCCTTCTGACTCCACCTGACACTGTCACTTAGACTCCAGAAGCAAGTTTCCTATCACTATCATCAAACTGTGTTGTCCTTCATTACTACTCCAATCTTTCCCACCATTAATGGAAATTGCAATCAAATTTGTCTCAATAAAAAAGATCATTTCGAACTTATTGCTCACAATATTTCTTTCTTTTGTTTTTAACATTTAATATTTGTTGTTGTTTAATAAACCTTCATGTTGTTAGTTTGTGTTTATTTACATGTACATATGAAAAAAATAATGGGTCTACTATGGTTTCCCATGAGGACCATGGAAATGTTAACATGGCACTTGGACAATATATATACAGAGTGTTTTAAAAAAATTATATTATTCGAGATGTATATGATGTTTCAAAAAAATTTGTATCATTTCATAATCTAATAACTTGATCAATTCTTGTCAAATGGTCTCAAATTTTAACAGCATGAGTAGAAACAACTTAAAATTATATACTTAATATTTAAGTGAATTTTCTTTTCCAGTGAATAAGAAAATAAGCTTTTTGGGAATTTCTTGATTTTTATGACTTCTGTTTCAAGATATTACAAGATCAATATCCCAAAGCTAAACTGCTTTTTGTAGTGTGAGTTGTCTTATAATACATTGATATAGAGTAATTTAAATGAAAGATAGATAGATTTTAATGACATATCAACTCAGCCAGGGTTATCTTATGCCTAGAATTTAGGGAATCGCATTCAGTGTACATTCATATTTATATTTTTTGTATCTTTTTTTTGTGTCTTGAGAGTTTGTTTTTTGTACATGGGCCTATCAAATACAAATAATTTTTAAACAGATCTATTTAGCCCATAGATGTGACCCTACTAGTCAGAATCTACCTGGGAGTAATGGCAATGAAATGTTATTCCAAACTCCGAAGATCTTCAGAACTGGAGCCTCACCATCTGAAGCAGTTTAGTGTCAAATACAGGAAAACCCCTATTTTTTTTTTTTGGGGGGGGGGCTTACCCTTCTACAGGGGATACAGTTAGTGCATTTCTAAGCTCTGCCAATATATATGTGTAATATGCATTAGTTAAATCCTATGAGTCTACTACCAACAAGGAATATGTTGCTAATAAAGTTTGGCAAAAACATATAGACAGCTTATTCATTTGACGAAGGTGTGATTAAAATAAACTTATCACCAATATTCATGTATGTAACAAAACACATGGAAACTAATGAAAACTGTTTATTAATTTTTAAATGTCTTCATTCAATATTAATCTTTTTCATTCTTTCTGTTTATATCCTAACTTCCCATTTATTTATAGAATTGTTTATGAATATAAAAGATTCAAGTCCACAATTCAAATTCTAATTTTTTGCTCTCTTTCATAGAACATAGATATCAATGAATTCCTCCAACTGTGAACACTTGGTATTTTTCATACTTGTAGAATCTGGGTTTATTCATTGCTGCTGCTACCATGTAACCAGTGCAATCTGTCACATGTTATTTATAGAGGAGATGCACTCTGTCAAGTAATCTCTATTGCTTTCAGAGATGCCATGAAGTGCACCTTGGCAACTTAACAGCTTCTGGGAAACATCCCAAATCTGCGCTACACAAATCTTATCAAATCTATAAGTCCTGAGAGATTTAAACATATCTCCAATTTGGTATCAGTCTATAGGCACCTATTAAAACATGGTGGTTAGCAGGTTTATCTTGTAACCCAATTCACAATGGCCTTGTGTCAGACTAAACTAACCTTAGTAAATAACTATATCAGCTTCTTTAATTCTATCTTTCTATTTCTTCATTTAATGTCCCTAGATTTAGAGTGATGGTTAACTTGATTATTTTTCATACCAATAATAAAGAACAGTTCAGTTTTGTCTAATGCCTAATTACATTAAGATCAATCAATAAACATGTAGATAAGATAAATAAAATGCAATGTTTGTATGTGTCTTTTTTACTGTTGACAGCTGAGTTGCCTATTTATCTGAATAACCATTATGAATTTGACACAGGTTTTTATCTTTAAGCACTCATGGATCATTCTCATACAATAACAGATTTAATATAGAATAAGTGCCAGCACTTGTTTTGAAATGATCAATAATCAGCTCTTTGATATTGGATTAGGAATACAATAAATAGATGCCGCCCTTGGATAATGGCATTTTTTGTATAGGAGCTCATGAACAGACACATGACAATCCCAGAAATCCTTTCTTGTTAGTTTTGTCCTGGCTCTTTGAACAGTTCAGACGTTGTCTCTTGCCTTGCCATTGAAATGTAAAGCTGAAAGGCTTGTGGTCATTGTACTGTTGATCAGTCTTAATTAAGATCAGAGTGTAGCCTGAAGAGGCTGTTGTCTTTTTTCTAGACTGGTTACCAACCAAGGTTTGCGATTGAAGTCTCTCCTATTGTTTTATTCATTCTGCTTTTATTACTTGGTGATCACATCCTTTATCAACTTTACTCCACTCCCGTCTATAATCATTAAACCACCAGCACTGCAATGAAGGGAAATAAAGGAGGAAGATTTTATTACCCAAATCTTTTAAGTGGGGAGG
This sequence comes from Doryteuthis pealeii, assembly GCA_023376005.1. NCBI lineage: Eukaryota > Metazoa > Mollusca > Cephalopoda > Myopsida > Loliginidae > Doryteuthis > Doryteuthis pealeii. The sequence goes on from CM042141.1 coordinate 21,579,465, forward strand.
GTATATTTGTCTTGGAATTCAGAATCTGAAGTGATTTTATCTGGGTTCAAACATAGAAGGTGAAAGGATTACTAGATTGGAGATTTAATTTAAAAATTATTTATATGTGCTGGGACACATCAATAAACCATTAGATGCAACTATGTGCACCATAAAAATGCAAAATTGTAAAAACAACATTAAAAAAAGCACTCTTATTGCAGATTTTTTGATAAAGGACAAAAATGAAACTTTTATTTGCTATCATGAAACTCTAGGTTCAAGAAATTTCATAAGAATTTAATCGGATATCCATTGGGAATTATCTGCTATCCTTCAATATCCAGGATGTGTGCTTAGCAGAATGGTTATTGTCATAGGAAATAGATATTGTGATCCGAGTTCAAATCCTGGATGAGGCTGTTTGTGTTTCCCTTCCTGCTAATGCCCTTGGAAAAGGCATGGATCCATCTGTTCTCCCCACCACCATCTATAGGTAAGTAGTATGACGGACTGGGTTTGTTAGCCTTGGTTAGGCAATCAGTCTACCAGAAGGAAAACTCTGAATTCAAACCAATTTTACTCTGCTTAGAAATTGACTTTGTGTCCCATTCTGCCCCTGGTGGAAAGGTTAAGTAAATAAGTAAACATGATATACCTATCAATACATTTTTATTATTATTAGAGAAGACTATCCTTTAGTAGCTGAAGTTTGATGTAAATTTTCACTTCTCTTATACTCACACATCTATGTATGTATGTATGTATGTATATATATATATATATATATATATATATATATATATATGGTATTTGTGGAAAAAAGTGACTTACCGGTGAAAATGGTCACAGTGGTTAGTTGATTCAAGTTTCACAATGATAAGGCAGCGATATATAGGGGGACCAATTTTCCGCGATCACGGAATCATGGATGGAATCGCGGAATCGTTAATCTGAAATGGAATTTGAGATTTTTAATGAAATTTTCAATAATAAATAGATCAAATATAAAGTGGTCAATACGTTAGTAGAGCAAATTTATTAACATAAAGATACACGGTAATAACATACTCGAGTTTCACCATAATGATCTTCAGGGATAAATCCACTGGATTAATCAAGATATTGATTAATGGCAGTCATATATATATATATATATATATATATATATATATATATATATATATATATATATATATGCGTGTGTGTGTGTGTGTGTGTAACTAGAATTTTTTAGATTATCCTATAAATCAAGAATCTAGGCCAAAAATTTTTCATAAAAATTCCTCCAAGAAAAATAAGGATAACTTAATTTTTTTCAAAATGCTCAGAAAAAATAATTCTACTCTTATCAGTTTCTGGGGGAATCTGAGTGAATAATATTTGTGTACTTTTCTGAACAAAGAAATCAGTAAATTTGAATGTTACACTAAAAAGAAAAAGAAAATTCTGGTTTTAATATTCATTAGAATAAATTACAAATCAGAATTATGTTTTTCTTGATAGTAAAGCGAATATCATCATTTTATCCAGGTGTTTTTATTTTTAAGATAAACTTTTAGCAACATTCAAAATTAATGTCGATAAAATCATCAGGTAATTTACCCATTCAAGTTTACACCTTAATTCTTTAAAATCGTTTTAAGTGTTAACATAGTTAAATAGATAAAAACAACTGTAAATGACCAACATTATTAAATAAAATAAGTCAGCACTGTTCGATAGTTGAGGTTTTTTTTTTTGGGGGGGGGTCAGTTCATCAATATCAAGTGAAGTATGTATTTACCTAACTCTTCCAGGATGTGACACAAGGTCAGTTTATTTAAGCGGGAAAAGCTGCTTTGAATTAAAATTACTCCTCGTAACATTAGCAAATGGAAATCAATGACCTGAGTTCAAATCCTGGATGAGGCTGTTTATATTTCACTTTGTTCTTCTGCTATCAGAACATGCATAAATCCACATTTTCTCTCCCTAGCTATGGGTCAAATAGAAAGGCAAACTTAATTCTTTAGCCTTGGTTAGTCAACTAATCTAGGAGAAGAAAAACGTACTCCAATTAAAAATTGACCTTGTGTCACATCATGACCAGAAGAGTTGAGTAAATACACTCTAGATATAATTTAAATAAAAAAAAAGCTTATTCACAGTACCATATTGAAAAGGGTTTTATTTTGATATTTTCCTGAATTTCAGTAATAAACACCTTTATTATGTCTACTCGATTTTTGTAAGCAAATAGCAATTTCTTTGTTGTTCAGGTTGACTGCATATGGTGAATAAAAAATGCTTTGAAAGTGTTAAGATGACCTTTTTTCAAAACAAAAAAACTTTATTAAAATTATTTTATTTGTTTCTATCCCAAGTTGCTTAAGTTGGGAAAATAACTGAAGAGCCTTATAGTAACATTCTCTGGATTAAGGCCTCATTGTTTTACCACAATTCCTTGTCTGTGCCTTTATGTGAATCTTCATAAGAACTTGTTTTTAAAGCCGCACAAATAAATATACATGGTTATTTTATTCATTGTAGTTTTAATTTCATTGCTTCTTCTGAATTTTGTTTATATTTTCATAGTTTTCAGTATCGAAAAAAAAATGTTACCAAAAAAAGCGATTGTTTGCCAATTGGTTTTACTCGACCATTACTTGTGAAGTAAATTTGATTATCACAAGTTGCCTCACATTTTGGATTCTGGGACTAAAATTAATTAATTATATTGGACAGTATAAACTGTTGTTCGACTCTATTTGGAATTTAATCCTGTTCCATTTCTTTATAGACACCATAGCCTTTCATTACAGGTCGTAGATTGCAAGTCACTGACAGCCATTTTGTTTCTTTTCATGCAATTCATTCATATGACCTTATACAACCCCCTCTCCAAAAAAATACGACTCTACAAACTCAGATAAATACAACAAAAAAAAAAGATACAATCTGAGTCCCAATTTATCTGTGTCGGTGGTTCCTCGAATATACTAGCTGTAGTCCCTGCAGAGAGGTACCCTCCCCAAAGGGATGTTTTAGGTATGACACTAAACTGAATCTGATGGTGAGGCTTCTGTTCTTGATATCTGAGCAATGTAGGGAATACCTTTATTGTCATTACTCTCAGATCCACTCTGAACCGGAGTGGTAGCACCTGTTAGGGTCCCTTCTATGGATCAAATACATCTGTTTAAAAATTACTTGTCTTTAATAGGACCGTGTACCAGGAATTCTTAATAAACAACGGTACTCTTCGCGGAGAACCATCCCGGCCTCTGGCCTCAAAAATCGCTAGGCGGTGGCTGCTGAAAAAAATCACCAGCTACGATTAAAGTCCGTAGCCGAAGTGGTGTTACTTGCAACCCCCCAAAAAAAACAACCAACTTAGGGCGTTTTTCCCGAAAACCCAACCCCAACCCTAACCATAAACCCTGACCCTAAACCCTAACCCTAAACCCCCTAGTTAAAATGAACAGTTTTATTACAAAATTTGTGGGTTCTGTTTTTTCTGGGGCACCCTGAAAAACCAGAGCCCAAATTATGTATTTATTTCCCCATTAAACTAACCCTGAACCCCAACCCAACCCTAATCCTAAACCCTAATCCTAAACCCTAATCCTAGTTTTTTTTTTCAAGTGACACAGCTTCGGTTACGGACTTCAATCGTAGCTGGTGTGTTTTTTTTCAGCAGCCACCGGCTAGCGAATTTTGAGACAGGAGGCCGGGACGGTTCTCCGCGAAAGAGTACCTTACACAAAAATGTAAATATGAACGTAAAATGAACGGATTCTCTAACCTTATATATCTATTTATGCATAAAATAACCCTAGAATGATTGAAATGCTGTTAAAATCAATGAATCAATTATTTGAGTCAATATTAAAGAACGAATCAAAACGTTCGCACGAACAACACTAGCAGACGGTGTTTGTGTGAAAATCTGTCTGATTTTAATATTTTTGTTCACTGAATAGAAAATGCAAATTAATAAATAAGAGGCAATTGTGTAGCGGTGTTCTTTCTTCCTTTTTCAATATACTCATTCACGCTAGTTATGGAATCCCAAATGTAGACACAAACGTATTCTGTCACATTTAGTCATATACTTAAAGATGGAAGCATTGTGCACTTGTTATACATAGTCATACAAGCACATATGCACACACATAAGTACATTCACAAGCATATGCGCACAAACACATGTGTAGCATAGTCACCAACGACTGCTATGTTGGTGATGGCTAATCATCATCTGGAGAAAGAGAAACACAAAAATACAACTTCGTCATGACATCGTTGCTTTATTCTTTCCTTTCTGTCTCTGAAACTATAGAAGTAGTTGACAATAGAACACAAAGTGCATAATAGTTTCTTAGTTTACGTTGGAACTGTCTCTTCCTGTATCTTTGAATCGTTCCTCATTCTCTACTTATGTGAACGATTGTTTTCTCGTACTCCAGCCATCAAGAGAGAGAGAGAGACAGACAGACAGACAGAAAAACTTAAGAAATTGGTCGTTTTATATTGGGTTACATCCCACGCTCACTTGCACTTAGCAGTAGTGACATCATCCAGCCAGAATAAAAACTCCCGACTCAGACTTTTACGCTTTCGGTCCTCAGGTGAGCTAGTATTCAACATGAATATATAAATCATTGGATTTATACGGCTTAATACTTGGTACTGATGATAACATCAGTGTTGTGTTGATATGTTGAAAATTGAGTCGGCTGAATTCCTTTAAAATCACACAAGGAAACAGAAGCAAGAAAATAGGGAAAATGGAATAGCGAAGGGAGATTTTCTTCTCCCATTGTACCTTTCGATACATGTCTGTAGTACCAAGTGTTTTTGTTTCAATTTCCCTTTCTTTTCAAATTTCTCTCTTTCTCTCTCTCTCTCTCTCTCTCTCTCTCTCTCTCTCTCTTTTCATTTAAGGCATAAATACAACACTAATGTCATCATCTCGAACCCAAATAATAAATAGAAAGTACCAATCCAGACGTATAAACCCTATCATTTACTTAGTTATTCGTTTACCATGAAATATACCGTATAGATCTGTAGTAACGACTATAGTACTAAACTTTTGATCCCCAAAAACTGTAAATTAAAAATGCCGAGTTCTTCTTCTTGACACCCCTAAATTTCATCCAAATGAAGATTTTAATACGAAATGGATTCGGCTACCCGAGTTCAAATCCTAAACGAGTTTGGTTGTATTTCACATCGCGCTAATACTCTTGGGAATGGTATGAATCTCTCCTGACTTGGATCATTATTCTTAAAATTGTAGATCTGGAGAAGGATAGGGTTCACTTGGCTATTCCTGCCAAAGATGCGCTACGTGAGTAGCATTAGCAAGATCAAACCAAGTTACGGGACGACTGAGAAACATTTTGTTATGGGAGAAATTGATGAATTTTCTTATTCGGATAATGAGGGCTACCCGAACGTGTGTATTCATCAAGTAAACTAGTCATGGTTTTGTCCTATATATATATATATATATATATATATATATATATATATATATAGCCACAATAATAACATGGAGTAAAGGTAATCGTCATCATCATCATCATGTCTTGTCGACAGCACGGATTCCTTTGACTCTTTTTCGACATCGGTCATCGCCTTTGATAAGTAATCTTGATCACACACAGTATTCACACAGAGCTGATGAATGTAAGATTACTGGACGGTCAAACAGTGGTGTGTCCATGTGTAGGGATCCATTGGAGAACGTCGTTTATGAGTTCGCTCTTACTTCTCTTCTTCCTAGTTACTTGATCATTGGGGCCCAAGGACAAATAACATCATAGTCTAGTTCTATTTTCTCCTTAGTCACAAAGCGCCTCCTCATTAGGTCCCGATTAATCACGGGTGCCTAATGTGTCTCGAAAGAAGCCTCGAAGGAACTAGGTATTTTTTTGTCCCTGGTGTCCCATTTATAATACAGAATGAGTAAATCAATTGAATCAACAGGCACCAAATGCATTTTATCATTTACGACACTTTTCATTGAAACTCTGGGAAGTTTCAGCCATAAATGGTTTAATTTTGATTTAAGCTTTTTTTCGACAAAAAAACGTAACAATCTTTCTTTTCAAAAAGCGATTAAGGTAAAAATCGTTCTGGAACATCAGAAAACGAAAGTCGATTTATTTTCACTTAATTTCACCTTACTTTGCACTAAAATACGTGTTAGCTTTGTCGGTGTGGCTGAGAATACGCTGACTGTATCCCTCTGCTGGTGAGTAAAATCCCTTATCCCCCAAAATGGATGTCATGTGTATGACACTAAACTGCATCTGATGATGAGACTAGTTCTGGAGACCAGGGTAGTGCGTAGTACCCCTTCATTGCTATTACACTCAAGTCCACAATGACTCGATAGTATCTGTTAGGATTTCATCTATGATTCAAATATATATGCATCCAAATTGTTCATATTCGATAGGAAGATAACTCCCTAACCTCTAAGTATAGAATAACCCTAGACGGATTAACATGACGTTAAAATTAATTGATCAATCAATTAGATAACTTACCAAAATAAAATTTAAAAAAACACTACTTAAATAACATCAATCAAAATGCAAGTAGAAGAGACAACTTTTAATTATTCGCTTTTATTTTACAAATTCTAAGTATTTAAAAAAATATATTATCAAGATATGAGGCAAGGTAAGCAATCCTTTAAAGGGGGTAATTCAATGCTTGAACTGTGGAATTTGTTTTAGACGCTAAAACTAACGATATCCAAGATTTTAAAAAAGTCATTGTTCATTTTAGTCTTAACCCTTTTCATTGTGTACGAATTTCAAACTGATCGACAAAACTATTAGCCTATTTTTTGCCATATAATTATAGTCTTCAAAACTCAATCAATACACACGTTCATACGCAAGTTTGCTTCGTGTAACGATTATCATCACTGGAAATGGAATCGGTAATCTATGTTCAAATTATGAACAAAGATACTTGCTCCCATGTGTGTGTGTGTGTGTATGTGTGAGTGAGTGTGTGTGTGTGTGTGTGTGTGTGTGTGTGTGTTATGCTCATGCGTAGTAAATCAGCTGTGTTAAATACGTCACCCCTCCAAAATGTGTTAACATTAGCATAGAAATCAACATTAGACTCCGCTCTCCATAAGCACATAGCTCATTGTCACCTGCCGGTCTTTGATTCGTTATCTACCACTGTTTAGATAGGAAAACTTTCTTTCCCTTCTTATTTTCTGCCTTTTCTGCTTAGGTACCACCAATTTTGATGCCATAGACGTATTTTACAAAATCAATTAAATGATTGAAAAAGAAATTACCAAAAATCAGGGAATTATCTGATTTTAATGAAATTTTCAGTGTTGATTTATCAATTAATGAGTTTTATTATTCAACAGTTATTTTATTTGAAAACTTTTTGATTTTTTTCAGGTCACTTAACTTTGAACCCCCTTTATTTGGGGCGCACAAAATATCGGTGCGATTATATATCGGTGCGGCTACATATCATCGAAACTAATTACAGTGTAAATAGAAAGACAAAAGACCGAAGGTGTGAATAGAAAAAATAAATAAAATAAAGGAGCGATTTTCGTAGAGAATAAGTACCGAAAATCTGAAAATTAGATGTAAAAATAACTTTAAAAAATTTGGAGATTTTTTTTTACTCTGTTGTATACGAAATATTTTTTTTATCTATCAATTAGGTATATAAATTGTTGCTCTCAAGGCGCATATGGATGGCACGAACGGTAATATTTGAAAGAATTTCGATTTATTTCCATTGAATCAGTTTGATTGAAACAATTCAGAAATTTAAAAGAAAGAAATCATTGATTAATAAGTCAACACTGAACATTTTATTAAAGTAAATTTTTGGTAATTTTTCAGTTTATCAAACGGCCATCGTATTTTTAACAGTTCTCCCGCTGACTTGTGTAAACAAAAAAAAGAAAGTTTTTTTTTTTTGCACACTTAGTGTTTTTGCGTGTTTGGAACAAGAAAAAGATACTTTATTTGAAATAAAATATCAAAAAGTTAATCATTTTTCTATACATAGTCTATTTAATGTTTTTTGTTATGGATTTCTAAGAAGTCATTTAAAATCTTAAGTAACGTATTTAGTACGTAATTACTTCACACCAAGAGCTCATTTTGGTCAAATTTTATTTTGCTTTTTAACAGTTGTTCATTATGTTACTACTTTTCACCTAAAACAAAAATTTGACCATAAATAATCGATTTAATTCATTCTAATTCTTTTTTAAAATGAAAATCGGTGCACATTTTGGTGGTACCTATTTCTGCTTAACTGTGCCCAATTCAAAGAGTTATTTTTTTCCAACCCATTTTACCCCTCAACACTCAAGATTATTGTCTTTTTTTCTGGTCTTGCTCCTACCCCTACCAATCCCTAAATGCTTACTGATCTGTGCTCCTCTCCTGAAACTAATAATAATACTTAATGTGGTGGGCTTCATCTCAATGGCCTTTAGTGAGGAATGGGCAACTAGGTCAACTGATTCGACTGACATGGGAACTTCGAAGCAGGCGAGGAGAACGACTTATGTCAAATAGCCAACAAAAGGCGCACATCACTACGAGCACGCACTCACTTTCTCATATATGAAGGAACCTATGTACATTACGCTTATTCAAGAAGCCAACACACACACACACACACACACACACACACACACACAAGCTTAAAGTAGCCGTCTTCACTGGGTAAGAATTAAAAATATGTCAAAGTAAATGAAAAATGTAAAAAATTACCATTTAAATTTTTTGGAAAAATGTTTGATAATCTTGTAATTTTTTGAAAATTACACAAAACGATAATTAATTAGTATGAAATATAAATCTACGTAAAAGAATATGATGGATTGGTTTTAATGTCAAGTCAACCCGTCTAGGGTGATTCATTTTAGAGGTTAAAGACTCATGTTCATTGTACGTTAATATTTAGATTTTTGTGTAGTTGTATCTTAAGAGGGTTTTTTTCACATCGAATACGAATATTTTTTATACGTATCTCTTATGACCTGAGCAGGTACTATAACTCCGGGTCAGAGTGAACCTGAGAGTAATGGCAATGAACGGGTACTCCACACTCCTCAGATCTCCAGAACTTCCAGTTGTTTTTTGCCCCTAAAAATTCGCCGGCTGGGAAGAACAATTTTGTTTTTTTCTTCTTCTAAATCTTCAAAGTACCTTATAAAAAAAGCAAAAATTAAAAAGATATTCGATTGGAACATTTATTTGTAAGAAAAAAATGTAATGTGACTCATTCATATATTTACGGACCAACATTAAAATAGAAATTAAAATACATTTTATCATGCATGTTTGTAAGTGTTCCTGTGACCTCTTGGTTATGCCACTGGCCTCCCAACTTTGCAGTTTCGAATCTAGTCAGTTCTATATAAATTGACACGTTTGGATGAACAGACAAACTAAATTTGATAACAGTTTTTACATTGTCCATATTAGATTCATATGTGAATAAGGAATAATATAGAAATACACTGATGATATAAAAGATATTGTTATTTTGTTGAAATTTTGAGCTAAAGTCAAATATTTTTGAATTTAATGGCAGAGACAAGAGAATTGCAGCAAATTGATGAATTAAATCGATTTCATTTCTCTTAAATGATATTTGAATATTTAGTATCTCTCAACCACTAAGAACCATGTTTCGACTCTTTTAAAAACTTTTGTCAAACATAATTTATATTTAAAAATGCAATGTAAAATTGGTTAATAAAATGAGTGGATTAGTCTGTAGAAAATGCAGTAGGCAATTACTATGATTTGAGATAGTGTAGAAAGTTTGACACACATATAGGCTACAGTCCCAGACGTCAAAAAGGGCTTAGTTTTCGAATTACGTTGCTAAACAATTAGTGGTAATAATTTTAGCGTAATCATTAATTAAAAATCAAAAAAGGCTAATAAAAAGTTTTCGCAATCGGTGACCTTTCTTGATATTATGCGAAAAGTAAAATTTAAACGGACTACTTTGTAAAAAAATACGAAGCAAAATGGAGTAGCTCCGAAAACAGAATAAGCGAATGAGAATCGTGTGTTCGAAATATAAATAAGTAAACAAAATGGCCACCTCCAGCGAAGAAGAAGCAACAGTTGTTAGCGACAAAAAATGTTTTATGTGCATTTTACCTTCCAAAAAGTCACGTAAATAAAACGAGTAATAAGCGAATTTGCTTTTAAGAAAAAAAAAATAGTATTTCGCATCATGTGACAACAAGTCACGTAAATAAAATGAGTAATAAGCGAATTTGCTTTTTAGAAAAAAGAAAAAAATAATAGTATTTCGCATATCGCGTAAATTTTTGTTGTTTCTATTCATAAGTTCGGTCTTTTATCTCTTTATTTATACTGTAATTAGTATCGAAAATGACCAACTCGCAAAACAATTTACGCCCCCAACATAAGGTGGGGTCAAAATTAAGTGACCTGAAAAAATGAGAAAGTTTTGAAATAAAATAAATAATGCATTATAAAGATCGTTCATTGATAAATAAACACTGAAAATTTCATTAAAATCCGATAATTCCCTGATTTTTGGTAAATTATTTTCTGTAGGGGGGCTAAAGTCATACGCATTTTAGGTTCATTTTGCCAGTAGCTAGTATAAAAATGAGCATTTTTAATATCTGTATACGAAATACTATTCATTTTTTTTTTTTACGTCTGGGACTTTTAAAAAATATTTTGCCAGTAGCTATACTAGTATAAACTAAGCATTTTTAATATCTGTATACGAAATACTATTAATTTTTTCCCGATTTTCTAAAAAGCCAGTTCTTTAATTGAAAATTATATTTTGAAATTTTTCCTGAAGAAAAAAAAATGTTTACTTTAGTTACTAAAGCATTATTATTGTTTGCTTTAGTTACTAAAGCATATTATTAGGAATTTTTTTGGGGGTGTTTTGAGGGTCATTCTAAATTAATATTTTTTTTATTTCATAAACACAGAACATCAGCTGATGTTTTCATTCCAGGTAAAATCTGTAATCTCATTGGCTAATTTGAATTCGGAGCTATTTTCGTTCTATACGTATTTTAATCACTTAAAACTTATTTTATTAATTCTTGAGGCAAGAAACATGCGCGAAAAAAAATTGGAATTTTGGGGTGATATCATTTTAATAATAAAGGACAATTTATTCGGCCACTTTTTACATCCGACACAACTGAACGATAATCGGCTTGGGACTGTAGCCTAATAGTAGGTAAATAGACTAGAAATAAAGACAAGTATAAAAAACTGATATTGAAAATTATATTATCTTTAATTGTATTAAATCACTGTAATAATTGTATATCAGCTTAAATTCTGCTTTATTGACTAAATAGAAAAAATAAGTTTATTGCGTGTAGTAAATTACAATATTGTTAGCAACTTTAATTGTGTTTGTACTGTACGCGGCTTGACTTTTTAAACGATATTTCTTGACATATATTTTAGTTACTGTGAATATAATTGATACATAGATATTCCGATCTACTTTTTCTTTCATTTCTAACAAGAAATAAAAATGAATGCATATACTTTGTATGTATACAAGAGAGAGTCAATGTTAACAAAAAATCCCAATATAGCTGCACCATTTCGACTCTAAGGAAAGGTTTAGAGAAAAAAGTTAGATGGAAATTACACGTAGATGCTGTATGGTGTTTTGACCAAATCCTAGAAGCAACACCCTACAAAACAGCAGCTGTACGACCACTTACAAAAAACTATCCAAGTAAAACCAACAACACAGTGTTAAGTGACCAACACAAACTTACACTGATCAGCACTGTGTGGACTCTGGATGCCGTCTAGAGAACCTACTAAGAGCGATGACCGATAGGGACGGATGGCGAGAGAGATTCAAAGGAATCTGTTCTGTCCGCATGCGTTGATGATGAAGAAGAAGACTATTGCTAATAGAAAAAATAAAACCATTCCATTCCATATACATTCAGTTTTTATTCACTGGTTTCGTAACATGATTCAGTCATGGGGGGGGGGGTCTACTATTGTAGCATCTCTTGGACAGGAATTTCTGTAAATTTCTCCAGCTTTAAAGCTGATTTGAATACATAGTTTTCCTTCTCCTAGACCGGTTGTCATACAAAGGTTAAAGACCGCAGTATGTCGTACTATTTATCCATAGAGGGAAGAATAGTTGGATTTATACCTTTCCCAGAGTATTAGCGCTGTATGAAATGCAAACAGCCTCGGCCTGGATTTGAACTATTGTAGCCGAGTCCATGTCCTATGACAATAACCGTTATGCTAAGAGCGTCTTAAAAGGGTGAAATAAGGTTGCAGAGTAATTAACGAGCGTTCACCGGAAATGTTGTTTTTCTTTACTAAATTTAATTTTTACTGGTTGGCTAGTGACCTCGATAAGGCCCGTCAGCAAATGATTTGCATTTCTATGTACAGTTTACTAGAGAATATTCGTGACCAATGAGTATGAGCTCGATACTTGAAGTTCCACGTACACTGCTTTGGTAAGATGATTGTTACAATTTAAGTTCGGTGTGGATAGGATATATAATGAACCTGCATTGACTAAAATATTTAGTGGTGCAAACGAAAATACATGTACCGTTTTGGTAATAAGATCACATTTCTGAACAGGGCGTAAGCCATCTTTTGTTTCATCACGTTTTTTTTCTCCAGTGATTGCGATCAGTAAGAGTCATAAAGACCAAAGGTCTTAACGCTTTTTCCAAAGATTGTAGTGATTTCGTTCTCATCGATGGAGAACTTGATATTTCTGACCACCTCCCGTATGGACTTAATTCTCGTGCTCACTTAACCGAAGCACTCTTAGAGACGAAATTCGACTCTGAAATAGTTGATAAAAGGCCTCATAGAAGGAGCAAATGTTACCTTTTCATCATTCATGATACTGTCAATTCCACTACTAGTACGAAAAGCAATAGTAAAATTGATCTTATCTTGATACCGACATTCAATGTTTGATATTTAGTCGACTAATCTACATTAGAAAGTGTTATATATATCTGTTTGAGGTATGACACCTGCAATTCAATCATCTTGTCGCCAGGGCTTAGAATACGTTGACTGTATCCCCTGTAGATAGGTAAAAAAACAAAAAAGGGGGGGTGTCCTGAGTATGAAACTAAACTGCATCCGATGGTGAGTCTCCATTTATCGAAATCAGGGGAGTGTGATATACGCTTTCATTACCATTACTTCATGGTGCATTCTGATCCGGAGTGGTAGTCCCATCTATGGATCAAATACAGAGTGTTCGGGAGAAATTTGACAGTTTCATAAGGAAAAAGAAAAAATGCTTGGTAACTACAAAATGTTATGGATTGTAAAGAAATTCGACAGGCACAGGAATTACACTACTGTCAACAAGTTTCACTCAAAATAACCACCATCAGCGTTGATCACAGCTTCAACCCTGCTCCGGAACCTGGAGCAAGCTGATGTTACAGTTTCCCGGTGAGGGTCTCAAAAACTACCTTAATTCTGTCAATTAACTGGGCTTTTGTAGTACTGGCACTGCGATTGGTGTCTTTCTCAACAGCGCCCCATACATAATAATCCATGGGGTTAAGATCTGGGGAGTTCGGAGGCCAAACATTGAAACTGGCGTAGTCGTAAAAATTCGCCGACAACTATTTTTTGCTTTTCCCAGAGGTGTGGCAGGGGCCCGAATTCTGCTGCCATAAATATGGCCTACCATTGGCCACCCTTGTTATCCAAAGCTTGACTACAGTGTTTAGCAATTCCTCGTAGGCATCTGAATTCAACCTGATACCCTCTCTGAACAAATGCGGATGCATCACATCCGAAAACCATCACAGTTTGGGGAAATTTAGTCTGCATGACACGAGGAGTTTCCTTTGGACTGTATGCAAGCCATCTATTATTCTGCATGTTGTGCTTTTGATCTTAGCAAAATTTATTCTCATCGGAAAAGAACCAGATTGTTTGTGGTTCAGCAGGATATTTCACTTTGCTTAGAAGTTTCTTCGCCCTTGTCAGACGATTTTCACGGGGCTTTTCTGTGAGCAGTTGACCTCTGCGACGCTTGTATGAGTAGTAGCGAAGGTCTTCATTGAGTGCAAGCTTCATGGTAGAGGCTAAAACATTCAATTCACGTGACAAAGCCCGAATTACAATGCCAGGGTCCTCTAACCGTTTTTCTGCAGATTTTCGAGGAATTCTGCTGTACGAACACAGATCGTCTGTTATGTTGCTTTCTTCTAGCCACAGTCTCATAGTCTCCATTGCAATTCTTCAGTTCATGCCTGATTGTTTTTACAGTGTTCAGAGTGCATTGAGCAGCAACAATAATCTCCATATTTTAATCATCATGATACAAGTTATTCTCTTCCATGATTCAGGTGGGTTCCAGTCATCCATTCTATCTGTCATCGTATATGAATGAAGAATGGTCCAGGATTTTAAAACCAACTATAAGTATATCAAATTTATCCCGAACACCCTGTAGATCTATTTTAAAAACATTTGAGAGGATCGTGTGCCAAAATAATCATCTTAAGAAACTACACAAAAATGTAAATGTGAATAATTGAAGGCGATTCCCTAACTTTTAAACATAAAATAACCTTAGAAGGGTTAACATGCTGTTAAAATCAATCAATCCACCAATCAATTGATTATCTGTTTTCTCTGGTAACAATTTCCTTATTAACATGTAGTAATCCTTATCAAAAGAAAACCAAGACTTCCTTTTCTTATTTTATTTTTTTGTCCCTAAAATAAAGAGAGGATCTTTTGAGAATTTATTTTAATATTTCTCATTAAATATATCTTTCTAATTCTAGTTTCATTAGAAATTTCCAACAAGAATTTTTAATGGACGAAGCTATTTCATTTTTTCTCTGTCTTCTATTTGCTGTTCTGGTGGCTTCTTCTCTTTCTTTCTTTGGCGCCAAAAATGCTGCATAGACAACGTCTGTAAAAGAACGCAGTCTTTCCCCTAATAGATTCCCTCAATCTAACATGAAGAATGAAATCCTTGTTGAGAGTCTTCCATCCACTATTATTTTCTATTGGTACCTTAAGTCGACAGACAAATATATCCTGTGTATGGTGGTATTTGTCTTGACACAGGTTCCCTTCAGTAGATTTATTTATCGCAGTTTAAGATTAACTGTGTTATTGATGCAATCATCTCATTAGAGTGCGATGAATATTCATTCATTAAACGCTAGTAAAACAGCAACATTGTGCGTACGTCGAATGTTCGAGATGGTCACTGGATTCTGACCTGTTCCAATTCCCCCGAAATTTTCTAGGAAAGCGTAGAGGCTCTATAACTTTTTTGTGATGTGGTAATAACTGAGTGGCTATACAGTGTTGTAGTTCATTGGAATTTTTTCTCGGAAGTCAAGTTACTAACCCTTATCTTTCTATGTGTTTGTCTTTTCTGGGTGATACAAGTGTAAGAACTAAAAGTTTATATTAAAAATATTGATTGGTTGCTTTTACTGGCATATCAACTCCTCTGGCAGTATTTCATGCCTACGTGTCAGGGAATTAGGTACATTGTACATTTAAATCTTTTGTGTAATTTATTACGTTTTCTTTTCTTTTTTTGCACACGGCTATATGATATCAAGTATCCAGATCTTATGCACACACACACACACATACACACACACACACACACATATATATATATATATATATAATATGTGTGTGTGTAAAAATGGAAAAGGAATTGAATCCGACAATATGAGGAAAAATGAGTGAACATTTATTTTGAATGTTTCATTCAAAATAAATGTTCCCTCTGATGAAGGTTGATTCTTCTATGTGTGCGAAATATTTTCACACACATAAACTGACCGAAACACATGTGTAAGTGATATCGATTAATGTGATATCGATTAAATTCATTTTATCCATTTACATTTCTTTTCTTTACTCATTTTCCTCATATATATATATATATATATATATATATATTATATATATATATATATATATATATATATTTTCAAAGCTTGGGCATAATTAAAAAAGAAAGAACAGAGATACAAACACAAAAACACACATAAACAAGCAACACACACACACACACACACAACACACAATTTGGAAGGCATGATCAGAACAAATGAACAGCCAATAGCAACAACTTCAGTTCTGGTGATCTTCTGTAGAAGAATATCCTGAAATATTAAGAATTAATCACAGTTTAAAAAACAACACCATAGTTACCTTCTTTTTTCTTTACATTTGCATTGTTATAGCCTTCAAAACCAACCAACAAACCAATATAACACAATACTTCAAGCAAATTATAAAACCCTTTTAGAAAGATTATTTCTTTTCTTTCCAACAATATACATATTTTAATGTTTGGACCAGAAATATGCAAGAAATTCGATTTAAACCGATAAGGTTGGAATTCGTCAATGTCCACAAAAATCAACCAAAGTGCTGGGGTTGCTACAGTACACTACCCTAATATTGTATATATATACTGTTATAGGTGATACACCTATAAGACTAATGGAATGCACCGACAGGTTACTATAAATAATAGGGATAATTGTGGCTTAGCAGTAAGCCAATGCGAGTGCCAATAACTCTGTTCGTCGGACGTAATTTCCACACCTCTCTATTGTATTTGTCTACTTTCTGTTAATACATTTTTTCTACATTTGTTACCGTCGTTTTGTTCTTATTTGACCCTTAAAACCTCACAACATATACTATCTAAAGTACCCGGTCCATGACCGGACTGAAAAAATTTAGGAACACCAGAGAGTGACTGGGGAGAAAATAAGAGGAAAATGATTTGTCAAATTAAAAAAAAAAAATCGCCGAGAATTGTCTAATGAATAAACGGTCGAAATAAACGTTAAAATTCGAGACACCACTAATAGGATTGAATTAAAGTAACTTCTAAAGTTAAAAAAAAGGTTAATAAACGAGTAAAAGAATATCTAGATATATACTATTTACATATTTATCGAAAGACCATTTATCTTAACGGATTTTAGGAAAAAGAAAAAAAAGGGAAGTGGTGTCTATTTATTTATTATTAAAATTATATTCTTTACTAAATAACAAATTTTCTTATACAAGTTACACACATTAGAATCATGTTTATTTTATGTTTGTTTAATGTTTAGTGTTTAATAAACACTAAACAAACAAAGCTTAACTTAACATTTCGTATATAAACAGTGTTATATAGGAAATGTTAAGTTAAGCTTCTTCATATAAGTTATTCAACTACTCGTATTTGTACTTTTCAAATTTTGTTATTGTTATTATTGTTATACATTTACTTGTTATTGTAATTTAAAAAAAAACTTTTATATATAGAGATGTTTGTTTATCTTTAGCATTAAATCATTTATTTCACATTTAAATGTTAAACTAAGTGTTACTTAATAGAAAAATGTAAAGATAAATAAACTTTCGACAACTATATGTATGTTATTTAGGCATAGGCGATTTTGTCATCTGCTAGGAATTTTAAAAGCGAATTAGAAATAATTAAATCTATTATTTAAGGTCAAACTTTGTCTAAAGCGATAAGTAGTAACATAATAACCATAATTAAAAAAAGAAAAATATCATTACATATGCAGTTATTTTTAATAGATTTAAAAGTATTAGTTTTGGTCAATTTCGACGATATCAGCCAGTCAGCCTCGTTTTCGATGTTTTTAAGTGCTTGTTTACAATTTTACTGTAACATTCGCGTTTGCAAAAATTTTACCAAAAATCAGGTAATTATCCGATTTTTAATGAAATTTTCAGTATTGATTTAACAATTAATGAATTTTATAATGCATTAGTTATTTTATTTCAAAACTTTAATTTAGTATTTTTGCTATGAAAAATTAATATATAAAATTCATTTAAAATATGAAAATGTTAAGTTTAAAATGTTATATTTTTAGATTCTAAAAATTAATATCTACTTAATGCAAACCTTATTTTTTGTTGACGAAAGTAATAAGTTTTGAAGAAAAACTCGATTGAAAATGTACCCCTTCAGAAAAAACATCGATGTATTTTTTTTCTTTTATAAAATAATAGCCAATTAAATAATTATCGAAATGAGTAAAAAAGAAATCTCCAAAAAATTAATTATTTATTATTTTTTTTACATTTTATTTTTCGATTTTCGTACTTATTTTCTGATAGAAAAGCCACCGTAAATTTTTTTTTTTGTTTCTATTCATAACTTCCGTCTTTTATCTCTTTATTTATACTGTAATTAGTATCAGGTAAGGACCAACTCGAAACATTTTACGCCCCCAGCATAAGGGGGTCAAAATTAAGTGACCTGAAAAAAATTAGAAAGTTTTGAAATAAAATAAATAATGCATTAGAAAGATCATTCATTGACACATAAACAGTGAAAATTTCATTAAAATCGATAATTCCCTGATTTTTGGTAAATTATTTTCTGTAGGGGGGCTAAAGTCATTTGGTCAAAAATGACTTTGAGGCTCTGTTTGCCAGTCCCTAGTATGTATTTATTTAAATATTTCTTTATTGTTTTACTGTTTGTTTACTATTTATTTACGAAATGTAAGTTAAGTTTCTTCAAATAAGTTTAATAACTTAACTACCTCATATTTTTTAACTCATGTCTAGATTTTGGTAACAGGCTTTTTTCTAAAACTCTTCTGTACTTACGAAGAAAATCAAATAATGATTAAAAATGGATATATTTTATTCTAAAATAAAAGTATTAATAATAAAAACAAAGTTGAGTTATTATTAATCGTTAAATTAAATATTTTCGTTTATTATTGTTATTTACTTCGCAGTAAAAAATAAGTCAATCGATAAAACCACATACTAATTACATATTTATAAATATAGGCAGCAGACAGCGATTTTTTAATATTAGCAGCAGCAACTATTCTGTGATTAACACAAATCGTTTGATTTTTGTTTAAGTAATTAATTATATCGCTTAATCAGTAAAATCAATAACCAAATTTGGTGTGTTTGTTAGTTATAAGGTTTGTCAATGGGTATGCAAGATTTCGAATCTGAATAACATCTCGTTTCTGAGTTATGTCGACATGTACATAACAAACATTCTTTTATATATATAGATATGCACACCCACCCCACACATATATATGTATATATGAATGCATATATATATATATATATATATATATATATATTATATATATATAAGCAAGCATATATATATATATATATATATATATATATATATATAAAGAAAGTTTGGTATGTACATGTCGACTTATAACTCAGAAACTGTATGTTAAGCAGATTCGAAATCTTGCATACACATTGACACCATTATAACTAAAAAATGCATCAAATTTGGTTAATGATTTTTACTGATTAAGGGATATAATTAATTGATTGATAAAAAATCAAACGATTTGTGTTAATCGTGGCATAGCCACTGCTGCTAAAATACATTTTTTTTTGCTGCCTGCTGCCTATATTCAGCAGTGATTTAAAACATATATATATTTATGCATGCATAGGTACATGTGTGTGTCTATATTGTATATATATATATATATATGCATGCATATATGTAGTGCGTATTGAGCAGGAATAGCCGGGCAGATCACATACCTCTGCAGGTCGACATATGGTTTGAATTCAGTTTTCCTTTCCTAGACTAGTTGCCATATTTATTAATATATTATGATTATAATATTATAAAACTTACCTCCTATTTATTCCTAATCAATATTTTATGTACAATGTTTAAAAGAGATTAGATTTCATTTATATCTGATCTACACCTTCAATTAACATCTGTCAGTTGTATCTATATACAATTTTGTTTTTTGTTTTTTTCTAATGTATTTTCTATGAGTTTATGATTTTTCTATACATTTATATTTGTGTGCTGGTATTTCATTGTGGTGTAATGGCTAGCAAGCTAATCTCACAGTTCCATTTCTTCTGAATAGTGAGTTCAATCCTTGCTCGAGCACACCCTACAAAACAGCAGCTGTACGACCACTTACAAAAAACTATCCAAGTAAAACCAACAACACAGTGTTAAGTGACCAACACAAACTTACACTGATCAGCACTGTGTGGACTCTGGATGCCGTCTAGAGAACCTACTAAGAGCGATGACCGATAGGGACGGATGGCGAGAGAGATTCAAAGGAATCTGTTCTGTCCGCATGCGTTGATGATGAAGAAGAAGACTATTGCTAATAGAAAAAATAAAACCATTCCATTCCATATACATTCAGTTTTTATTCACTGGTTTCGTAACATGATTCAGTCATGGGGGGGGGGTCTACTATTTGTAGCATCTCTTGGACAGGAATTTCTGTAAATTTCTCCAGCTTTAAAGCTGATTTGAATACATAGTTTTCCTTCTCCTAGACCGGTTGTCATACAAAGGTTAAAGACCGCAGTATGTCGTACTATTTATCCATAGAGGGAAGAATAGTTGGATTTATACCTTTCCAGAGTATTAGCGCTGTATGAAATGCAAACAGCCTCGGCCTGGATTTGAACTATTGTAGCCGAGTCCATGTCCTATGACAATAACCGTTATGCTAAGAGCGTCTTAAAGGGTGAAATAAGGTTGCAGAGTAATTAAGCAGCGTTCACCGGAAATGTTGTTTTCTTTACTAAATTTAATTTTTACTGGTTGGCTAGTGACCTCGATAAGGCCCGTCAGCAAATGATTTGCATTTCTATGTACAGTTTACTAGAGAATATTCGTGACCAATGAGTATGAGCTCGATACTTGAAGTTCCACGTACACTGCTTTGGTAAGATGATTGTTACAATTTAAGTTCGGTGTGGATAGGATATATAATGAACCTGCATTGACTAAAATATTTAGTGGTGCAAACGAAAATACATGTACCGTTTTGGTAATAAGATCACATTTCTGAACAGGGCGTAAGCCATCTTTTGTTTCATCACGTTTTTTTTTCTCAGTGATTGCGATCAGTAAGAGTCATAAAGACAAAGGTCTTAACGCTTTTTCCAAGATTGTAGTGATTTCGTTCTCATCGATGGAGAACTTGATATTTCTGACCACCTCCGTATGGACTTAATTCTCGTGCTCACTTAACCGAAGCACTCTTAGAGAGAAATTCGACTCTGAAATAGTTGATAAAAGGCCTCATAGAAGGAGCAAATGTTACCTTTTCATCATTCATGATACTGTCAATTCCACTACTAGTACGAAAAGCAATAGTAAAATTGATCTTATCTTGATACCGACATTCAATGTTTGATATTTAGTCGACTAATCTACATTAGAAAGTGTTATATATATCTGTTTGAGGTATGACACCTGCAATTCAATCATCTTGTCGCCAGGGCTTAGAATACGTTGACTGTATCCCTGTAGATAGGTAAAAAAACAAAAAAGGGGGGTGTCCTGAGTATGAAACTAAACTGCATCCGATGGTGAGTCTCCATTTATCGAAATCAGGGGAGTGTGATATACGCTTTCATTACCATTACTTCATGGTGCATTCTGATCCGGAGTGGTAGTCCCATCTATGGATCAAATACAGAGTGTTCGGGAGAAATTTGACAGTTTCATAAGGAAAAGAAAAAATGCTTGGAACTACAAAATGTTATGGATTGTAAAGAAATTCGACAGGCACAGGAATTACACTACTGTCAACAAGTTTCACTCAAAATAACCACCATCAGCGTTGATCACAGCTTCAACTGCTCCGGAACCTGGAGCAAGCTGATGTTACAGTTTCCCGGTGAGGGTCTCAAAAACTACCTTAATTCTGTCAATTAACTGGGCTTTTGTAGTACTGGCACTGCGATTGGTGTCTTTCTCAACAGCGCCCCATACATAATAATCCATGGGTTAAGATCTGGGGAGTTCGGAGGCCAAACATTGAAACTGGCGTAGTCGTAAAAATTCGCCGACAACTATTTTTTGCTTTTCCAGAGGTGTGGCAGGGGCCGAATTCTGCTGCCATAAATATGGCTACCATTGGCCACCCTTGTTATCCAAAGCTTGACTACAGTGTTTAGCAATTCCTCGTAGGCATCTGAATTCAACCTGATACCCTCTCTGAACAAATGCGGATGCATCACATCCGAAAACCATCACAGTTTGGGGAAATTTAGTCTGCATGACACGAGGAGTTTCCTTTGGACTGTATGCAAGCCATCTATTATTCTGCATGTTGTGCTTTTGATCTTAGCAAAATTTATTCTCATCGGAAAAGAACCAGATTGTTTGTGGTTCAGCAGGATATTTCACTTTGCTTAGAAGTTTCTTCGCCCTTGTCAGACGATTTTCACGGGGCTTTTCTGTGAGCAGTTGACCTCTGCGACGCTTGTATGAGTAGTAGCGAAGGTCTTCATTGAGTGCAAGCTTCATGGTAGAGGCTAAAACATTCAATTCACGTGACAAAGCCCGAATTACAATGCCAGGGTCCTCTAACCGTTTTTCTGCAGATTTTCGAGAATTCTGCTGTACGAACACAGATCGTCTGTTATGTTGCTTTCTTCTAGCCACAGTCTCATAGTCTCCATTGCAATTCTTCAGTTCATGCCTGATTGTTTTTACAGTGTTCAGAGTGCATTGAGCAGCAACAATAATCTCCATATTTTAATCATCATGATACAAGTTATTCTCTTCCATGATTCAGGTGGGTTCCAGTCATCCATTCTATCTGTCATCACGTATATGAATGAAGAATGGTCCAGGATTTTAAAACCAACTATAAGTATATCAAATTTATCCCGAACACCCTGTAGATTATTTTAAAAACATTTGAGAGGATCGTGTGCCAAAATAATCATCTTAAGAAACTACACAAAAATGTAAATGTGAATAATTGAAGGCGATTCCCTAACTTTTAAACATAAAATACCTTAGAAGGGTTAACACTGCTGTTAAAATCAATCAATCCACCAATCAATTGATTATCTGTTTTCTCTGGTAACAATTTCCTTATTAACATGTAGTAATCCTTATCAAAAGAAAACCAAGACTTCCTTTTCTTATTTTTTTTTTTGTCCCTAAAATAAAGAGAGGATCTTTTGAGAATTTATTTTAATATTTCTCATTAAATATATCTTTTCTAATTCTAGTTTCATTAGAAATTTCCAACAAGAATTTTTAATGGACGAAGCTATTTCATTTTTTCTCTGTCTTCTATTTGCTGTTCTGGTGGCTTCTTCTCTTTCTTTCTTTGGCGCCAAAAATGCTGCATAGACAACGTCTGTAAAAGAACGCAGTCTTTCCCCTAATAGATTCCCTCAATCTAACATGAAGAATGAAATCCTTGTTGAGAGTCTTCCATCCACTATTATTTTCTATTGGTACCTTAAGTCGACAGACAAATATATCCTGTGTATGGTGGTATTTGTCTTGACACAGGTTCCCTTCAGTAGATTTTATTATCGCAGTTTAAGATTAACTGTGTTATTGATGCAATCATCTCATTAGAGTGCGATGAATATTCATTCATTAAACGCTAGTAAAACAGCAACATTGTGCGTACGTCGAATGTTCGAGATGTCACTGGATTCTGACCTGTTCCAATTCCCCCGAAATTTTCTAGGAAAGCGTAGAGGCTCTATAACTTTTTGTGTGTGGTAATAACTGAGTGGCTATACAGTGTTGTAGTTCATTGGAATTTTTTCTCGGAAGTCAAGTTACTAACCCTTATCTTTCTATGTGTTTGTCTTTTCTGGGTGATACAAGTGTAAGAACTAAAAGTTTATATTAAAAATATTGATTGGTTGCTTTTACTGGCATATCAACTCCTCTGGCAGTATTTCATGCCTACGTGTCAGGAATTAGGTACATTGTACATTTAAATCTTTTGTGTAATTTATTACGTTTTCTTTTCTTTTTTTGCACACGGCTATATGATATCAAGTATCCAGATCTTATGCACACACACACACACACACACACACACACACACATATATATATATATATATATATATATGTGTGTGTAAAAATGGAAAGGAATTGAATCCGACAATATGAGGAAAATGAGTGAACATTTTTTTGAATGTTTCATTCAAAATAAATGTTCCCTCTGATGAAGGTGATTCTTCTATGTGTGCGAAATATTTTCACACACATAAACTGACCGAAACACATGTGTAAGTGATATCGATTAATGTGATATCGATTAAATTCATTTTATCCATTTACATTTCTTTTCTTTACTCATTTTCCTCATATATATATTATATTATATATATATATATATATATATATATATATATATATATATATATATATTTCAAAGCTTGGGCATAATTAAAAAAGAAAGAACAGAGATACAAACACAAAAACACACATAAACAAGCAAACAACACACACACACACACACAACACACAATTTGGAAGGCATGATCAGAACAAATGAACAGCCAATAGCAACAACTTCAGTTCTGGTGATCTTCTGTAGAAGAATATCCTGAAATATTAAGAATTAATCACAGTTTAACAAACAACACCATAGTTACCTTCTTTTTCTTTACATTTGCATTGTTATAGCCTTCAAAACCAACCAACAAACCAATATAACACAATACTTCAAGCAAATTATAAAACCCTTTTAGAAAGATTATTTCTTTTCTTTCCAACAATATACATATTTTAATGTTTGGACCAGAAATATGCAAGAAATTCCGATTTAAACCGATAAGGTTGGAATTCGTCAATGTCCACAAAAATCAACCAAAGTGCTGGGGTTGCTACAGTACACTACCCTATATTGTATATATATACTGTTATAGGTGATACACCCTATAAGACTAATGAATGCACCGACAGGTTACTATAAATAATAGGGATAATTGTGGCTTAGCAGTAAGCCAATGCGAGTGCCAATAACTCTGTTCGTCGGACGTAATTTCCACACCTCTCTATTGTATTTGTCTACTTTCTGTTAATACATTTTTCTACATTTGTTACCCGTCGTTTTGTTCTTATTTGACCCCTTAAAACCTCACAACATATACTATCTAAAGTACCCGGTCCATGACCGGACTAAAAAATTTAGGAACACCAGAGAGTGACTGGGGAGAAAATAAGAGGAAAATGATTTGTCAAATTAAAAAAAAAAAATCGCCGAGAATTGTCTAATGAATAAACGGTCGAAATAAACGTTAAAATTCGAGACACCACTAATAGGATTGAATTAAAGTAACTTCTAAAGTTAAAAAAAAGGTTAATAAACGAGTAAAAGAATATCTAGATATATACTATTTACATATTTATCGAAAGACCATTTATCTTAACGGATTTTAGGAAAAAAGAAAAAAAAGGGAAGTGGTGTCTATTTATTTATTTTAAAATTATATTCTTTACTAAATAACAAATTTTCTTATACAAGTTACACACATTAGAATCATGTTTATTTATGTTTGTTTAATGTTTAGTGTTTAATAAACACTAAACAAACAAAGCTTAACTTAACATTTCGTATATAACAGTGTTTATATAGGAAATGTTAAGTTAAGCTTCTTCATATAAGTTATTCAACTACCTCGTATTTGTACTTTTCAAATTTTGTTATTGTTATTATTGTTATACATTTACTTGTTATTGTAATTTAAAAAAAAACTTTATATATAGAGATGTTTGTTTATCTTTAGCATTAAATCATTTATTTCACATTTAAATGTTAAACTAAGTGTTACTTAATAGAAAAAATGTAAAGATAAATAAACTTTCGACAACTATATGTATGTATTTAGGCATTTAAAAAGATATTCGATTGGAACATTTATTTGTAAGAAAAAAATGTAATGTGACTCATTCATATATTTACGGACCAACATTAAAATAGAAATTAAAATACATTTTATCATGCATGTTTGTAAGTGTTCCTGTGACCTCTTGGTTATGCCACTGGCCTCCCAACTTTGCAGTTTCGAATCTAGTCAGTTCTATATAAATTGACACGTTTGGATGAACAGACAAACTAAATTTGATAACAGTTTTTACATTGTCCATATTAGATTCATATGTGAATAAGGAATAATATAGAAATACACTGATGATATAAAAGATATTGTTATTTTGTTGAAATTTTGAGCTAAAGTCAAATATTTTTGAATTTAATGGCAGAGACAAGAGAATTGCAGCAAATTGATGAATTAAATCGATTTCATTTCTCTTAAATGATATTTGAATATTTAGTATCTCTCAACCACTAAGAACCATGTTTCGACTCTTTTAAAAACTTTTGTCAAACATAATTTATATTTAAAAATGCAATGTAAAATTGGTTAATAAAATGAGTGGATTAGTCTGTAGAAAATGCAGTAGGCAATTACTATGATTTGAGATAGTGTAGAAAGTTTGACACACATATAGGCTACAGTCCCAGACGTCAAAAAGGGCTTAGTTTTCGAATTACGTTGCTAAACAATTAGTGGTAATAATTTTAGCGTAATCATTAATTAAAAATCAAAAAAGGCTAATAAAAAGTTTTCGCAATCGGTGACCTTTCTTGATATTATGCGAAAAGTAAAATTTAAACGGACTACTTTGTAAAAAAATACGAAGCAAAAATGGAGTAGCTCCGAAAACAGAATAAGCGAATGAGAATCGTGTGTTCGAAATATAAATAAGTAAACAAAATGGCCACCTCCAGCGAAGAAGAAGCAACAGTTGTTAGCGACAAAAAATGTTTTATGTGCATTTTACCTTCCAAAAAGTCACGTAAATAAAACGAGTAATAAGCGAATTTGCTTTTAAGAAAAAAAAAATAGTATTTCGCATCATGTGACAACAAGTCACGTAAATAAAATGAGTAATAAGCGAATTTGCTTTTTAGAAAAAAGAAAAAAATAATAGTATTTCGCATATCGCGTAAATTTTTGTTGTTTCTATTCATAAGTTCGGTCTTTTATCTCTTTATTTATACTGTAATTAGTATCGAAAATGACCAACTCGCAAAACAATTTACGCCCCCAACATAAGGTGGGGTCAAAATTAAGTGACCTGAAAAAATGAGAAAGTTTTGAAATAAAATAAATAATGCATTATAAAGATCGTTCATTGATAAATAAAACACTGAAAATTTCATTAAAATCCGATAATTCCCTGATTTTTGGTAAATTATTTTCTGTAGGGGGGCTAAAGTCATACGCATTTAGGTTCATTTTGCCAGTAGCTAGTATAAAAATGAGCATTTTTAATATCTGTATACGAAATACTATTCATTTTTTTTTTTACGTCTGGGACTTTTAAAAAATATTTTGCCAGTAGCTATACTAGTATAAACTAAGCATTTTTAATATCTGTATACGAAATACTATTAATTTTTCCCCGATTTTCTAAAAAGCCAGTTCTTTAATTGAAAATTATATTTTGAAATTTTTCCTGAAGAAAAAAAATGTTTACTTTAGTTACTAAAGCATTATTATTGTTTGCATTAGTTACTAAAGCATATTATTAGGAATTTTTTGGGGGTGTTTTGAGGGTCATTCTAAATTAATATTTTTTTATTTCATAAACACAGAACATCAGCTGATGTTTTTCATTCCAGGTAAAATCTGTAATCTCATTGGCTAATTTGAATTCGGAGCTATTTTCGTTCTATACGTATTTTAATCACTTAAAACTTATTTTATTAATTCTTGAGGCAAGAAACATGCGCGAAAAAAAATTGGAATTTTGGGGGTGATATCATTTTAATAATAAAGGACAATTTATTCGGCCACTTTTTACATCCGACACAACTGAACGATAATCGGCTTGGGACTGTAGCCTAATAGTAGGTAAATAGACTAGAAATAAAGACAAGTATAAAAAACTGATATTGAAAATTATATTATCTTTAATTGTATTAAATCACTGTAATAATTGTATATCAGCTTAAATTCTGCTTTATTGACTAAATAGAAAAAATAAGTTTATTGCGTGTAGTAAATTACAATATTGTTAGCAACTTTAATTGTGTTTGTACTGTACGCGGCTTGACTTTTTAAACGATATTTCTTGACATATATTTTAGTTACTGTGAATATAATTGATACATAGATATTCCGATCTACTTTTTCTTTCATTTCTAACAAGAAATAAAAATGAATGCATATACTTTGTATGTATACAAGAGAGAGTCAATGTTAACAAAAAATCCCAATATAGCTGCACCATTTCGACTCTAAGGAAAGGTTTAGAGAAAAAAGTTAGATGGAAATTACACGTAGATGCTGTATGGTGTTTTGACCAAATCCTAGAAGCAACACCCTACAAAACAGCAGCTGTACGACCACTTACAAAAAACTATCCAAGTAAAACCAACAACACAGTGTTAAGTGACCAACACAAACTTACACTGATCAGCACTGTGTGGACTCTGGATGCCGTCTAGAGAACCTACTAAGAGCGATGACCGATAGGGACGGATGGCGAGAGAGATTCAAAGGAATCTGTTCTGTCCGCATGCGTTGATGATGATGAAGAAGAAGACTATTGCTAATAGAAAAAATAAAACCATTCCATTCCATATACATTCAGTTTTTATTCACTGGTTTCGTAACATGATTCAGTCATGGGGGGGGGGGTCTACTATTGTAGCATCTCTTGGACAGGAATTTCTGTAAATTTCTCCAGCTTTAAAGCTGATTTGAATACATAGTTTTCCTTCTCCTAGACCGGTTGTCATACAAAGGTTAAAGACCGCAGTATGTCGTACTATTTATCCATAGAGGGAAGAATAGTTGGATTTATACCTTTCCCAGAGTATTAGCGCTGTATGAAATGCAAACAGCCTCGGCCGGATTTGAACTATTGTAGCCGAGTCCATGTCCTATGACAATAACCGTTATGCTAAGAGCGTCTTAAAAGGGTGAAATAAGGTTGCAGAGTAATTAACGAGCGTTCACCGGAAATGTTGTTTTTCTTTACTAAATTTAATTTTTACTGGTTGGCTAGTGACCTCGATAAGGCCCGTCAGCAAATGATTTGCATTTCTATGTACAGTTTACTAGAGAATATTCGTGACCAATGAGTATGAGCTCGATACTTGAAGTTCCACGTACACTGCTTTGGTAAGATGATTGTTACAATTTAAGTTCGGTGTGGATAGGATATATAATGAACCTGCATTGACTAAAATATTTAGTGGTGCAAACGAAAATACATGTACCGTTTTGGTAATAAGATCACATTCTGAACAGGGCGTAAGCCATCTTTTGTTTCATCACGTTTTTTTCTCCAGTGATTGCGATCAGTAAGAGTCATAAAGACCAAAGGTCTTAACGCTTTTTCCAAAGATTGTAGTGATTTCGTTCTCATCGATGGAGAACTTGATATTTCTGACCACCTCCCGTATGGACTTAATTCTCGTGCTCACTTAACCGAAGCACTCTTAGAGACGAAATTCGACTCTGAAATAGTTGATAAAAGGCCTCATAGAAGGAGCAAATGTTACCTTTCATCATTCATGATACTGTCAATTCCACTACTAGTACGAAAAGCAATAGTAAATTGATCTTATCTTGATACCGACATTCAATGTTTGATATTTAGTCGACTAATCTACATTAGAAAGTGTTATATATATCTGTTTGAGGTATGACACCTGCAATTCAATCATCTTGTCGCCAGGGCTTAGAATACGTTGACTGTATCCCCTGTAGATAGGTAAAAAAACAAAAAAGGGGGGGTGTCCTGAGTATGAAACTAAACTGCATCCGATGGTGAGTCTCCATTTATCGAAATCAGGGGAGTGTGATATACGCTTTCATTACCATTACTTCATGGTGCATTCTGATCCGGAGTGGTAGTCCCATCTATGGATCAAATACAGAGTGTTCGGGAGAAATTTGACAGTTTCATAAGGAAAAAGAAAAAATGCTTGGTAACTACAAAATGTTATGGATTGTAAAGAAATTCGACAGGCACAGGAATTACACTACTGTCAACAAGTTTCACTCAAAATAACCACCATCAGCGTTGATCACAGCTTCAACCCTGCTCCGGAACCTGGAGCAAGCTGATGTTACAGTTTCCCGGTGAGGGTCTCAAAAACTACCTTAATTCTGTCAATTAACTGGCTTTTGTAGTACTGGCACTGCGATTGGTGTCTTTCTCAACAGCGCCCCATACATAATAATCCATGGGTTAAGATCTGGGGAGTTCGGAGGCCAAACATTGAAACTGGCGTAGTCGTAAAAATTCGCCGACAACTATTTTTTGCTTTTCCCAGAGGTGTGGCAGGGGCCCGAATTCTGCTGCCATAAATATGGCCTACCATTGGCCACCCTTGTTATCCAAAGCTTGACTACAGTGTTTAGCAATTCCTCGTAGGCATCTGAATTCAACCTGATACCCTCTCTGAACAAATGCGGATGCATCACATCCGAAAACCATCACAGTTTGGGGAAATTTAGTCTGCATGACACGAGGAGTTTCCTTTGGACTGTATGCAAGCCATCTATTATTCTGCATGTTGTGCTTTTGATCTTAGCAAAATTTATTCTCATCGGAAAAGAACCAGATTGTTTGTGGTTCAGCAGGATATTTCACTTTGCTTAGAAGTTTCTTCGCCCTTGTCAGACGATTTTCACGGGGCTTTTCTGTGAGCAGTTGACCTCTGCGACGCTTGTATGAGTAGTAGCGAAGGTCTTCATTGAGTGCAAGCTTCATGGTAGAGGCTAAAACATTCAATTCACGTGACAAAGCCCGAATTACAATGCCAGGGTCCTCTAACCGTTTTTTCTGCAGATTTTCGAGGAATTCTGCTGTACGAACACAGATCGTCTGTTATGTTGCTTTCTTCTAGCCACAGTCTCATAGTCTCCATTGCAATTCTTCAGTTCATGCCTGATTGTTTTTACAGTGTTCAGAGTGCATTGAGCAGCAACAATAATCTCCATATTTTAATCATCATGATACAAGTTATTCTCTTCCATGATTCAGGTGGGTTCCAGTCATCCATTCTATCTGTCATCACGTATATGAATGAAGAATGGTCCAGGATTTTAAAACCAACTATAAGTATATCAAATTTATCCCGAACACCCTGTAGATCTATTTTAAAAACATTTGAGAGGATCGTGTGCCAAAATAATCATCTTAAGAAACTACACAAAAATGTAAATGTGAATAATTGAAGGCGATTCCCTAACTTTTAAACATAAAATAACCTTAGAAGGGTTAACATGCTGTTAAAATCAATCAATCCACCAATCAATTGATTATCTGTTTTCTCTGGTAACAATTTCCTTATTAACATGTAGTAATCCTTATCAAAAGAAAACCAAGACTTCCTTTTCTTATTTTATTTTTTTGTCCCTAAAATAAAGAGAGGATCTTTTGAGAATTTATTTTAATATTTCTCATTAAATATATCTTTTCTAATTCTAGTTTCATTAGAAATTTCCAACAAGAATTTTTAATGGACGAAGCTATTTCATTTTTTCTCTGTCTTCTATTTGCTGTTCTGGTGGCTTCTTCTCTTTCTTTCTTTGGCGCCAAAAATGCTGCATAGACAACGTCTGTAAAAGAACGCAGTCTTTCCCCTAATAGATTCCCTCAATCTAACATGAAGAATGAAATCCTTGTTGAGAGTCTTCCATCCACTATTATTTTCTATTGGTACCTTAAGTCGACAGACAAATATATCCTGTGTATGGTGGTATTTGTCTTGACACAGGTTCCCTTCAGTAGATTTATTTATCGCAGTTTAAGATTAACTGTGTTATTGATGCAATCATCTCATTAGAGTGCGATGAATATTCATTCATTAAACGCTAGTAAAACAGCAACATTGTGCGTACGTCGAATGTTCGAGATGGTCACTGGATTCTGACCTGTTCCAATTCCCCCGAAATTTTCTAGGAAAGCGTAGAGGCTCTATAACGTTTTTGTGATGTGGTAATAACTGAGTGGCTATACAGTGTTGTAGTTCATTGGAATTTTTTCTCGGAAGTCAAGTTACTAACCCTTATCTTTCTATGTGTTTGTCTTTTCTGGGTGATACAAGTGTAAGAACTAAAAGTTTATATTAAAAATATTGATTGGTTGCTTTTACTGGCATATCAACTCCTCTGGCAGTATTTCATGCCTACGTGTCAGGGAATTAGGTACATTGTACATTTAAATCTTTTGTGTAATTTATTACGTTTTCTTTTCTTTTTTTGCACACGGCTATATGATATCAAGTATCCAGATCTTATGCACACACACACACACACATACACACACACACACACACACACATATATATATATATATATATATGTGTGTGTGTAAAAATGGAAAAGGAATTGAATCCGACAATATGAGGAAAAATGAGTGAACATTTATTTTGAATGTTTCATTCAAAATAAATGTTCCCTCTGATGAAGGTCGATTCTTCTATGTGTGCGAAATATTTTCACACACATAAACTGACCGAAACACATGTGTAAGTGATATCGATTAATGTGATATCGATTAAATTCATTTTATCCATTTACATTTCTTTTCTTTACTCATTTTTCCTCATTATTATATAATATATATATATATATATATATATATATATATATATATAATATATATATTTCAAAGCTTGGGCATAATTAAAAAAGAAAGAACAGAGATACAAACACAAAAACACACATAAACAAGCAACACCACACACACACACACACACACACACAATTTGGAAGGCATGATCAGAACAAATGAACAGCCAATAGCAACAACTTCAGTTCTGGTGATCTTCTGTAGAAGAATATCCTGAAATATTAAGAATTAATCACAGTTTAACAAACAACACCATAGTTACCTTCTTTTTTCTTTACATTTGCATTGTTATAGCCTTCAAAACCAACCAACAAACCAATATAAACACAATACTTCAAGCAAATTATAAAACCCTTTTAGAAAGATTATTTTCTTTTCTTTCCAACAATATACATATTTTAATGTTTGGACCAGAAATATGCAAGAAATTCCGATTTAAACCGATAAGGTTGGAATTCGTCAATGTCCACAAAAATCAACCAAAGTGCTGGGGTTGCTACAGTACACTACCCTGATATTGTATATATATACTGTTATAGGTGATACACCCTATAAGACTAATGGAATGCACCGACAGGTTACTATAAATAACAGGGATAATTGTGGCTTAGCAGTAAGCCAATGCGAGTGCCAATAACTCTGTTCGTCGGACGTAATTTCCACACCTCTCTATTGTATTTGTCTACTTTCTGTTAATACATTTTTCTACATTTGTTACCCGTCGTTTTGTTCTTATTTGACCCCTTAAAACCTCACAACATATACTATCTAAAGTACCCGGTCCATGACCGGACTAAAAAAATTTAGGAACACCAGAGAGTGACTGGGGAGAAAATAAGAGGAAAATGATTTGTCAAATTAAAAAAAAAAAAATCGCCGAGAATTGTCTAATGAATAAACGGTCGAAATAAACGTTAAAATTCGAGACACCACTAATAGGATTGAATTAAAGTAACTTCTAAAGTTAAAAAAAAGGTTAATAAACGAGTAAAAGAATATCTAGATATATACTATTTACATATTTATCGAAAGACCATTTATCTTAACGGATTTTAGGAAAAAAGAAAAAAAAGGGAAGTGGTGTCTATTTATTTATTATTAAAATTATATTCTTTACTAAATAACAAATTTTCTTATACAAGTTACACACATTAGAATCATGTTTATTTTATGTTTGTTTAATGTTTAGTGTTTAATAAACACTAAACAAACAAAGCTTAACTTAACATTTCGTATATAAACAGTGTTTATATAGGAAATGTTAAGTTAAGCTTCTTCATATAAGTTATTCAACTACCTCGTATTTGTACTTTTCAAATTTTGTTATTGTTATTATTGTTATACATTTACTTGTTATTGTAATTTAAAAAAAAACTTTTATATATAGAGATGTTTGTTTATCTTTAGCATTAAATCATTTATTTCACATTTAAATGTTAAACTAAGTGTTACTTAATAGAAAAAATGTAAAGATAAATAAACTTTCGACAACTATATGTATGTAATTTAGGCATAGGCGATTTTGTCATCTGCTAGGAATTTTAAAAGCGAATTAGAAATAATTAAATCTATTATTTAAGGTCAAACTTTGTCTAAAGCGATAAGTAGTAACATAATAACCATAATTAAAAAAAGAAAAATATCATTACATATGCAGTTTATTTTTAATAGATTTAAAAGTATTAGTTTTGGTCAATTTCGACGATATCAGCCAGTCAGCCTCGTTTTCGATGTTTTTAAGTGCTTGTTTACAATTTTACTGTAACATTCGCGTTTGCAAAATATTTTACCAAAAATCAGGTAATTATCCGATTTTAATGAAATTTTCAGTATTGATTTAACAATTAATGAATTTTATAATGCATTAGTTATTTTATTTCAAAACTTTAATTTAGTATTTTTGCTATGAAAAATTAATATATAAAATTCATTTAAAATATGAAAATGTTAAGTTTAAAATGTTATATTTTTAGATTCTAAAAATTAATATCTACTTAATGCAAACCTTATTTTTGTTGACGAAAGTAATAAGTTTTGAAGAAAAACTCGATTGAAAATGTACCCCTTCAGAAAAAACATCGATGTATAATTTTTTCTTTTATAAAATAATAGCCAATTAAATAATTATCGAAATGAGTAAAAAAGAAATCTCCAAAAAATTAATTATTTATTATTTTTTTACATTTTATTTTTCGATTTTCGGTACTTATTTTCTGATAGAAAAGCCACCGTAAATTTTTTTTTTGTTTCTATTCATAACTTCCGTCTTTTATCTCTTTATTTATACTGTAATTAGTATCAGGTAAGGACCAACTCGAAACAATTTTACGCCCCCAGCATAAGGGGGGTCAAAATTAAGTGACCTGAAAAAAATTAGAAAGTTTTGAAATAAAATAAATAATGCATTAGAAAGATCATTCATTGACACATAAACAGTGAAAATTTCATTAAAATCCGATAATTCCCTGATTTTTGGTAAATTATTTTCTGTAGGGGGGCTAAAGTCATTTGGTCAAAAATGACTTTGAGGCTCTGTTTGCCAGTCCCTAGTATGTATTTATTTAAATATTTCTTTATTGTTTTACTGTTTGTTTACTATTTATTTACGAAATGTAAGTTAAGTTTCTTCAAATAAGTTATATAACTTAACTACCTCATATTTTTTAACTCATGTCTAGATTTTGGTAACAGGCTTTTTTCTAAAACTCTTCTGTACATACGAAAGAAAATCAAATAATGATTAAAAATGGATATATTTTATTCTAAAATAAAAGTATTAATAATAAAAACAAAGTTGAGTTATTATTAATCGTTAAATTAAATATTTTCGTTTATTATTGTTATTTACTTCGCAGTAAAAAATAAGTCAATCGATAAAACCACATACTAATTACATATTTATAAATATAGGCAGCAGACAGCGATTTTTTTAATATTAGCAGCAGCAACTATTCTGTGATTAACACAAATCGTTTGATTTTTGTTTAAGTAATTAATTATATCGCTTAATCAGTAAAAATCAATAACCAAATTTGGTGTGTTTGTTAGTTATAAGGTTGTCAATGGGTATGCAAGATTTCGAATCTGAATAACATCTCGTTTCTGAGTTATGTCGACATGTACATAACAAACATTCTTTTATATATATAGATATGCACACCCACCCACACACATATATATGTATATATGAATGCATATATATATATATATATATATATATATATATATATATATATATAAGCAATATATATATATATATATATATATATATATATATATAAGAAAGTTTGGTATGTACATGTCGACTTATAACTCAGAAACTGTATGTTAAGCAGATTCGAAATCTTGCATACACATTGACACCATTATAACTAAAAAATGCATCAAATTTGGTTAATGATTTTTACTGATTAAGGGATATAATTAATTGATTGATAAAAAATCAAACGATTTGTGTTAATCGTGGCATAGCCACTGCTGCTAAAATACATTTTTTTTGCTGCCTGCTGCCTATATTCAGCAGTGATTTAAAACATATATATATTTATGCATGCATAGGTACATGTGTGTGTCTATATTGTATATATATATATATATATGCATGCATATATGTAGTGCGTATTGAGCAGGAATAGCCTGGCAGATCACATACCTCTGCAGGTCGACATATGGTTTGAATTCAGTTTTCCTTTCCTAGACTAGTTGCCATATTTATTAATATATTATGATTATAATATTATAAAACTTACCTCCTATTTATTCCTAATCAATATTTTATGTACAATGTTTAAAAGAGATTAGATTTCATTTATATCTGATCTACACCTTCAATTAACATCTGTCAGTTGTATCTATATACAATTTTGTTTTTTGTTTTTTTCTAATGTATTTTCTATGAGTTTATGATTTTTCTATACATTTATATTTGTGTGCTGGTATTTCATTGTGGTGTAATGGCTAGCAAGCTAATCTCACAGTTCCATTTCTTCTGAATAGTGAGTTCAATCCTTGCTCGATGCCCCATACTTACAACCTTTGTCACATCCTACCCTAGGCGAACAGGTTGGGTAAATACCTACTTATTTTTGCATGTCTATATAAATATATGCGTATATATTTTTTCTGTACATATTTGTACACACACACACACATGTAAGCATCTATGTATATAAACAAATGAATGTATTATTATCCATAAATAATCTATACTACTATTTACCCATGGTTGAAGCGAGAAGTTTTGGATCGTTGCTTTTCTAAGGGTTGTGAAATGTCTTGTTCAGGATTTGATATTGGTTAGTTGAATCCACTTCTTATAATGATAACAATTATTCCACAATCACCTCCATCAATGATGAATAGCTTTAAACAAAGATAGTTGCTCTCTGGAGTCAAATTTTCATCTGTTTCATGCTGTTTATTTTTTAACCAGATGTTGAGATTCAACCATTTGGCCATTTACTCTTAGATACACTGAGAGTCAAGTTCATGGTTAAATGCCAACATTATGATGTTGTGCATTATAATGATAATGTGCATGAAATAGCACACAGATGAGATGTCTTCATTGTTTCAGTGTTTGACTGGATAAGGATAATTGTACTTTATTCTTGCTCAGGTTTTAGAACAAGAGTGCCCACACATTTTTGGTTTGCGAGCTACTTCTAAAATGACCTGGTCAAAAGTATTAAAAACATTCTAAATATATTTATGTACTGAGTAAACTTTATATATACAATATATGCTTGCATACCTTTCATCAGTGCATGAACCCTTATGGTAATATACTGACACATAGATTTAAACATATAGAGACACTGGTGGTCTAACATAAGAAAGGGACTAGATGACTTGAATTCAAATCCTGAACAAGGCTGTTTGCATTTCACATGCTGGTATTACCCTCGGGAAATGTAAGAATTCAATTATTTTCCTTCTATTTATGGGTAGATAATAGGGCAGACTTGAATCCCATAGGATCTATTTGCATTTACCTGTGCAATCTTCCAGTTGGTCATAATTGAGCACCCCTGCCTTAGAAGCAACACAAATATTTTTGTGTACGTTGTGCATCAGTTTAAATTTAAAAAAAATGATCTATAAATGTTAGCTTATAAAACATGATTTAAACTGCAGAAAATTATTAGTAATTATTAGTACTTACTTTTTTTATTCTTTTCGGTGTGGCACATTTAATGGCTGGAATGCACTTCTGATTCTAAAACTGAAAAAGTTTGCAAATAAAAAAGATTATAAGAGATTCACAATTACAATACTAAAATACATTTTGAAAAGAAATGAAAACATTAAAGGAAAAAAATGGATCTTGTGTGATGGGTGATATATTGCACAAGTCTGTTTCTGAAAGAAATTTTTATTTACTGATTCTTCTAAAAATTACTGTTTTATTACCAAAGTTTTAAAAGTATTTTTTAAAAAGTTTTAGACTGGTGTATATTGAACAAGCAACACTTTCAGGGGAATATATCACACAAGATCCAATTTTCTAAAGTAATGTGGATTAAAGTTGCATCTTTCCTTCATGCATTAAGTATATTTGGTTGAATTTAGTTGCTCTCTATACCAAAAGGGTTAAGGATAATTAAGGAATAAGAAACATTGTCTTGATGTTTCTTAATGCCATTTTATGTTAGGATGTACATGAGACAAACAGACAAATTTCCTCTTTCATACACAGAAGTGTGTAGCTTGTTTTTGTATTTGATGTCAGTAAGAAAAGAAAATTCCAATTCACATAAATAGGAAGTGAAAAATGTGCTATAGCCCATAGTTTGGGAATCACTAAGATAAGTTAATAGCCCAAAAAAAACTTGGTCAAAAATCTTTAGACACTTCTAATGTTCCCTCAGAAACAGGCACAGTAAAGTAAAAAAAAAAGAAGAAAGTAATTCTTCTCTGTGGCTTTTAATCATGCATGTATTAATCAAGCTTTTCTGCCTAAATACACCCTATCTAAGCTATATACATATGTTTATTTATGTGTCTGTATATTACTATACACCTATGTAGTTTTCAGTGAGTTTATGATTTTTCTATATAATTATGTTTATCTATATAAATATATGTGTACATATATTTTTTCTGGACTTATTTATACTCACACACACACAAACACGCACACACATGCACATACACTCACATAAATATCTATGAATATAAACATGTGAGTGTATTATTCATCCAAGAGTAAACGGATACAGAAGGTCCCCAGATGTTTAACTACATATATTCATACAGTATGTGCAAGCAGGCATATAAGAACATATGCATAATCACTTGTACATTTGTGATTATGATAACATAAACATACAGGTTATTTTAATGTGCTTACCATCTGTTCACTGTCTGTCATGTCCATTTAAGTTTCATCTGTTCCAAGATAGCATTCAAATATTTTTAAACATTTGTCACATTAGGGACAAGAAACAAAATACATATCTAAATATGTATAGATAGATATGTATGTATGTATTTATGTATGTATGTATGTATCTCTCTCTCTCTCTTTTTGTATATATATATATATATATATATATATATGTATATATATATATATATATATATATATATATATATATATATATATATTTTATTTTTCATTTCAACATACCATCGGATTGCTTCCATTTTCAACTTACACACACACACACACACACACACACATATATATATATATATATATATATATATATATATATATATATATATATATATATATAAGGATTGATCAAGAAGTGAATAGCTTGATATAAAGTTATTACTTGCATTTGGATATGTAATTTTCACTGTACAATGTTTGATTAGATGGTTAATCACAACACTGAATGAAATGCATTGAAAAAGATGATTATCATGATAAATAAATATTTGTTGTGTAAAATAGAAGCTTTTTAAAACATTATTATTATTTTACTCTCTCTCACTATCCATCTATTTATCCATCTATCTATCTATCTGAGAAATATAAAACATAAGTTTAATGTTAGTAAGAGAAGAAAATCACACACACACACACACACACACACACACACACACATATATATATATATATATATATATATATATATATATATAAAATATATACTAGAAAAAACTGAGCTCAGGTTAGATTGTTGAAAAATCACACACAACAATATTATTTCATCAATTTAA
This sequence comes from Doryteuthis pealeii, assembly GCA_023376005.1. Taxonomy (NCBI): domain Eukaryota; kingdom Metazoa; phylum Mollusca; class Cephalopoda; order Myopsida; family Loliginidae; genus Doryteuthis; species Doryteuthis pealeii. Next base: position 21,619,133 of record CM042141.1, read on the forward strand.
AGTATTTTTTAAAACCTTTCTAAATTTAGGAGTATATTTTAATAAGATAAATAACTAAACTGTTTAAAATGATTTTTATTATATATTTTTTATTCAATTTTAATTTTTCATATATTTTTTTATTTTCTAATATATTTCTAATTTTCTTATATATATATTTTTTATTTTAATTTTCAACTTAAAACCGATTTTTAGAAAAAGCTATATATGCGGCGATATATAACTCAACTGATTTATATTAAGACATCTGTCTTTATAGTAATAATAGTTATTTCTTAAAATAAAGAGGCTATTTTTAATTTTTTTAAAAATTATTTGGATGGGGGTCTACCAACAAAAATTAGAAATAATTCTAATAATATTTTTGTACAAAAAACTATTTCAAAAATAAATTTATTTATAAATGAAGTAATAAAAAATTCATTAAAATTGGACAATTACCTGATTTTAGATAGATTTTAAAAAATTATATTTTTTGATGAAAATTCGATTTTCTAATTTTTAATGGTTTAAAAAAGGAGACCCTTTTTGAACGGTTAAAATTTAACATAAACATTAATTTAAAACATGATTTCAGGAATTCTATGTTAGGAAAATTGATTTTTTTAAATTTGAAGTTTTCTTTAATAATTTTTCTTCATGATACAAAGATTTTTTAAAATAAAATAACTTTTAGAAATGTTATGTAACTTTTCCCGTTATGTGTACATTTATCACGCAAAATCAATTGGATTAGTGTAAGCTGAAAAAATATTTTTTTAAACCATCAGGTTTTTTTTTAATGTTTCTTCTATTGAATGGTCCAAAAATTTTGATGATAATATTAATCTTTATTCAAGTTTCATTGTGTTAAATATAGGGAGGTGGGGGGTAAATTTTGCATGTCAAATTGGAAGTCCCTATAGGGTCAGCTATGATTTTTCTTAAAAAACATTAAACATTAGCGTCAGGCTGATTTTTTTAAAAGAAAAGACAATTTATTTATTAAAAGAATAAATCAAATTATTAAAACATTATCATCAGAATTTATTAGTGACAGAAGTTATTTTCAAATAAATGAAGATGATAATTTAAAAAAATTCCAATCAACTTATTTTCTTATAAACTGATGATTTTTAAAAAATTGTTTTTCATTAAAGAAGCATATGTTAACATTACCAACACATGATAAAAATATAAATATTAAAAACGTACAACCCGTAATGTTTATCAGATGAAAACATTATGATTTTTATGTTCCCTGACATTTTTACAGTATTGTGTTTTTTATTTATTTAATTAGAACAATTTTCTAATTCAAAATCATCACAAGAAGATTTATTACAAGATAAGTTTATTTGAATTCATTATCAGTTTTAGTTATGAAAAACTTGAACGTTTTTAAATTTAAGGCAATTTTTAGTGTAGGTAAGAGGTGGTAGGTAACTAAATAGCCATTAACCCTGGCTTCTAAGAAGTAATAGTTAGAGAGGGTGGGTCAACTCATATATGCACACACATATATATCGATACTTATATACATAAATACATGTAGATACACGCACACATATATATACAGGGTGTTCAGGATGAATTTGACATACTTGTATTTGATTATTTTTCTCTGTAGGTTGGTGGTATTGACACACACTATGCATAATTTAAAAGTTTGGACCATTCTTCATTCATATACATGATGACAGATAGAATGGATGACTGGAACCCAACTGAATCATGGAAGAGAATAACTTGTATCATGATGATCTGCACCAGCCATCAAAATAAGGAGATTATGGTTGCTGCCCAATGCTCCCTGAACACTGTAAAAACAATCAAGCATGAACTGGAGAATTGCAATGGAGACTATGAGACTGTGGCTAGAAGAAAGCAACATAACAGATGATCTGATTGCGTTCGTACAGCAGAATTCCTCAAAAATCTGTAGAAAAAAGTGTTGGAGGACCCTCAGTTGCCTACATGGAGTTGCTAAACACTGTAGTCAAGCTCTGGATAACAAGGGTAGCCAATGGTAGGCCATATGTATGGTAGCAGGATTCAGTTCCCTGCCACACCTATGGGAAAAGTTTTAAAACATTGTTGGCAAAATTTTTACGACTACACCAGTTTCAATGTTATGTCTCCGAACTCCCCAGATCTTAACCCCATGGATTATTATGTATGTGGTGCTGTTGAGAAAGACACCAATCGTCGTGCCAGTACTACAAAAGCCCAGTTAATTGACAGAATTAAGGTAGTTTTTGAGATCCTTCCCATCAACTGTGACATCAACTTACTTCAGGTTCAGGAGCAGGATTGAGACTATGATCGATGCTAATGGCAGTTATTTTGAGTGAAACTTGCTGACATTAGTGTAATTTTTATGCCTGTCGAATTTCTTTACAATCCATAAAATTTTGTAGTTACCAAGCACTTTTTCTTTTTCCTTATGAAACTGTCAAATTTCTCCTGAACACCCTGTCTATACATATATATATAGATATATAAGATAGCTACATTATCTAAAAATATGCAATCTATCTATCTATCTCTCTCTCTCTATATATATATATATGTATATTATATATATATATATATATATATATATATATATTATCAACATTGTCTAAAATCTAAAGCAGAGTGAAGCAATGCGTATGTCAAAGCCATGCTACAAACTTCCATGGATTGAACTTGCCTTGGTCACTTGATAGCATATACCAAAATATTGCAAAACTTTTGATTCACTGTAGAATATATCACATTATCTAAAAATATGTAAGTTATAAATTGATTGACAGATTTTTTTCTTTTTTAATTCTTATTTTTCAATCTCTTTTTGTTTTTGCTTTCAGTCCACAGTTTGGTGGCACCTAAACCAAAGGACATCTATCACAATAGCACAACCCGGTTACAAAGCCCAAAGCAACCCATAAGAAGGGAACATCAAGTGAAGGCACTGCCCAAATACTTCAAACCAAATCAAAAACGTTGCTGTCGAATTGGTAACAAGGTGGCCCGACGGAAACTTTCTTGTAGCATTCATATTCATATAATGGCAAAGGAAAACAATATGTCACATATTGGCAACCCTTTTCGACGCAAGCGAAGATATTCTGGGAAGCTGTTTCCTAAGATCAGCCGATGTGCCGCTAAGTACACCAGCAATTTTGAGAAGTGTTGTCGGAACAAGATGGAATTTTTCAAGCAGATGAAACTCTGCAAGAAACTAAAATCAGAAAATAAAAAACGATGTCGGAAAGAATTTGCTCGCAAGTACTCCTAGCAGAAGTTTTGAGACCACCATATTGTACATGGGTCACATGCAAAGTATAGATAAATGGACAGACACAAGTAAATGCTCTGACCTTTGTCTTAGAAGGGTCATCAAGATTTCACAGAAAAACACAAGTTTCATGTGTCACTCCTTGTTTTACATACTCATTCTTGTATGCATAAAATATGGCTCTGGCATGCATACATTCACCAGAGAGACACACATAAATGCAACACATACACACACACACACACATATATACATTTTCATTTGAGGGACCTATATATATTTATACATTGGCATATATATATATGTGTAGACATATTAATATTTATACAGATATAACATATATAAAAATATGCATACACAGATATCTACACACATACATACATATATATATATTTATATGTATTTTTGTTCATATATATATAGTTACATATTAATATTTATACAGATATAGTATATATATACACATGTACATATATGTATATATATGTATATATATGCACAAAAATACATATATAAACACATACATACACATACATATATATGTATATATGCTTATATTCCTATATATATGGTTACATATTGATATTTATACAGACACAGCATATATATGTATATACATACATATACATGCATATATATATATATATATATATATATACACTAATACACACATGTATATACATTGTCCTATATATGTATGTATAATGATGTGGATATAGGATATACTTATGTCTATCAATTACTACATATCCCCATAGTATATAGACACTCACTATATATTGCCTGATGTCTATCCTTTACATGTGGGCCTGCTTGGTGTTTTAACTCCCGTTTACCTCAAACATCACTTGCCAATGTTTGATAAAAGCTAGGATTTTGAATTCTGATTTCTAAAGTTGGCAATTGCTACATTATTGAGGAAATTCAAGCTCTTCTTGCCTCCTGACAGTCAGTACAATTGTGCTCTTGTAAAATCAGCAATACTTAGGTGGTATAGATATACATGTTGTGTACTCAGTTTGAAATGAATACATTCTTAGATGCTATATGAAAAACTCTGTCTTAACTCTAATAATCTCATTTGCTGGTTGATTAGATAACAATACTAACAAATAAAATATGTTTTGCTTTTGTATTAAGAGGATTAAGTTCAGTTATCCCACAAGGCTACTTGTCTGCATCCAATATACTCAGGGCCGGATTTAGGCCTTCAGAGACCTCTGGCCTAATAGAATTTGGGACCCCTTTGTTCACCCACCCCTATGTTTATTAAAAAAGATATATTTTTTAGGTGATTTGTACAATATTAAGCAATTTTGAACTTGTTACATGTCTATATTCCTTGAAGTGTAAAATTGAGCAAAGTAGACAAAATTTTGCAAAACTAAAAAATCTATATCCAAAATCTACATGTATATAAAAAAAATTGTATCAAAATCTAAATGGGCTCCTTCAAAGGACCCCATTGAATTTAAAAGACCCATTTCAACTTGAGGAGTCCAGATACTCTGAATTGTTCCAATCAGTTCAAAGGAATCCCATTAAATTTGAAAATAAACGAATCTCCTCTGTTTTTATATCTTCAGGGGTGTGTGTGCTTTTTTTTTTTAGCTTTATCATAGGCCTAAGACTAGAGAACTCTTGGGGACCCCTCTAATCTCGGGTCCCTGGGTTGTAGACCATACTAGCTCATATGTAAATCTGGCACTGAATATACTTAACGTTTTTATGCACAGAATTTTTCATAAGTCAATGTTTTCTCTTGAATGCTTACACGTATACACAAATGAGTAGCATTAATCTTTAATGATGGATACATATAAATTTATAAAATCTACAATATCTCTTTCCACATGTCTATAGAAAAGATTCTTTCAGAGCGCGCACACACACACACACACACACACACACACTTTCAAAGACAACTTTCTTTATTGACAGATACATTTATATGAACACACAGACATGCATTCAGGGTATTTTAAAAAATAATATCATCTGAGATGTACAGGCTTTTTTAGAAAAAAAGAAACTACTCAAAATTCTAATCATATTTTCTTTTCCAGTGAAAAAATGAATTTCTCTGAAACAGCCTGTATATAAATATATTTATATAATAGATAGATGTTTACTAACAAATCTTGTTGAATCAGATGCTTTCTTGTACACATTCACTCACTTTAAAACCCAAGTATTGAAATATACACAGGATCCTTGTAAATTTATCTAAGAAATGAATGCTTTTTTCTTTATATTTATTGACTTTCTTCATACGTATGAACTGTATGTGTAGAAAAAACAAGAAAAGGATTTGATCTGTTGAAAAAAAAAAGATTAGAAAAGTTGAAACCCACATGCAGTGAATGGTAAAAATACAATATCATTGTGACGATGGCTGTTACTTCAGACAGACAAACAGACAGACACAGAGAAGAAAAGACTGATCTGATTGGATTTTGTATTTTTTATGAAACTCATGGGGGAAGTGTTGATGATAATTTTGATGGGGTTCAAGGAGACAAAGAGGGAAAAATGGATTAATCAAATGATTAACTCATAGAAAGGGGAATAAAAAAAAAAAATCATGATATATATGTATGTAATATTTTTTCTTTTCTTGCTTCCACAAGTTGTATTTTGAAATGTCATTTCAGTTTGTTTTTTTATTTTTATTTTTTATTTTTTGCTTATTAATAAACAAATCTATATCAGATATATGTGTAAGCATATATATATATATATATATTATATATATATATATATAGTATAAAAAAATATAAATATAGTATAAATATATATATATATATATATATATATATATATATAAAGTATAAAAATGTTAATACCTATAGTTTCCTATTTTCACACTCATCAGGCAATACTAGGGTTCTTCATAATTTGGTACTATCTATGATCATGAATGGGGCCGGTTTAGCTCAGTCAGTAGAGTAATAGCCCGGAATCAACTCAGCATATGAGTAGTACCGATTGTATAATCTGATCTGTGCGGTAAAGTGGGGATCTGACTGTAGGTGTGGTGATTCACCTCAGTAAAAATACTCCCTCTGTTCTAGCGCTAGCGAAAAGGGGATAGACTCCCTCGCTGTCCGGCTGATACTGACAATAGGCCACTGCCAACTTTACTTTTTTATGATCATGAAAATGGCAAACTACTAGTGGGCAAAATGTGGTTTTAATTTCTGTTAAACTACTAATATATAATCAAAACCAGATATTGAACACTCTCTATGTAGATACTAAAACCTATAAACACAGTAATATATATATTTACTTACATATATACATACATATATACATAAATATATATACATGGGTGTGTGTTTACATATATATATATATATATATATATATATATATATATATATATAATACAACTTGCAAATTGATCAATCTCAAAAGATTAGAATATAGACATCTAAATCAATTGTTTTGTTTCAGTAATAATAAGCAATATGCCTTCTTTAGTCACACACACAAGCACACACATGCAAAATCAAATATATATATTCTGTGAATAAGCATCTGTATACAAAATAAATGGCAAAAGGAATTAACTATTGTAGTTCTTTAAAGTAACAAACACAACATTTTTCAGTTTAATTTGCATAGAATAACAATCTGCATTGAATAATTATAATATTTTGTCATCTTTGTGGGATTTTGACTCTGTTTTTGTCTTTTATGCTAATTTCTTGTTATCTCTTGTTCATCTTCAATAAACCACAACTAATCAATTCATTGTTTTATTTATTCTCTTTATATTTCAATCTCTAACAAGATGCCAGCCAGCAAGTAACTGTCAAAGAATTATTTTTATCTTTGCTTCTGATTGTATTATAGAATCCAAGGAGGTCATATCAGCAATGTCAATGATTAAGAATAATTGTTGTCCTCAGATGCTTCATCTTGAACTGGTTTATTTTTGTGATAATTAAACCAACAATGCTTATTTAAATATCTATTAACATTTCTTTTTACTTTGGTGTGGTAGGTTCTAGCTAATCTATTAGGTATTTGTTTATACATTTGACATAAAATTGTTCCTTAACTGTGAATCAAGTTTTGTGAAAAAAAATTATATACATATGTATGTTAATGCCATTTGATCAAAATAAAAGATGCTATTAAAAATGTTGTTGTTGTTATTTTCTTTTGTTATAAATGTTTTGTTGTTGTCTTGAGCCTTTTGTATGGGAAATAAGAAGAAAATTACTTACAATTAGGAAGATTAGAATTGATCATTTATAAAAGAGATCAAACTAAAAAGTTATTTGTCTTATTCCATTGTTGCTCAAATGAAGTACCAAAAAATAGATACAGCTACCTAATAATGTGTACTTCATCACTTTTGCTGAATAATAGAGGCTATATAATGTTATGTGGAGCCTATGAGGTGTTTGAAGTGTTGCATGAATATATTGAATATATCTATGCATATTTCAGTGTTTTCTATAATTGAGTTGTGTTCGTTGGGTATATGTATTTATCCAGATCCCTCCACCACAAATGGGATGTGAAACAATGTCAATTTTTAAGTGGATTAAAGTTGGTTTGAATTCAAAGTTTTCCTTCTACTGGTGGCCATTTATTTACCCTTAGCTGGTGGGAAGATAGAATCATGCCTTCTTGAAGGGTGGCATTAATGGAAAGAGAAATGCAATCGGACTTGTCTAGGATTTGAACCCAGGTCGCTGATTCCCTTTCTAACAATGAAGTGTTTGTTGGGTGAAACACCTGTGAATTTAGAAATGTATGTGGCACATCCCATACATTCTAGATATCTGTTGACAATTAAATACTTATATTAAAGCAGGCAGCAAGAGGCATTTGTCTCTATGTGAACCTGGATAAAACAGATTGCTATTGACTGGTTATTAATCATATGATGAAAATACTCTGGAAGCAGGTGTTTTAAGAACCCCTTTCCCCCCCAAAAAGTATGAACTGCTATGGAAGCAGGCATTTTGAGACCCCCCTCCTAAATATAAAGAATAAAGGAAGTAGGCGTTTTGAAACACCTTTCTCCCCCCTCAAAAAATAATGAACTGCTCTTTAAGAAGGCCTTTTGAGACCCCTTTTCCCCAAAAAAGAATGAATCGCTCTGGAATCAGACGTTTTGAAAGACCCCCCCCCAAAAAAAAAACAAAACAAAAAAAAAACGAAGAATGAACTGTTCTAGAACAAGATGTTTTGAGACCCCATTCGCTACAAAGATAGAATTAATTACTCTGGAAGCAGGTGTTTTAAGACCCCTTCCCCCAAAAAAAGAATATACTGCTCTGGAAGTAGGCGTTTTGTGACCTCTTTCCCTAAAACAAAAAGGATGAATTGCTCTGGAAGTAGGCCTTTTGAAAGCACATTCCACCTCAAAACAAAGGAACTGCTCTGCATGCAGGTGTTTTGAGGCCCCTTCCCTACCTTCATAAAATGAATGAACTGCTCTATAAGTAGACGTTTTGTGACCTCTTCCACCCTAAAAAAGGACGAACTGTTCTTGTGGTCCTATGCCAGTCACGGTACTTGATAAGATTACTTAGTTCCGTGACTACCACATGTGTATCCGGCCAGCTGCTCTTTTAATGCCCTCTGCACTCACATCGTGTTCCTTTGAGCCGCAGAACTGGGATCGATGCAACTTGGTCGGACCGTCTTTGTGATGGGTTGAGAGATTAGTGGAAATTAGCTATCGTAGTTGCTAGCAACTCTAAAACTGAGATAACACACCGTTAACAAATACAACGGTCTTATTATTATCTGCGTTATTCGGACTATTGTTCTCATCTTCATTGTTATCTGTACAACGTTTCGGCCTTCTTCAGGTATTTCTTGTCGGACTCGGGAACCTTTTCGGACTCGAGAACCTTCTTGTCGGACTCGGGAACCTTCTTGGACTCGGGAACCTTCTTTTCGGACTCGGGAACCTTCTTGTCATAATCGGGAGCGATCACGAAACTTTGAACCTAACCCTTTATTCTGTCCACGGGGATATCCTGTTCTCATTCCGCTAACCATAGCTGGGGTAGGGGCGTTAAGCTGTGTTAATTATTATTCTATGTTACTACTGCCCTTGTCCGAAACGTTGTACAGATAACAATGAAGATGTGGACAATAGTCCGAATAACGCAGATAATACTAATCATCAAGCCACATCTCAAACATTCAGAGAAACGGTTTTATTGTCATATATAATGGATGAGTACGTTTTGCACACTAAGTCAGAGAGAAAAGACACGGCGAGGAGTTTTTTCTCTTGTTTTGTTTTATGCTAATTAGCATTGAGTGATTTAGCATATGGGGACTTAGTTCTTTATGGAGTTATTCTTGTCGGCAAGGTCTATTTCTTCTAGTGGCAACATTCTTATTTCAGCAATTCTGAAGAAGCCCCGTGGCCCTGTGACAAACTTCGCTTTTGACGATCCGGCCTCTGATTTATATGTTTACAATTCAGAGCATCTCTTTTATAGAAAAATTGTAGCTATTTTTATCATCACAGCAAGGTCAATGGGTGCTAACTGATAGCCCCCAAAACATATTGATTTGACAGCCCCTGCAAACATATCATCTGAGGTCACTGCAATGACCTTTACTTCTATCTATAAACACTATTGTGTATCAGAATTTATATAATATTTTGATTTTTGCATTTTAACAAAATCATTTACTTTAACTAAAAAAATAATTTCTATACTTTCCTATTTCGCTAAAAATTAGTTGACGCCAACAAAAGAACTCACCGTGTTATTCTGGAAGCAGGTCTTTTGAGACCTTATCTCCCCCCCCCAAAAAAAAAGCATCAACTACTCTGGATGCAGGTGTTTTGAAAACACCATCCTCCAAAAAAGAATGAACTGAACTGGAAGAAGGCATTTTGAGACCCCTTTCGCACTAAAGATAGAATTAATTGCCCTGGAAGCAAGTGTTTTGAGACACTTATCCACAAAAAAGAATGAACTACTCTAGAAGCAGACGTTTTAACCCCCCCCCCCACCAAAGAAGGAACTACTCTTGAGGCAGGCGGTTTCAGACCCCATCTCTCCAAACAAGAATGAACTGCTTTAGAAGTCGACGTTTTGGGGCACCATCTCCAAAAAACCATAAACTGCTTTGGGAGCAGGCGTTTCGAGACATCTCCTTAAAAAAGAATTAACTGCTCTGGAAGCTGGCGTTTTGAGACCTCTTCCCCAAAAAAGAATGAACTGTCCTGAAAACCGGGTTTTGAGACCCTTTTTCCCCAAAGAAGAAGGAACTGCTCTGGAAGCTGGTGTTTTGGGACCCCTTCCCACAAAAAGAATGAACTGTCCTGAAAACCGGGTTTTGAGACCCTTTTTCCCCAAAGAAGAAGGAACTGCTCTGGAAGCTGGCGTTTTGGGACCCCTTCCCACAAAAAATCAACTGTTCTGAAAGCCGGGGTTTTGAAAAACCCTTTCCCTCAAAGAAGAAGGATGTGCTCTGGTAGCTGGTGTTTTGAGACCCCCCCCCCAAAAAAAACCCAAACTGTTCTGGAATCAGGCGTTTTGAGACCCCTTCTCTCCCAAAACAATGACCTCTGGTAGCTGGTGTTTTAATACCCATTTCCGCCAAAATAAAAAGAATGAACTTCTCGGGATGCAGACTTGTCTAGATTTTGAACCCAGGTCGCTGATTCCCTTTCTAACAATGAAGTGTTTGTTGGGTGAAACACCTGTGAATTTAGAAATGTATGTGGCACATCCCATACATTCTGGATATCTGTTGACAATTAAATACTTATATTAAAACAGGCAGCAAGAGGCATTTGTCTCTATGTGAACCTGGATAAAACAGATTGCTATTGACTGGTTATTAATCATATGGAAATTTTATCTAGCTAATGAAATGAAATGGGAATTCTTCCAGGCTGTAGCGATGTCAGTACTACTGTATGGTTGCACCAATTGAACTTGATCGGGATTAAACAAGGATTATGACCAACGTTTTGAACTCCAAAAAGAATAAACTACTCTGGAAGCAGGTGTTTTAAGAACCCATTTCCCCCCAAAAGAATGAACTGCTCTGGAAGCAGGCGTTTGAGACCCCCCTTTGTTTTTACATCAAAGAATAAACTGTTCTGGAAGTAGGCGTTTTGAGACCTCTTCCCCTAACAAAAATCATGAACTATTCTGGAAGCAAGTGTTTTGAAAGCACCCCCCCCCCCAAAAAAAAAGAATGAACTGGACTGGAAGTAGGCGTTTTGAGACCCCTTTTCCGCCCTCAAACAGAATGAATCATTTTTTAATGGTAATTTTGAGCAATCTTGTCGATGAGTGCTAAAAGTGGGCCTCTTATTTATTTATATCTATTATTATTGCCCTGTTCAACGGTGTTATTGTGTTCCTGCATCTTTTGCAGTTTTCGTGCAATAGGAATTATCACTTTTGGAGCTATTCTTGTATCTTTTAGACACCAAAAATAATCAGATTTTTACAAATAAATCATCATCATTTGTCTCGTAACTTGGTTTAGTCTTGGGATCACTACTCATGTAGTGTGTCTTGGGCAGGAATAGCATAGCAGAGCACATCCCTCTCCAGGACTCGTTTGAATTCAGAGAATTCTTTCTTCTATACCGTTTACCATAGGTTAAAGAGCTCAGATACCAGATATCATTTGGCAATTGCACATGCCCAACTCTTCTCCAACCGTGTAACGTTTTCGGTCCAACGGAACTTCTGCTTTTGGTATTACGTGATTACGTTCTTTTCCCCACTCTGCTCCCGAATGACCTCCCTTTGGATATGCTCACGATATTTCATGGATCTTTCCATAACTCGATGTCGTAATCAGTCCTTATTCATCAATCTTCGTGGTAACCCACATTTCGCTTGTGTATAACGTTGCGGACAAAATGGCGCTATTGAAGAGATTGGCACGGAGGGTTATGTCCAGCTTTGCCTTGATCACATATTTTATTGTGGTAAATTTCTTCCGTCTTGACTTATGCATCAGCACATATGTTACGTTGTAATATTCACGGCACTAAAACGATACATGCACCGTAGTCCTTTTTTTCTTTCTTGGTACTCAAACTCCGATAAAAAATCATAACCCGAGAAACATGTCGTCACAACTCCCAGCCTTTATTAACGTGCTCGTCTAGTGGCTTCTACCAGGGAGGAGGGGAGGCAGAGAGAACGAGAGAGAGAGAACACTACTAAATTACTGGGCTCTCATGGGGGACCCAATGTCAGGTCCGTACCCTACGACATCCGCAGGCAAAAAGAGGACGAACCCTTTCTTCCTTCCCCCACGTCACCACGTGACTTCCGGTCAACACCCGACTTCCGCTTGCCCCTCAATTCTTCGTTCGGGGTCACGCTACGGTCAAAACCATCGCTCTCCTCTTTTGGGTCATCACTATTTTTTAAGCCTTTGTTATTTATTCCTCCTCCTTCCATTAGCAGTTCTAGCTCACAAGGGTCATATTGCAACACATATTCACCATCTATCCGAAGTAGACGTACTCTTTCATCTCCTTGATTTAATTTCATCCTGCAGTACATATTCGGAATGTATGAATTTAGTTTTCATCCAGTTCATATTTAGTCCAATGATTGAACTTTGGTTGTTCAGCTCAGTCAGCATCGTTTGTAACTGATGAAGTTGTTTCAACGATGAGCACGATATCATCTGCAATCGGAGGTGTGTTAATAGGTTGCCATTGATACTGACGTCACCCTCCTAGTCAATATCCTCAGTTACTATTTCAAGACGCCGGAGATTGTTTGACGCCCTCGCCAACTAGGATTGTTATGGACGATGACAATAAAGCTATATTGCTATTACAATTTGAGTTCATCGAGGTGTTTGGGGTACTGTCTCTCGACTCCTTGAATTTCTAGCGAAATTAGCACTGCATATTTGTAAACGTATTTTTGACAACGCAAAGAAAAATATTGTTTATAAATATTTGAAATTAAACATTATTATTTTCAATATGTCTCTTCTTTCATTTTACTCACAATTCTTTTCTATTTGTTAAAAGAAGAAAAAAGGCGTTCATTTTCAACTCTTCTTTTTGTTCACTTGATTCAACATCACATGGGGTTGTCAATGGCGAAATAAAATGAACCACACCTCGTAAATGGTTTGCTACCTTTTTTTCATATAACAATTTATTGTTAATCACAATGGACACTTGATAAGCACCAATAAAAATAAAACAAACAAATAAATGACCATAAATTCACCGTGCATCTAATTAAATATACACATTTTGGCTGGTTACGTGTTGTTTCTTATCTATTTTTTTTTAAATCATCCGCGTTTCCTTAAATGCAGTATCAGCACTACTCACCAGATGGAGTATTAGTCGGTAAAATGGCCTTAACAGCAATAATTTTCATTTTACCCAAGTCTTTTTCTAGAATCAGTTCCCTTTGATTACATTTCCCATTTTTCTTATATATATATATATATATATATATATATATATATATAGTTTTTTTCCGTAGTTAGGGTCTTTCCATGTGTGGTTTAACCAAGCTGATGCAGGTAGACCATAAGGAGAGCTCAATGTGCCTAATACCAGTGAGTAAAAGGACAGAGCAAGATATTTAGTAAATGAAGAAAAACTCTAAACTTGCTTCATTACAATAATTTATTTCAACCGTATTAATACGGCATCTTCAGGTAATCACAAGAGCATGACTCTTACTGAGAATTTCCCAATGTAACATCTCTTTTAAATCTATCAATTTAGGGAAGGGAGGGTTGGTGTCTTATTTTGGAATGGGTAGGGTTAGTTTCTTTGGATGAGGCGGGGAGGTCTATGTTTTGGATGAGGTGTGGCTTAGATGGGGGCAGATTCCTTGGGGAAATAGTTGTAAGAGTGTATATACAAAATGAACAGAATTTAAAGGCTAAATAAGAAAAAGAAGAAAAAGAAAGAGAAAAATAAAGACAACAAAATAATATAGAAATAAAAGTAAAGAAATAAAAATAAAAATAACAATCAAGTAAAGGAATAAAACATAAAATTAAAATTAATAAAATATAATAAAATAAAATAAAAAAAAAAAATAAAATAAAAAATAAAAAATAAAAATCTAATAAAAATAAGATTAAAATAAGAAGCAAATAAGGGGTGGGAGGTAGATTGTGAAGGTAAAGTGTTAGAGAATAAACTAAGGATAAAGAATAAACTTAAGTTTAATATAAGATAGAAATTTAAGTTTAGGACTATTTGAATGATATAGAGTAAACTAGAACAAAATTGAATACAGTAAGAGGTAGTGGTATATTACTCAATAAATAATATAAAAGTTAAAATATAAAATAATAAAGTAACGTTACAGATTAAAATTAAAATTAAAATTTAACAAATGTGATCTAAAGGTGAAAAATAACATATAAAGTATAAAATATAAGAAGTGAAAGATCGAATATAATAATTAAAGATTATAGAGACTCACCATAGAAGTAAGGTTATAATTAAATCAAAAGGTAGAAAGTCTAAGAGATAATAACTAATAGTAGTAAAATTAATAATGATGATAATGCTAGTAATAATAATAATAATAATAATAATAATAATAATAATAATAATAATAATAATAATAATAATAATAATAATAATACCAAGCTTAAGATAAATGGATATTGTAAATAATAATAATAATAATAATAATAATAATAATAATAATAATAATAATAATCCGATGATGTATAAATGATGATAATGGTAATACTAAGGGGCTAGATAAAAATTGTGAATTCAGTAAAACTTTAGGGTTAAAAAGTAAATTTTATACAATTAAGATTGAAGTCTTAAACTTTAGAAGATATATCTGACTCGGGATTAAAGGAATGTGGAACTAAAAATAATAAGATATCGAGGTGGAATTAGGGAATCAGAATTATCGATGTAGAATTAGAAATCAGAATTATCTTAACCTTATAGAGATGAGTTTACATTAAGTAATATATATATATATATATATATATATATATATATATATATATATATATATATATATATATATATATATAAGAGATTTATCCAAAACTTGGTAGTAAGGGATGATTCTATATGTGATTTCTAAGATCCACTGTACTAATATTGATGATCCATTATGTATAAATACAGTGAATCATTAAATCACCAAAGAGAGCTCAATGTAAAATAACCTTTTAGATTATATACAGAGCAATATTTATCAATAAAGGAAGGAAGAACTCAATACAGTAATCCCATAATAAATTTATTTCGACGAAAATTGGGGCCCATATAAATCTAAGTTGATTTAAACTGGCTCCCCAAATTTTCGCCTCATCAGATGGGTCTCAATTCACTTATGACAAGCATATCACAAAAAAACCCAAAGAGCTGAATATATATAAATTCAAACAAAAATAAAAAATAATAAAAAAAATTATATATATTTTTAACAGTGTGGATTGTAACCATAGAAACAGGAAGTGAATGAAAAAAAGAGATACATCTCAAAGTTGATTTCTAGGGTGTCCAGACAGACAAAAAAAGGTGACATGACAGAAAAAACAGAGTAGTATATTAAGATATAAATAGACAAGTAAAATAAAAAGATTTTAAATTTAAACATTAGAGTATAATGATGTATAAAAGAAAATACTAGTTAAGATATAAATAATAAAATAAATTAATAGAAGATAATAAAATTAAAAAATAATAAATAATAGAAAATAAAAATCAATTAAAAATAATAATACTAATAAAAAAATAATACTCAGAAGAGTATATATATATATATATATATATATATATATATATATATAAACGGGCAGATTATATATATATGATCGACAGAACGGCCATGAAAGGAACGGTACAATATTCACAAAGCTTTTTTCTTTTTGATTCTAAAGGAAAACATTAAAAGGAAACAGAAAATTGAATGATCAGTCTTAAAAAGAGCATATCCTTGTAATGAGGGTTCGGCTTTCATTCTAAGCTTTGCAGACTCGAATAAGTTAAAGATTGTTGGTAGCGAGATGTTGCCATGAAAGTAGATATTTACTTTGCCATTTGGCACCGAATTGAGCCACGTCACCTCTTATGACATCCACATTATGATCATGTGACTTGAGAAGAGTATAAAAGAAAAGTAGATTTGTTCAGTTGAAAAGGTCACACGTGTCGAATACTAGCTCATCGTAATCGTGAAAGTGGTGAGTTTTCATTCTGACTTACATCTCTTACATCTTATAATGTTTTTTATGATTGAAATATGATAATATTGCTCTACATTATCATGCATTGAACTCTTTTTATTGAAGATTTTGCAGATTAAAAGCGCTTTTAACGTTAAATTTTAACCACATACACACACACACACACACACACACAGCACATACACACCACACACACACATTATATATATATATATATATATATATATATATATATATATATATATATATATATGTGTGTGTGTGGTTGAGAATAGAGGAAAGTGTGGATATAACAATACAGACAGCATAAATTCAATTGATATTTCGCCTCATTTTGAATGAAGCTTCTTCAGAGCTTTATTGAACATAAGTACTTGTACATTCGCTTTTATAGTGAAATTATAAAAGCGAATGTATAAGCACTTATGTTCTTATGACTTATCAAGGACTACACTGAATTATTATTAGTTACTACAAAGTCCTTATGAATGAATGGGTAGTCATTCATAAAGGCGAGTGATCTAAATCAAGCAAAATAATTTTCTGTGCTGCCAAAATAAATATATATACATGTACTAGCTGAAGTACCCGTATACACCGAGTAAGTAGACCAGATTCGGATCGCAGCTGTTTATGATGGCATTAAAACAATTCCTTAATCAAATGTTTACTATCAGACATACCTCTTACCCGGCATTGACAGGTACTTCAACTAGTAATAATATATCTTATAATAATTTAGTCATAATGTTGCTGTGTCGAAAGGAGAAGCTTCACTAATGCAGAAAATTATATGTGTTAAGAAGTTAAACTCACCAAGTAATGAAAACTCACACCCCTATTTCTCACAGCACCTATTTTCGTCATTTACCCCACCCACTGAGCGCGAACAAGCCACTTGCGTTCCGTCAGACCCCCGACATTGCAAAGAATGTTCACAAATAAGAGAATATGCACATATTGTTGTTACATAAATATTAATGCAAATACACATGTCCCACTATTTATGACTGTATAGATATATTTTTACACGTAGATATCGAATCCCTAAAGTTATATACATAAACAAGGGCTACCTGAATGGTGTAATGGTTAACAAACTGGATTAGCGTCCCATTGCTTTTTTAGTTCGATTCTCACTGGGTGCCCCATTCTTCTGACCTTGTGTCATATCTAAGTTAATCCCAGGTCCGTTCTGACCCAGAATGTTAGCACCAGTTAAGTCCTATCAATGATTTGAATAGATCTATTTGCATATCATCAATATCTCTAGCAAATATATGCACTCTACGAGTGCAAGTATTTAAGTTTTAATGGAATAAAATATTATATTAAATTAGAAAGTCTAATGAAACTAAATAGGAATGCAGATAAAAAGATTTGAAACAGAGGAGGATTTAATCGAAAAATAGAACAACTGAAACATACTCTTCTATCACTCCCGTCTTTCATTGCTAAATTTTCCTAGTTTAACTATTTAGTTAAAATAGGAAGTAAAGAATAAAAATACGGTTATCTCTTCTTGGTAATCGATTTCTTTTAAGATTTATTGAAGAGATTTTTTTACTAATATTCATTAAGATAAAAGCAAACAATTAGAAATCAATAATACCAAGCACATATTTATTAAAATCAAATTTTAAAGATCAATATGCAAATTAGCCTTCCCGTTCACACTGTAAATCGCTATTTTGTTGTATATATATAAATACAATTGCATGTTATTAGTATGCAGATAAGGCCAACAGTATTAATAATATAAAACAATTTTATTAATAATTGAGGTTTAAATAAAAATAAAATCACGGAGAATGTGACGTAAATAACTAAGGGAATTGAGATTTAAGTCATGATATAGTTTCGCTTACAGACAGACAAACACACAATCTCCATTATAATAAGAAGATATAATCGTGTGCAAAGAAAAACTCTTAATAAACAACTAAAATGTAAATATAGACGTACAAAGTACTCAATTCCCTAAACTCAAGGTATAAAATTACCCCAAACGGGTTGACATGCCAATCAATCATGCAAGAAACCAGGATATGTATGAATGAATATGATTATAAACACACACATGTATATATATATATATATATATATATATATATATATATATATATATATAGCTGGGTAATAGGTAAAGACCTTAATAACAGATGCAGTGAAACAACCAGACAAATGTTCAAAAACCTATTAGATTGGTGCACAAATAATTTCTTTAAAGCAACAGAGGTATTTACCTTACCCCTCACCACAATGTCAATTTTTTAAACTGAGTAAACCAAGTGTGAGTTCTGAGTTTTCCTTCTCCTAAGCTCGTTACCTAACAAAGGCTAAAGAACCCTGTCTACCCCACTATTTAACCATAGCTAAAAGGAGAGCAAATTAATCCATGGCATGGTTATTAGCACAAAGTGAAACGTAAACAGCCTTGTCCAGGATTTTGCACACGCTTATGTAATATCAATTGTTTCTAACAGATCTATCAGACTTATGTGGTACTCTAACAGGTGTTACCACTCCAGGTCAGAGCGGACCTGGGAGTAATGGCATAAAAGTGTATTCCATAGTCCCCATATCTCTACAACTGCAGTTTCACCATCAGATGGTATTTAGTTACAGACAAGAAACCACTTTTTGAAGGAGTCTTAACTCACTAAAGGGGACACTGTTAGTACTAAGCACTGCCTAGAGGATGGTTGAATTCAGATTTGTCCTACTCCTAGACTGGTTGCACACCAAAACAATATTTCTATCACCGCTTATTTCAACAATGTTTCAAATTACTCTGATTATTTTACTATTTAAAAGATGCTACCAAGATGTCATATTTGCTGAAAAAGTTAAGATAATATTTCAACAATCAATAAATAGATTTCTCTATTTAAACAATTTTGTATTTGAGCTGTTTTCTAGTCCTAACTAAATAATTTGAAAAAGTCGGTGTTGGTATTATGGCAGTAGATATTGAATCTTCCCATCAATAATCCAAGATATTTTCTCTCGTTACAGATACCAACTGAACGGCATATGAACAAATGGAAAGCAGAAGTATACATCCATTGACATTCATCGATTCTTACTGATCATTTATGGAGATCAAACTTGGAATGTGAATTCAGACAATGGGGAAAATAAAGAGCAATTCAATATTCTCATCAACGTGAATCGGGACAATGAAAGATGGACTGCGCGGACAATATTTTCCTAACAACGACGCCATTACAACTGAAAAGGTTTATGTCTCGCAGATTTATACGAACGAGGCATGCAGACTTTTGTTCTTCGTCGGCGAAAATATATTAATGGAAAAAAATAGTATTTTTAAAACTAAAAGCTGTCCAACGCACCTGTTATACTCTACTAAGAAATAAATTGGAGGCATTTCTTTCAGAGTGTCCCTCCTACCATATATATATATATATATATATATATATATATATATATATATATATATGTGTGTGTGTGTGTGTGTGTGTGTGTGTGTGTGTGTGTGTATTATTTATAACTGAAAAATAGCTACAAAAGTACACCATCAACAATTCTTAAAACAATAATAAGCTAATTCTATTTTAAAAATGTGAATATTTAGTCGTAAAAATAAGCACATGTCTTATGCATTTATTCAATTTTATTTTAGGTTAAAGAAGTAGTTTTGTTTTTAGTTACTGAGATTCAATACTGCAGAGTCTGGTAATAAATAATATCTAATATCTGTGTTGGTTTTTCAATGTTCTATTAGAAATAATAAAAACCTGATATATGTACATATATATGTGGAGAAAATTTAGAAAAACAAACACAGGATGTTACGATGGATGGAACATTTATTGTCGATACTCGAGTATTTCGGTTTTACAGTGGAAACCTTTTAAAGGACTGTGAAAATGAGAAGAAAGACAAGGATTTGTGTGGATAGAAGATGAAAGATGTTTAGTATGCGTTGAATTAGAAAAATGTGTAGCAAAAATGTTATTTACCGTTAGTTGCGTGGCGTTTGTAGTTGAAAGTTGATGACGTGATTATTACATGTGAAAGCGAAAATGAATGATCAGAATACGTGAAAAGACGAACGTGAATGGCCCACGAGTAGAAGTTAAAAAGGTGTGACGTATTCCATATGAATATTAATGTATAAAAACGAGAGAAGTATTAATTGTTAAATTGTTTAACATAAATATACACATACATATATATAGACATACACACACACACACACACACACACATATATATATATGTGTGTGTGTATGTGTGTATGTGTGTGTGTGTGTTTGTGTGTGTGTGTGTGTGTGTGTGTGTGTGTGCAATTTTATTAAAAGTAACCGACAAGGATTTGGTGCTTAGCTTTTTATTTGTCTTTTCATGTTGGCGAGCAAGATTTCTCATCAATGGTTGAAGGCAGTTTAAAAACTGTCCAAAGCTTCTATTTGTGTAGTACAAGTACGGGTATTTTCGATCATCTTTGGTTATTGTGGCAAAAGATGTGGCAACCCTATCGGAGGGGCCCAAAATATGCTGATCCCAGAATTCTCAATTGGTTTTAACACTGAAAAATAAAGTTTCTTATTAACCTTGTATTTTTCAAATTTATCCCCAAAATGTTTATAAACTACTCGTTTCTTTGGAATAAAGTTTACGCCCTCTATAACTTAAAGCTACAGACGTTGACGGGGTTATTTTATTACTATTGAGTTGTGGTAGTGAGCAGATGTTAGTGCTTGTTCAGAGACTTAGATTCCTCACATTTGATGATGACATTTATTAACTTATAATTCCTCACAGATTATTGTTCGCGTTATTTAGCTTAAAATTTTGCACATAGACAGAAATTTCGGCTAATTCAAAAGAATGCAGGTGTGTTTAGTTTTCAAGATTCATATTTTATGAAGAGCAAATTTTAAAAAATACCCTTTCCTCGTTTGTGTATAAAACTGTTTATTTCACTGGTTAGTAAAGTGATACTCACCAATCTTTTTAATTCTTCATTGAGCCATCTTTAGGTTGACAGGAAGACTAAAAAATAAAAGTTGTCGGTACTAGAGAATTCAAGAACACTGGCTTGATTTGGTCGACAGCAGGAAACGAACCTAGTAAAAAGGTCACATATGGCACTTCCTAAGCAACTAACGTGGCCACTACCTAAAATCACTCATCAACAAGAGGCTTGGCGTATGCTGCACCTCATCTAGTGTGCGGCGATTAACCAGCTGGATCAGTTCCAAGGAATTGGATCAGTTAGGATTTACATTGGGAAATCATATTTTCTATCGGTTCTTAGCCATATGTTTTCGAGTAAACTGTTTTAGACTGAAGAAAAAATTATATATCAGTAGTTTGAGAATTCGACTTGAAATAGGAAATAAAGACAGATAATACAAAGTACATCAATTGAAAATACTAACAGACATTAAAAGACATGGTAGTTAATAACCAAAGTGGTATCCATTTTAAAGATAACGATCCCATATATATATATATATATATATATATATATATATATATATATATATATATATATATATAACAAATGCGAATGTCAGTGTGTCACATTTTTGGATTTTACTCCTAGAGAGTGTAGCCCAACATATCATACCATTTTGGAATCAGCATTGAATCCGGACCCCCGATGCTGAAAGTTTAAATTATTTTCATTGTTTTCGGCGATATTAGTTGATTTTTTGCGACGAATTATATTATTGTTTTGATGAAAACTCTAAATTTCTTGAAAAATATTATGCCTAGAGATTAGGGAATCGTGTTTAAAATTTACATTGAATCGTGTTCAAATTTACATTTTTTGTGTAGTTGTTTCTTAAGAGTCCTTTTTGGTTCCCTAACAGACACTACGATTTTATATCAAAGTCGACCTGGGAGTAATGGCAATGAAGCGATACTCCAGACTCTTTAGAACTGGAGCCTCACCATCAGATGCAGGATACTCCTTTTTGGGGTGTGTCGTAGTCCTTTGCCGGCGTATTCTAAACTTCATCGACAGTGAGGTTCGTCTATAGGGGATAAACAAATAAACATATATATATATATATATATATATATATATATATATGTTGTGTGTGTGTGTGTGTGTGTGTGTGTTTGTTTGTGCGCGCGTGTGTGTGTGTGTGTGTGTGCGTGCGTGCGCGTAAGTATATGTGTCAGATATCATATGCGCGTGTAGTTGGGTGTGTGCGTGTGTACGTGCGGCCACGTGAGTATTTGCGGTATATTTTTAAAGCTACATTAAATATGAAGTCATGAACAGAAATATAAACTGGATTTTATTTTGGCAAATGCATTTTTTGACACTGACACTTGGAAATGTCAGTATCAAGTGATGGGCGTTATTTCATCTCCGATTCGGATTTTTACACGGGCAGGTTCCATGGAGCGTGTCATCATCTCCGGTCTCTGACGCATAAGTGGACAAGTGGTCGTCTCCTCAAAAAGACACCTGTCATTCTGTAATCGGAAAAAAAATCACATACGAGTCATAGAGAAAATTCTATGTAGCACGTCAGCACACGCACTTTCATACATATATATAGATACATATACATACGTATGCTACCCTAGAAGTTGATTCAAAAGCTAATCCGACTTGACTATGAACCTCGCCTTGTCAGCGAGACTTAGAATACACTGACAATATCGCCTATAAAGGTATAAGAATCCTCCCTCCAAAACAAGTGATATATTGGGTATGACAATTCTGGAGATCTGAGATTTTTAAGAACTCCTTCACTGAAATTACTCCTAGATCCACTCTGACCCAGATTGGTAAGATCTGCTAAGATCTCAATTATGGGTCAAATAGAGCTATTAAAAAAATATTTGTATTCAGTAGGAAGACGTAATGTCATATAACTGTAAATAAATTGTATAAAGAATAATTATTTGAAGCTATGATTGTTTACTCAGGATTATTATTATTAGTTACTTGATACTATACAACGGAGTGCAAACAAATTACTATTATTAAATAGAAATAATTTCTTGAAACCATATAATTATTAACATTACACTGGAATACTTGAAACCGTACAACTCCGTACAAATTATTTGTATTAGATAGAAATACTTGATATCATATAACTGTGTTCAAAAACAGTCTTAAAAAACAACTTCATAAAAATGTAAATATGAATAATAATGATTCCTTAAACTCTGGGCATAAAATAACCCTAGACGGGTTAAGATGCCGTTAAAATCAATCAGTCAAACCTTGACTCCTAAAAATGGACGACGAGCTCTTTGGATTTGAAGATATTTCAAATAAACATAAATAAAAACATTATCTAAATTAGGGGTTGCTTTTTGGTTTACACATTCTTTCGCTAATATTTGAATCCGAGAAGACACTATAAAAAACGCAACTTAATGGCATTGCTTCAAGTATGCCAAATGATAGAGATACCAATAAAACCTATGAGGTAACACATTAAAAAACACAGTCATCACGAAAAATATACCAGTTTTCGGAAAGTTTCGCTTAATGGGAAAGTCTCACGCCAACTACTTACACACACATACGTGGTGAATATCCATCAAAGCCGATACCAGAAATAAAGTTCAAATTTCGTATAGTCGTACGCCAATAAGTACTTTGCAAAACGGTTATCGTTGTAGGAAACACAATCAGCGACTCGAGGTCAAATCCTGGATGAGTCCGTTTGCATTTCACTTTGCGCTAATGCCCTTGAGAAAGGCATACATCCATCTCTTCTCCTTCTAACTAAGAGAAAATTCTAGGGCAGATTGGGTTCTCTATCCTTGGTAAGGCAACCAGTCAAAATTGACTTTGTGTCACATCCTTTTCGTGGTGGAGAGGTTGAAGTGTTGTAATGAAATAACATTTAATTTATAAAAGCACACTAAAACTAATAACCCCATTGTATCTAAATGTACATTTGCCTGTATCTATCTATCTATCTATCTATCTATCTATCTATCCAAACAGAATATGAATGATTGGTCTAGGATAATCGGTAGGCATTTGAGTGTATCAAATGAAAATGATAGTTTACATTTACCAAGAAATTAAAAAAAAAACAATGACAGTTAATTCCATTTGAATTCGTCGTCTACCTCGACTGAGTGTGCTTGAGAGAGAGAGAGAGAGAGAGAGAGAGAGAGAGAGAGAGAGAGAGAGAGAGAGGGAGGGAGCGGGAACACTCATAAAATAGTAGATTATTAGCCGCAACAATAAGAAAATTGTAAATCAAGGATGATTTTATATATTTACAATACAATCTACATTTCTTACAAGGAATTGCAAATGATGAATTCCACGGATAATTGCATACTTGCAATGTACTTACCCAACCCCTGCGCCATGGTCAGGATGCGACACAAATTCAATTTTTAAGCGGAGTACTGCGGTTTGAATTCAAAGTTTTCTTTTTAGACTGGTTGTTTTCTCAAGGCTAAAGAACCCAGTCTACCCTACTATTTACCAGTAGCTAGAAGGAGAACAGATGGATTCATGCCTTTATCAAATGAAACTCAAACAGCTTCGTCCAGTATTTGAACTTGGGTCACCATTTCCATTATTCATCTGCAGCGCATTCTAAGCTCTGACGACCATGTGATGCAAATTCGAAATTCAAGGGAAAAAGAAATAATTGGGAAGATTTGTTTGCCCTATTTAAACGGCCAACTGGTTTAATGCGGAACTATCAACTTTGGTATACATAATTATTGAATGAATAAGAAGGTATTAAAGAGTTAAAAAAGGTTTTGTTTTTCATGGGAAAATTGGAGCTTTCACCACGAGGAGAGTGACTAAGAATATTCAGTTTTCAGCGGGAAGCCATATTGGTGAACAAACGGAACTAGCAATATAAAATTTAAATTTCAAAACTTCTACAGAAAAATAACTAACGAATTATTTGGTCTATTGTATTGATTATTCACATTTAATCAGACATTACTAATCTGTTTCAGAAGAAATTCATTCAGTTAAAGTAAATATAAAATTAATTACATGGAAAAAAATTTAAAAAATAGAAAAATAAAAAAAAATAGAAAAATAATCTGTACAAGAAATGAAATGTTTAAATTCAGAAATCTGTTAAGCATTACCCATTTAAATTTAAACAAATATTCCTCGACAAGTCTTGAATTTCTCCCCATCCTAAGATCACAATGATCATCAACATCATCCGATCCTCTCGGTCATCGCTTTTGGTAAGTACTCAAGACGGCATCCAGTGCCTGCACACGGCTGGGGAATGTAGGTTTTTGCCAGTCAGCCTACACTGTTGTGTCCATGTGTAGGGAGGGGCATAAGAGAACGTCGCTAATGAGTTCGTCCTAACTTACAGCAGTGCCCAAGATGTCTTGCTCGATGGTTTGTGAGGTGCTACTCCCGGGATTTGTTCAAAAGAGCACGTGTAACACAACACTCTCCTTGTTGGAATAACGAGATGACGTGTTCACGCTCGTTACGTTCTGGCACTCATTCCTGAATGGAGAGATAACGTGTTAAAACGTTTGTTACTTTGCGGCTATTACTTCAAATGGAGTGATGATGTGTTGATAGTAGAAATATTTGTATACTTATCTCTCTGGACCGGTATTACAATTGGAGAGGATACGAATGGAGTGGCAATTCTATGTCTGTAGTCAGGAAACCAGCTTGGGGGCTGAGGAATATCTTGCCTTGTGCCATTTAGATTTTTTAGTAATAACACAAGGCCACTTCTTTTTTCTCGTGATAATTTTATTTCCCCCAAATAACAAGCGCGAGAGCAAGAAATTCATCTTGAATCATCATTTAAACTTTTCCATTCTCATCTAACTCAAAATTCTTGCTTAAAACTTCCAGTGCTAATTTATATATCAGATTACTCTCATGGCTCCACATCATTCCCATTACGTAACACACGTAGCATCCTTGTGTATTTCTCATATAACCATTTCTCCAAGCGTTTCGTTAGAGTCTGAGTGGTGTAAACAAGCAGTTATAAGGACACGGCTATAACTTAAAAGAATTCCCGGGTATTTTGATATTTTGTCGTCCCGGCCTCCTGCTTTATCACCAAATCAACGTAGATATTTTACGAGTTCTTATTTGTATTTTATAGGCGGGAGGCATTTTAAAATTCAAACAGACAGAGCGTACTGTATGAAAATTGTTTTGTAATTTGAGTTTGAGTTTTGTAAAACTTAAATTGAAATTTGTACAAATTCAATCGAAAAGAACTTTAAAAGTGGGGATGGGGGAGGGGTTGTAAAATATCTACATTAAATTGCCGACAAAAAAGTGACAAAACTCGACTCAGAAAATATCTAAGTTGAGCCGTAAATTCACCTGACGCCGTTTAGGACAGAAGGCAAGGCAACGAAAAGATCAAAATTACCAAAATTCATTAATAGTTTAAAAAAGTTAATTCAGACATGTCTATTAAAAATGTTAAAAATAATTTTCTGTAGGTATGTTCAAGAATTATAAGGAGTGGTAAAAAAAAAATTAGGAATTGTTTTGATTTGTCAAAAATCAGGGAATCGGTCGATTTTAATGAAATTTTCAGTTTTATTCATTAAGTACTTGATTTTATGATAAATAGCTTATTTTATTTTAAAAGAATACTTGAAAAAACATTTTTTATCAATTAAGATTGTATGGTAGTTTTCAACCTTTGGTCATTTTGATAAAGAACATTTCCACCCCCTAATGTTTACATCAAATCCAGAAGACCACATCAAAAATACATATATGAAAACTTAGCACCCGAAAAAAGTGAATTCAAAATTTTAAAGTAATTTTCTTAAAACTAAAAAAATATTTTTGTAGCGTGTTTTCTCTTTTCCTACTTTTAAAACAATATTTTTTTGAACTGATGCAAACAATTGATGTATTTTTATTTACTTAAAAATTTAAACATTAATTCTAAACATATGGAAAGTAGAATGTTGTACACAATATTTTTGTCAGAAACAAAGATTTATTCAATATATCTTAAAATGTATGATTAAAAATGAGCAATTTTGCGCAACATATTTTCTGAGATGTTTATATATTTAAAAAATATTACTAATGATTGTTTTTTTTCGTTTAAGAAGACCTACAGTGATTAACATTAGTTTTCCCCTTTTTACTTCAAAATACTCAGATTCTAACTCTGGGGACAGCAACAACTGTTTCAGGACACGTTTCCTTGTTCTGTTGTTAATTTCTCTTACGTTTTGTTTTGGCTACGCAGTGTAACTTTCCTATATATAGATTTACACGTGTTGGCATCTATAAATTTGCTTCCATTGTAAACTATTTTTAATTTTTTTTATTCATTTTAACAATCCTTGAGAACACAAACTGCTAAAATAAAAGGCATCCATCGTAACTTTCCTTATAATCGTTTTATTTTTTATAATTTACACGAGAATTATATATAGAAATATAATAGATAAATTCAACCATCATTACCCAACTTTCATTGTTTACGTTCATCAACTATGAAAACAACAAAAATAGAAAGAGGCACTATTTTAACGTTCCCTTCGCAAACCCTAAGAAGGTCACATTCCCACCAATTCTGCAAACATCAAACATGTGTCGCTTAAGATTTATGTGATTACGCACCATGATGAAGTGCTATTTTTCTTTCTATTTTTTTTTTTCTGTAGTAAAAAATCAAATATGCCAAATAAGAACTCGATAAACAATTATGGACATTTGTCTTGCAACTATGCCAAAAGCCCATAGAAATAAATTCATCAATTGCTTCCCCAAGAAATCTCTCTTTTCTGACCCCTTACGTAACCCTGAAATCTGCAAGATTTATTTTAATGATTAATGAAGTGAAAAGAATTAACCACCAAAATCTTATGTGTGTGGGTGTGTGTGTGGAGGGGATGAACTTGGTAATAGAAAATTTTGATTGGTTCATTTGGAAGCGCTTTTTGCATAGTTATAAAAAGTTTTGATTTGAAAATGCATTTTTTAAAACTCAAAGTTTAATGAATTCAACTTCAGGACGTGTTATACTATTGGTCGATTGAAAGTACTAGTTAAAACAATTTAAAATGAGAGTATAAGATAGTCACTCATATTACTCTCTGCTTTGGTTCAATGGTGAGTTCATAATTTTGTTTTCTATTGAAAATATAACAATACCCGATTCAAGTAAAAAAAAATATAACAATACCCGCTTAAGTAAAATAAATTGCGTGGTCTCAGGATACCATCTTCTTGGGTCCACCTGCTCCCTAGCCTAAAATGGACAAGGCCAGGATTGTTACCCGGTGCCTGACGCATCTCAAAAGGGGAATGCCGATAGAACATCACATTTTTACACTGGCTACCGCATGAGCTTCGGTTTGTGCATTGCCCCCGACATTAAAAAATATCTTCTGTTAATCCGGACTTGTAGAAGATCAGGAAAATAAATACTTTATGTGTGGATGGCGTTTATATAAGCACAAAGATGAACAACTCATACTGCTCCGATGGATTCTCTGTTTACTGACATGGTCTAACGGTCAGATCTTTTGGGCTGCAACTTCCCTGAATAAAGGTTCAGATTTCTTGTTACACAATTACGGTTGTTTTGTCGTTCAATTTTGTTTTATTTATTTTTACTGAAGCTAGTTATCATTTGCTTAGAAATCTTCATCAAAATACTCATCACAATTGACAGTGACAGCTGATATTTCATTTAAATTTCCATCATTATCATTGTCAGATTCACACGCATAATGTCTCCACTAATCCAATGTGATTTATTTCACCATTTTTACTGTGAGTCCATGCCTTCTGAGTGATTAAATATATCAGGTTTAACAATATTCAGCCGTTTCAAAATATCAAAATGGTAGTTGAAACGATTTAAATGTCCCCGCAATGTATCAGTGCAAGCAGGTAATGCACTTGTCGTAACTTAGGTAAAATGGAAATAGTTCAAATGAATTCAAATCTCATTCATCTAAGTGACGAGTACACAAACTGCTACAATAAAATGGGTCGGTCGTAACTTTTGTCTATAATCTGTGAGATTTCTTTTAATACTTAATAAACTGAAAAGAACTAACCACCAAAATCTTATGTGAAATGGTAATGAACTTGATAAAACGAAACATTATTATTTAGAGGTGCATTTGGCATACTTATAAAAAGTTTTGTTTTGTAAATATATAATTTTTAGATCCAATTATTAATGAATTAAACTTGTTATACTATTTGTCTATCAAAAGTTCTAGTTACATTAATTTAGAATGTGAGTGTGATATAGCAAGTAATATTAGTTAGTCTCTGCTTTGCTGATTATTGGGATATTGGGATATTTCTCATTGGAAAAGCTGAAAAGGAATATTCAAAAATTTAAAAAAAAGTAACAATATAGAAAAACACTAAAATCAGTGTTTTTTTCAGTATTGAAAATATTCAGTAATATTCAATGATTTGGTAGGTGTTGGTAGGTTTCTTTAAAGAATAGACTTTTTCAATTGCTGATTGTTACAGTTTTTGTTTACAAATCAATTACTTTTTACACATATTTTTGGTTCTTTTAGGAATAGATAAATAATTTTCACATCAATTAGAAGGGAAATGTGCCCGTCTTCATGATATTACCATGAACTAGGTTTTATTCAATATCCTACAAGGCTAGAATGTGGATTCCCTGCGGGAAGCATAAATTGTTAAATTTTTCGGCGCCCCTGAAGGCAATGAACCACACCCTTAATTCTCATATCTAACAAAATAATTCAGCGAGGAGGTAATTCTAAAATCTCTAAACAGTTTTCAACAAAAACTTTTAAATGTAGATTATTACAACTAGCAAAAATAAGCGTCAGGTGTAATTATTCCAAATTTTAATGTTATAAAATATATTAACTTAGAAAAATTAATGAAACTAAATAAGAAAGCATATAAAAAGGTTAGACTTATTTTCATTTTATTTTAATTGACAAATATATAAAATTTGTAGTGAAGCATTGCCCAGGTTGTGTAAGCGAGTTTGAGTGGCTTAAATCTGGTGCAATACGCACTCACGTGATTAGCGCGATTTCGGTGTATCGAACTCCTTTGGTTTACAAATGAATGTTTGGAATTTGCCACTGTAGTTGTCATACTGATTTGCATAGGAGTGTTGCTGGTCAGGTGTTTGTTAAAGGTTGCCATGCGTTTCTGGCGAGACAGCATTAAGATACAGGGATTTTGACAGAAAAAAGGTTTCCTGGCATGCGAACGGGAGTGTTACTCCCGTTGGCATGTCAGGAAACATTTTTTCCAGCTAAAAAGATGGCAAGCCAAGAAAGAAGAAAAGAAGATATATATATAGATAAAGCAGAGCCAAAGAATGAATGGACATTTGTGCTGGATTTGTTAACAACTTTCTGCTTTGCCCTTGATTGACTAATCTTCATAATCTACAAAATTATACATATGATTGCTTAATAATATTAGAAATCAATATAAATCTAGATTGTAAATTTTCCACACTATATGTTATCTAAACCTTTATTTATTAGTGATATTTAACACATTGTAGGATTTCAATGCCATTGATAGCATCGGCTATTTATTTAATAGCGATATATTTAATAAATAAGATGTTAATTAAGATTAAATAATGATTATTTATTAAACATTGAAGATATAACGTAAATAACAAAGAAAATTGTGACATCAATAGAGATAAAAGGGTTTTGTAATTTGTCTCCATTATAATAAACTAGCAATAAACTGAGCCTTATTAGTGCAAGTATTTAAGTTTTAAAGTAATAGAATATATTAAATTACTGTTATAGGTGATATAACCTATCTACATAATGGAAGGATCCTACTACGTAAGTAGCAAAGCCAATTGTAGCTTGAAGTAAGCGACGCGATTCAGTTCTAGACTGTATTGTCGGACGTAACTTCACCTTCCTTCTGTAAATTCTACTTTCTCTGTTCAATACACTTGTGTCAACTTTCACCAGTTTTTGTCTTTATTTGTGACCCTTAATAACCCCACAACAATTACAATTACCAACATATTTAAAAACAACTGAGGAATTATTTAAATTATATTACTGTAAAAGATAGATGATAACTGAACTGATGCAACATTTATTGTTGTTTAATTGGTTATCAACCGAATAAATTTAGTTAATTACAATTAGTAAGTTGAGTAATAATCAAGGCAAAGTACCACACCCCAAAAGAATTGAAAGTATAATTTGTTGTTGTTAGTGATGTAGGTTCGGTTAAACAGATAATCACTTATATTTATTTATTTAATTTTTATTTAAACAAAAACATTTCACAAATATCTTCGGTTCTATAAAGTGGAGATAGATAATTTTTCTTAATCTTCTCTAATCTACAGTTTGCTTGTGAATTGAATAGAGAAGTTTAAATGTGTCCAGACGAGTGTGACGCACAAAGAAGAAACCGGGTGTCTGTCAATTCATCTGGAAATTAGAAAGAGAATTAGTTGAATACAATGTGTAAGTTTTATGTTTCTATTTCTAGGTTGGTTGATTCCAATATTCTATGGCATCACAACCCTTGTTGAGTTTGGTTGGTTGATTCCAATATTTTATGACATTACAAACCTTGTTGAGTTTTTTTTTATGACAAATACGTTTTGTTTTATTCATTCTTGTTGGGTATTCCTTTTTTCAAACTCAATTTTTTTATAAAAAATATCTTAATACTCACTTTAAAAAAATCTCTTTAACCCATAGATGGGACCCTAACATGTACTATCACACCGGTTCATGAAGGAGTACTTCACACTCCCCAGAGCTCCACAATTGGAACTTCCCATTAGATGCAACGTCATACCCAGGACGATGTCTCTATTTTCTAACATTTCAGGTTATAGTTTGTAGACACCTTGACAAATTCTCATCTTGTGAATTTAAAAATCAACTCTAATAATTTTTAGTGTGTATCCATGCTTAAGACGAATATGAAATGAAATACTGACAAATAACGAGTTGTGTATGTATGTGTGTGTGTTAGAGAGAGAGAGAGAGAGAGAGAGAGAGAGAGAGAGAGAGAGAGAGAGAGAGAGAGAGAGAGAGAGCATGAAAATGTAGAGATACAATAAATTATTATTGCACTTAGAGAATTGGTATGTCCGTTATGGCGTCATACGACAACCCGGGAATCCATTCTTGGCCTCTTTTCACCTCTGCTCTTTAACCAGTAGATGTGTTGTCTCTGACCCTGCCAGAAAACGATAAACCCACATGGTTATCTTACCTACAGAAAATGGACACGGGTCCAGAGTTCAAATATTCAAAAGATCAGAGAGAGAAAACAGGACCTAAAAGCAATTTCCAACTTGGACTTATTGACTTGCTGTCAAAAAAAAGTGCAACAGAATCAGAGGGCAGATTCTTCACTCAACATCCAATATTTTTCCAGACGTCTTTCAGTGATGAAACAACCAATGGCAGTTCTGAGCCAGGATATACAGTTTAAAGGACCTTAGAGTCTTTTAAAGGTCCTTAAATATCCTATGGAATTTATTAGGGTGATGTATCTTCCAGATTTGGATAATGTCTTGCTAACGCCTTTCTATTAAACCTACAATATATGGGCCCTCTTTATCCAAGCATTAATAAAAAAAAACATTTGTGGTACTCACCATTTGGCCTTGTGCCACATCTAAGATAAACTTGGTAAATAACTATATAAACATTATTCAATAACGGGTTTAGAATACGCTGAAGAGGGGTAAGAACCCCCTCCAAAACACAAGGGGTGTCCTGGGTTGGTCATTAAACTGCATCTGATGGTGAGACCAGTTATAGAGATCAGAGAAGTATAAAGAATCCTCTTAAGAAACAACTACACAAAAATTATAAATATGAATGTTCATTGAACACGATTTCCTAACCTCTAGGTATAAAATAACCCGAGATAAGTTGACATACCATTAAAATCAATCAATGGTACAGTCATTATATGATAATGATTCAGTATTCATGTTGTCACATTCATTGTTATAACCAATATAAATGTGTTTAAAAATGAGTTTTAAACAGATTTGAATATCCAATGATAATGAATAAGACAAAAACATCTTCAGCATAAAATAACCCAGCAAGGTTTGACATGACATAAGATCCAAACAACCAACCAACCAACCAGTCAATTCCTAGCCAGCAAGTCAACTCTAGATGTCATTGTAAGGAAGCAATGTAGAACAACAACGACTAGAGAAATTTCACTGGCACTCAAAACATTGTGATGTATAAGCAAGAAACATCAGTTAATATATGGTCAAGTCATATTGAAAACATTGGTTCTAACTAGATCCCCAAAGTCATCAAAATGAATTGATTTAGCATTAAATGACCCGAAATGGTTTGATATGTCTTAAAACAAAAACAACTCTAACAGCGTAGGCACGAGGTGAATAAGTGGATAACAGTTTGTTACATACTACAGACGGAGAGATTATAAAACAAA
Source organism: Doryteuthis pealeii (assembly GCA_023376005.1). Lineage (NCBI taxonomy): Eukaryota > Metazoa > Mollusca > Cephalopoda > Myopsida > Loliginidae > Doryteuthis > Doryteuthis pealeii. The sequence continues at coordinate 21,653,001 of CM042141.1, forward strand.
GCCAAATAACAAAAGATGCTTATCAATATTTACTAATATTTAATTTGATTATATACAATACAATGTCATCTTATGTTATGACGTTAATATTATTATATGACATTAATATTTGTTCTGGGTAAAAAATACACGAAATAATTGTTGAGAATTGTAATGTAAGTCATTGATTTTTGAAGAGATGTATCGATTTAAACATTTTCTTTTATTTGGATTGTGAAAATTGATTATATACATTTACCCAAACAATCACGAGCAGGATGTGACACAAGGTTAATTTTAAGCCGAGTTTAATAGGTTTGAATTAAGAGTTTTCCATCTCCTAGACCTGATGGTATATCAAGGTGAAAGAATCCAGTCTGCCCAACTATTTACCCATAGCTGGAAGAAGAATAATGGGATGCATAACTTAGAAGATAACGTATCCTTTCCCGTAACCCAGATTATAACTGAGTGCAGAACGGTAAAATCTACTATTTGCCAAATTTATTCAAATTTAGATAGTGACACAGGAACAATCATCTGAATGGCATATCATCAAAATTTGTGACCAATATGGCCTTACTTAGAATTGATTGATTGATTTTAATGACAGGGCAACCCGTTTAGGGTTATTTTATGCGTAAGAGGTTATAGAATCGCATTCACTGTTTATTCATATTTACATTTTTTCTGTAGTTATTATTATTTGTTATACTTTCTATGAATAGCCATGATGGCTAATCTGAAAAGAGAGACATATGTGATAATAAGGAGACCCCCACATCCGAGAGTGGGTGCATGTCCAGTCGATATCGTCCAGCCGTGATTCCGTCAGATCCTTTTGTTGTGACACTTTGTCCGAACTTCATTTCGGTTGTGGGATCCTTCACAAGAAAACAAACACAAGGAGAACCGAGAACAACAAGGACATTCTTTGGTCAGAGGGAGACCAGTGTCTCTGGCAATGCATTTATCCTTCATACCGCTGCTATCTCCTACTCTGCTGACATCCTTGGGTCCCACTCTTCTAATCTATCTCCTGATCAGCAGTTGTTCAATCGACGTCTGCTCTCCTGCCTGTCGTGATCCAACTAACCCTTTTTTTAAAGTTCAACTTTCATTCCAAAATTTCCCATCAACTAACACTCCAAATCCTGTTTTACCTTTTCACCTCGAGGTTTCCATATCCGGGACCTTTTCTTTGTCTCGAGGGATCACCCAGACGGCTACTTTTTATGGGGTGAAATTCAGACTACCTGTCTCTACTCTATATCTAATGCCTCTTTTGAACTCTTAGAAATATCGATCTACGTCAGTCATATCAGCCTTTCGATCACCATCCTTTTATAAGCCTTTATATAGACTTTTATAACTTTCTTTGCCCAAAAAACTTACCCCTATATATTACACACACACACACACACACACACACACACACACACACACACACACACACACACACACACACACACACACACACACACACATATATATATATATATATATATATATACTCACATATGCATTGTGCCACACACCTCCCTCGACTATTTTTGTCATTTATTCCATAAGTTACAAACAAGGAAAAATACAATACAAAAAATGACACCATCTATTTCCTCTTGGTGCATTCGATTCCTGCACGGAGTGGCTCGTCGGCCTGCACCCGGGGATCCTCCTCCAATCCCGGTTCCTTCAAATTGTCATTTCCTTCTCGAATCCTTTCCTGTGGTCATTTTCTTTCTGCAAGTTCCGCGTGCTCATGGCCTTGCACCCTATCTCTAAAATCTAACAAGGAGGCCTAACAGGACACCTGGAGAGGGACAGAACCGACACCGAGGAGGGAACAAAACAAACAAAACAAAAAAGTACAATCACACAATCACCAATGGTAAATGGAGTAGAAAGAGAGAACGCGAATAGGGGTGGAAAGTGAGCTGGAACTGAAAGAGAGGAAATGAGCGGAGAAGGGGAGAATTGAACAGAAAGAGATTGCTGATTTTACCAACTGAAAATAGTCCCTTGGATATATGGGGCCACTGCCATTTGAGTCGCATCTCCAGAACCATGTAGCAAATTACTACGTGACGCCACTAAAATTGGTGTGCAATTCGTTTTTCTCTTTGTCTTTATTCTTTTATTTAGTTCAGGAGACACTAAACGAACGTGTGAGCACGTGTGCATATATTTCTTCCTCTAATACGTGTTGATTAATACATTTTTATAAACACTAACCCCTTTCATATCAACATTCACCTACATTTTTTTTAAATGTCGGGGAAACAATAAGCGATAGATTGCTTATAATATCTATATATTCTCAAAAGCTTAATGCATGAGTATAAGACATTTACAACTGTTATATCACAGAAAGATACCCCTATGACATTTCAAAATTTCAAAACAGCACTAAGAAATTTCGAAGAAACAAAAAAAACTGAAGATACATTTCCTAGCGCAGTATTGAGCGTGAACGAAAGAAAACACAGCAATCAGCCCACAGCATTCCTCATACGACAACACAAGAACAGATTTAATGAGACATGTTTTCTTGTAAAAGATATGGACACAAATCAAAGAATTGCCAAAAATCGACACACCGGTGTAAAAATTGTAAAAATACGTCGTATGACACAAGGTTTTACAGAAAAGTGAAAGACGACCACACATGAGCTGAAAAGATAACGTATATCAGATAAGCATACTTATGTTTTTTTCTATAAATGATAGTTATGAATCTTATTTTGATATGTTAGTGGATTGTGGTGGTGCAACATATATTTTAAACGATGAATCTAAATTTATAAATTTTGATAAGGATTTTGATTTTTCTCACCACATTATAGAACTAGCAAATGGTAGTAGGCGTAATAATTTAGCGCTAAAAATGAGGAATGCTTGCGTTGAAATGACATGTACTAATGTGGGAAGGTTCATGGTAACATTTTAAAAGGTTTACTATATATTTCTTCTATTGATAAGCATATTTTATTGGTGCAGGTGGCAACCAAAAACAGTGCCTACATAGAATTTAAGCCTAATTACATAAGAAAGGAAAATGTTACTATTTGAATAAGGTAATTTCTCAGAAGAAAGTTAAGCATTCATTAAAAGAGTGTAATATTATAATGGGACATTGTATTGATATTCTAAAATTAGAATAAAATGTTCAAGGCAAGCAAATTACTGATAAAAATAAATTTAAAGACAAAATTTGTCTACAGGCCAAGATGTCCCAACAACAAAATAAACTACCAGATAAATTAGAACTGGTTCATATAGATTTAGCAGGGCCGATAGACTCTATAGCAAAATACGATTTTGAATATGTGCTAGGTTGTATAGACGATTATTCTGGGCTTACATAGTGACTTATATGTTAAAAAACAAAAATCACGTTTTAAAAGCCTTTGAAAAATTATAGCAATATAAAATCTGTTAGAAGTGACAAAGAAACTGAATTCACTTCTAATGCCTTTGAGATATCATTAATTAAAATGAAATAAACAACTAAAAAGCATCTCCTTATTTGCCACATCAAAATGGTATAATAAAAAGGGCATGGCGCGCAATTTTTGAAATGGCCAGATGCATATTAAAACAGGCTAAGCTTCCTAAATATATGTGGTCATATATTCGTAACAGATGTTACAATAATCGTATTAAAACTACACCGTATGAAATTTTTACTGGCGTTAAACCAGCCATTTTTAACATGCATTTGTTTGGGAGTATTTGCTATACGTATATACATAATCATAATAAACTAGATGATAGAAGTGAGAAGGGGATATTTGTGGGATATGATAAATATAGTCCTGCTTATTTGGTATATTTTCCAGAGAAGGAAGTCGTAAGAATTGCCAGGACAGTAAAATTCATTGATAAATTTAGTGAAGAATATTCAAATCCGTCTACTATACATGAATCTGACGATAATACTATGATTAAAAATGATAATATGAATATGAGATTATCTAAAGAGTCAATAGAACTAATTGAAAATAGTTAAAGAATTAAAATACGTACAAAACATTTAAGTGATTATTAAATGATATGTTGAATTATACGATAGATTACTGTTATTATATTAACACATTATTAAGAACGTTTGAGGAAGTTTTTAACTGAACATTCTTTAAAATAGAAGGTAGCAATGCAAGAAGAAATGGATATTTTAAAAGAAAATGAAACGTTTGTATTAACACAAATACCTCCGAATAAGACTCTAATACCCACACGTTGGGTATACCCCAACTCACTAATTAATTGGGGGCTATACTTGGAGCAAGCAAAAGGTTTCGAAAGAGAAAGTACAAATATTAAGGAAAAGCTCGTTTATAAACTAAAGAAATCTTTATACGGCCCGAAACAAAGTGGCCGAAACTGGACTAACTTACTACACAAGTATTTGATTGAACAAGGTTTTTTTCAATCGCCATCTGACATTTTTGTATATAAAAAGTGTAAAGATATAGATACAATTATGCTTGTAAGGGTGGATGATAGCTTACTAGCGACAAAATGTATTGAAAATATGATAAATACTAAAAATATTTTAAAACGAAAATGTAAAATGAAGGACCAAGGTAAAATTAAATATTTTTTAGGTATATAATTTACCTAAAAAACGCTATCCCCAAGGGTTACTGGAAAGTTTTGACATGAAAGACTGAACCTAAATATACCCCTAGTGATAGCAATATTAACAAGATATGTAGCGAACCAAGTAAATTAACCGACGAAAGATTGTACTAATTTAGTGGAAAACACGAAAACAGTCTACCGTAGCTGTGTCTACATGCGAGGCTGAATATATATCTATTAGTGCTGCCACATTTTGGAGAGAAACGCTCCAAGAAAGATATGCTGAATAATGAGATAAATATATTTACACTATATTGTGACAGTCAAAGTGTCATAACATTAACAAAAAATCCTATACATCACCATAGATCGAAACATATACATAAAATTCCATTTCATTAGAAATTAATTACAGAATTAAACTCTCAGACTATTTCAAATAGCTAGTGAAGAAAATATAGCAGCTGTATTCACAAAACCAATGAACAGATAAAAAAATGAAAAATTTAGATGTCTATTGATGGGATTTTGAACTGATTTTTTTGTTTGTTAAAAAAGGAGGATCATGTGACAACAAGCATAATACCCAAAAATGGAAGAAAACTGTTTTTTTTTAACCTGAAAACTATTGAACTAATGACGCAATGTTATAAAAATGGGAAAACAAACTTTGTATTGTGAAAATGCAAAATTTAATTAATATTTTTTTATAAGTTTTAAATGTGAAAAGTGTTTTTCCACAAGTGATGTCAAGGGAAGGAAGAAAACCCTGTTGCTTTGAATAATATGTTTTTTTCATTTTAGTTGGAGAGGGGATGTTGATTTTACCAAACTGAAAATAGTCCCTTGGGCATATAGGCCCATTGCCATGTGAGTCACATCTTCAGAACTACGTAGTAAATTACTAAGCCATTACTGTAGGTACCACTAAAATTGGCGCATTTTTCTCTTTGTCTTTATTCTTGTACATTCGGTTCAGGGGCAGAAAACGAACGTGTGAGCACGTATGTTTATTACCTCCTAAAATACGTGTAGTATTCTCCTTTTGACTAACACTATGAGTCGACTAACCCCTTCATACCAACAGAAAGAAAGCAAATGAATGAAAAAAAAAAAAAAAAAAAAAGAGACTAAAAGTGAAAAAGTGAAAGCAAATGAGGCCGGAAAGAGAGCCGAGAAATGAAAGAGTAAAAGCAAATGTACGTAGAATGAGAGACAGAGTTTGGAACTTTATATTCTTGTCGACATTTTCAAAATTGTTACATTCTTTTTTAGGAAAAAAGGCAGTAAAAAAATTCCAAAATAGAATAAAAATTTGATTTTAACTAAGCTTTTAATTTTGTCTCTTTTTTCTTTTTTTAAAAATCTTTTTTGTTTTGTTTTCTTCTAAGGAAGCATTGATGCATAAAAACTATTCCAAAATTGAATAAAAATTTCGACTAGGCGGTTAATTTCATTATTTTGTCTCTTTTTTTCGCTTAAGCATAAAAATCACGACAACTGAAATGAAAATATTCTACTCACCCTTTTATTTCTGTGTATTCTTGTCGAAATTTTCAAACCTCTTACATTCTTTGCTAGTGGAAAAAACAGTAAAACAATTACAAATATAATTTTTATGTTTCCTGTATTTCTTAAATAAATGTTTTTTCATTATTAATTCATTTGTGAAGTAAAATAAGTTTCCTTTTCATTCTGTACTAAACACAAGTGGGAAACCTCGATGAAAGTATTTTATAAATTCAATGTTTTATATTTTAGCTTTTATCGTTGTATTGTTGCAATAATACAAATGAAAGTGTCTCTTATAATTTATTGAATTATATCACTTGTCTCAAACCAACTGCTACTTTTATTCAAAAATACTATCTAAAATGGGAATCAAAAAGAATTTGGAATAAGAAAATATTACATTTTTTATACTTAGCTCATTTTATTGTTACATTTTTATACGACAAAAAGATAATAAATTAAACGAACACATTTCCTATCATTGTAACTCAACAGACAAGGAAGAACGAACGTTTAGTAAAATAAATTGTTTGAAACCAATCGAGAGTTTAAGGTTATATTCTTTAAATAATGTTTTAAATGTAGGTATTTACTCTCCACGGGTAGCATGTGATACGAAGTTGCAAGTAGGAGGCAACCATCGAGGATCGAACTCACTATTCAGCGACTATTATGCGGCTTTTTTTTTTTTCATAAGAATCTTGTCTAAATTATTTTCATCTCATCCACTCTCTTACTCCTGTCTTCCCTTTCTCTCTCACTTCCTGGTGTTCCTAAAATCATTTTAGTACGGTCATCGATCGGGTACTTTTGCTAATATGCTAAAAACGACGCAACAACAAATTCGCTGGTGACGTAGCATGTCGATTTGTTGAATGAAAGTTATGGTGTATGATACATAGTCAATGTGATGATGTCTTGTATTGTATAGAAAATGGAATATACCTAGTTTAAAGAATTACCCAGAATTCCAAAGACATAACAATAAAATGAGGAGACGTTATCTTTTTTTTATATTCGCTGCGTAGTTCCACACAAGCCATTTTTGTTTAAAATGCTTTGAGTTTGTGTTAATATGAACCTGAAATCTGTTACAAGTAGAAAGTTTATTTTTCAATATGTTGTCCTGGGTATGACAGTAAAAACATTTGATAGTAAGGCTCCAGTTCAAAAGCTTTGGAATGTGTAGATTCATCCCTGTCTTAATTAAATAGCCATTGACGTCGCATCCTGGGATAAAATGAATCTTCTAATCACTATTAAAAAAGCCTGACTTATGCGGGTCATTTAATATGACGTTCCTTCCAAGGAAGAGGACATTTTGCTTGTGTTGGATTTGTCTATTTCGAATTTTGCCCTTTCTACATTTAATGCTGAACTGGATTGTGTAATCTTTATTGGGTCGGCACTTGATATAATTTGTGGGTTAACTAAACCCTTTTCACAAGTTTATTCTCTGCATAACCGTTTAATATGTCACATCTGCCAACACATTACAACACCAGGGGAAATAAGTGAATATATAAATGCTTCAATGTCTTCTATGATAAACTTAAGACAATCCAATGTAAATTTGAAAGAGAAAACTATAAAAGAGGAAAATTCTACAACTTGTAAATCTTTTGGGATTAAATTTTACTTTCAAAATAATCGCATTGAGTCAAATATCAAACTCTGCCTCCAGTCAAAGACTCTATCTGATGGAAGAAAAAGTGGAAAATAAAATAGTCTAAATTATATAATCTAACTGGTGAACAAAGACGAAGAGAGAATGCATTGTAGAATGCTGATTATAAACAGAGAAGTGAGGAAATCCTAGAATGCAATTGTTTCTATGTTGATGCCGCAAGAAGTTATGGCAAAACCTATTTATTAAATATGATTCTCTCTCATCTTACAATAAACAATCAGCAAGTACAATGTGCTGTTTGGAGAGAGAGAGAGGCATTACTGTTAAATTGCTATTTGGTTTTAAGACATTATATTAAATTACGTGTATTATTAACAGACAAAACCATATAACACATCATCTACATCTGACCAATTCAATTTGCTAGGAGATCAATTGATAACACATTAGAGATATCTACTTTTGCCTTTTAGGATATTATTGATTCAGTGTTTTGGAGGTTCTAAGATCTACTGAGAGTAGACTACGGACAAGTGTTACCTATTATATCACGAATAATACAGACAACTATAGTGATACCTTGACTTACGAGTACCCCAACTAACGAGTTTTCCGAGTTACGAGCTGTGTTTAGGTCGATTTTTTTTACATTTTTTGATGTACCAGCGAACTTCAGATACACGTATGTAAATAAGTTCACTAAAACATTTAATTTTCGAAATTTATTGCGCCAAAAAATATTATCCATAAAAAATAAACATTAAAATATATTACAGCACATAATTCATTATTTTATTACATTTTTATACAATACGGTGCTATATTTCTGATTTAAAATAACAAAAAAATAGTTTTTTGGGTGGGGGGGGATCTGGAACGGATTAATGACATTTCAGTTTATTTGTTTAATGGGGTAAATTGATTTGATATACGGGGGTAATTGAGTTACGAGCAGATCGAATTAAATTCATAGGTCAAGGTACCACTGTATTCTTAATATGTGCCTCAAGCACTCATATCAAATTTCAGACAATATTCACTTACGGAAAATATGCGATGATGAAAAGAATTTTATAAATCGATTACTTCTTATTTGAATAGGAACCAACATTGTAATTACCAAAGTTTCAACAATGTTGATGATGTGAGTGTCTTTTATATAACACTAAACTACATCTAGTGGTGAGGCTCCAATTCTGAAGCTCTTGGGAGTGTAGAGCACACCTTAATTGGCATTACTCAGAATAGTAGTACCTGTTAGGGTCACCCATTAAGCTCTCGCTAGATGATTGAGATTAGGAAAAAGAGTAGGTGCTGCCAAAATATCGTCTGCTTTTTATTTTAAAAACGAATTAAAATTTATTAAACAGATTATTTAAGGTCAAATTTTTGTCTAAGTCGAAAAAGTAACATAAAAAAGCAAAATAATATTACACATGTAAAATAATATTACACATATTTTTGATACATTTAAAACGATGTTTTCGGTCAATTTCGATCAAGATGTCTGCCAAGACGCTACTTAAAATCCGTTTTTACAAAATAAATTGTAACTTTTGCGATTGAAAAAAAATTCACACTGGATTCTCCAATTAGACACATAACCTAGTAGATAAAGGAGTTAGGTTAAGACAGTTCTAAATGACAGTTATCTCTAGACTGCAGGTTCAATCCTGGTCAGGGGCAGCAGTAACATAGAATAATAATTAACACAGCTTAACACCTGTACCCCAGCTATGGTTAGTGGAATAAGAACAGGATACCCCCGTGGGCTGATTAAATGGTTAGGTTCAAAGTTCCGTGATTACAAGAAGATTCCTGAATCCGACAAGAAATACCTGAAGAAGGCCGGAGGGCACATCGGCCGAAACGTTGTACAGATAACAATGAAGATGAGGACAATAGTCTGAATAATACAAATAATGGTAATCTTTGCAGAGTTCCGTCCTGGTCTCCTGCCTCAAAAACTGCTAGCCGCAGCCTGCTGAAAAAACAACACCAGCTACGATTGAAGTTCGTAGCCGAAGCGGTATCACTTAAACAAAAGAAAGAAAGAAAGAAAAAAGAAAACAACTTAGGGCGTTTTCCGCGAAGAGTACGAAAAATACTTTTTTCTTCTATTCACACTTTCTGTCTTTAGTCTTTTTTTTATGCAGAAAACTTTGACCTCCCTGTTTTTTGGGTGCAAAATATCGGTGTGTATATATGTGATTGATACAATATATACACACCGATATTTTGCACCCAAAAAAACAGGGAGGTCAAAGTTAAGTGACCTGAAAAAATCAGAAAGTTTTAAAATAAAATAGAATTAATTCATTGCTAAATCAACACTGAAAATTTAATTAAATCGGATATTTCCCTGAGTTTTGGTAAAAAAATTTCAAATGAGGGGGTCAGAATTGTATTTAAAAAAAAAACACGGATTTTTCAACGAATTGACCTTCTTTAAATTGAAATAGACATTAGAATTTGATTGCGGGTGGGTATTAAGAGTGTCTCGGTTAATCACGCCCATCAGTTGCATATAGAGAGGAAAAGAGAGTTATGTATAATGTAAAGACAGTGATGGGTCAGTTTTTGACTTAATTACAAATTACGACTAATTAGAACCAATTAAAGTGGATTTTTTTTCAAACATTTAGTAATACTAAAACTAAGGTATAATATAGTATAAATCTCGTGTCAGTAAGGTCACCAGCAAAAAAGCCTTTAGGGATCAAAAGTTGAAAATCTCAGCTTTAGTATAATAATAGAAGATATATATATATATATATATATATATATATATATATATATATATATATATATATATATATATATATAGTATAGATAGTAATAGAAGCGTGATTCGCTTTGCGTGGAAATTACATGACTAATATCTATTTATACAGGACTATACCGATAAGATAAAGGAAAAACTGAATTTTTATTTGGTGAGACTGATACAGTCATAGAAGCGTGATTCCCTTTGCGTGAAAATTACATGACTAATTTGTATTAATAAAATAAACTGACAAACGATCATTACAAGAAGGCGGAAATGATGACGAAAATCAGGATGTTCATTCCGATGTAAGTGAATGAATGAAATTGTATTGTGTCACAGACATCACGTCAATGAAAGGAGTGGTCAGTCCCATCCTTCAAATAGAATCACACAGTTTTCTGTAAATTGACCTCAAACGGTTTGTTGTATAAAATTGGATTATCTTTCGCAAATATCAAAGCAAAATTTTTTTTTCTGAAATCCTGATACACAATATGGCTATCGTTTAAATCTTAATTTACTAAAATCAAAACTCCAAATTTATTGCATTAAACATTTTTTTTGTCTCTGTTCAAAAATTAACGAGCATTCAATGACTGTGGGGAACATTTACTTTATTTCATGTCTGGTTTATGTTATTTGTTCATTGTTCCCGTTCATTGTCATTTTAACCCTTTAAATCCTTTGACGCTTCCACCTCAAATGCTGTCGACCTGCCCTAAGAAAATCCAAAAAAATATCAAGCACAAAACATCGTTCCCTCAAAATTAAACTTTCCCAATCATTGTTGTAAGTTAAAATTTTACGCTGAACAATTCCAGATGGTAATTGTTTCTATGAAGTAGAAATCCACAAAACAGAAAATAGATTTACCAATTATATATTTATACTAAGAATAAAGTTAATATTGTATTGTGAAATATCTTATCTTATAGAGAATTATCTTTTAATTTAAACGAGTGACACGTTTTAATTTAGAAATAATAGGATGAAATTATTTTACATCCTCAGCTTGAAGAACTTTTTATAAGCCCACTCACACACACGTATATATATATATATATATATATACGTGTGTGTGAGTGGGCTTATAAAAAGTTCTTCAAGCTGAGGATGTAAAATAATTTCATGACGAAAATCAGGATGTTCATTCCGATGTAAGTGAATGAATGAAATTGTATTGTGTCACAGACATCACGTCAATGAAAGGAGTGGTCAGTCCCATCCTTCAAATAGAATCACACAGTTTTCTGTAAATTGACCTCAAACGGTTTGTTGTATAAAATTGGATTATCTTTCGCAAATATCAAAGCAAACTTTCAATTTTTCTCTCCGCAAGGATCTACCAACACGCTTGGTATATTTATATATATATATATATATATATATATATATATATATATATATATATATATATATCCACAAACACGTGTTTCGACTTATCAAGTCTCTTCAGTGTGGCTAGACATTTGTGAGCTACCGATAGAAAGCGGATCGATTCAGCAGCAGTCGGACAGCTTAACCGCTCGGCTATCGTCACCCACAAGTCGAAATGGATTTTAACTGTTTTATGTAAAGGCCTCCATAGAGTGCTTCATCCCTTTTATAGGAGAGCGTTGCGTTTTTATATATAAACAAGCTTCTGATTATTAAAAACGTGCGATTTTGATAATACCGAACTCTCACTTTACGTTCGGATAACATAATTTGTTTCGATAGTAATTCTTAAGATAAACACTTTCTGATGATGACCCTCGACCGAAAGCGGTCAGGATTAATAGCAATTAAAAAACAATTATATACCAACGTTTATGCGTCTATTTTATTCACACACACACACACACACACACACACACACACACACACACACACACACACACTAATTTTATCTGTAAACCGCGTAATCATATAGATCGCTCTTGAAGGAAATGAATACTGTTAATATAAAATAGGTTAACACATGTTATAAGAAGGTAAATTAAAAAAATGTTTATATCTCTCCAGGTCTATTGCTGGTTTTAATTCAGTGATTTCCTTCTCCTAAGACCAGATGCCATACCAAGGTTAAAGCGCTCAGTCTGTCCTACTATTTTCCAATAACTAGATAGAGAATAGCTGGATTATTTTGAATAAGTATTACTTATTTATCATTAGACAACAGGATGGACCTACGTACGTGTATATGTGTGTATGTGTGTGTGTGTGTGTGTGTGTGTGTGTGTGTATGTGACAAATATCAAAAGATTTCGGTATTGGGACATTTCCTTTTGTTTGTTAAACATGACAGCTTAATTATGCAATGTTACGAATGAATGTTACAACTGTTCATCGCAATTGCAATTGCTAAAGGTCTGCGAGAATCACTAATCTGCCAACTTGCAGAAAATAAACATTGTTTAGCCTTGATGTGCAATCAGCAAATTGGGCATCACTGCTTCTGCACATTCAGTTATTGCTGTGGTTCGTTCATTTTTAAATCCATTTCTTAAATGTTGATTTCCTCGTTTATTCAATTTAACTCAGTGATTTATTAACTAGATGAGTTAATTTCTCATTGTAAAAGTGGTCGATGATGATATTGATGCTTCTATTTAGGAAGAAGTGGTGATGGGGGGTTTCTAATTAGCATTTTATAGTGAATAGCAATCCAGGATGATATTGATAATTCTATTTAGGAAAGAGTAAAGAAATTTGGCGTATTTTGATATTTTGTCGTCCAGGTTTCCCGCCCTAATTTACGCTATGTTTTAGAGAGCCGGCGTCAGGCCTAACTTAGATATTTTCCGAGTCGTATTTTTGTCGCTTTTTGTCGGCAATTAATGTAGATATTTTACACACCCTTCCCCGATTTTTATCGGCAAATCAATGTAAATATTTGTCCCCCCCCCAACACACACACTTTAAAAAATGTTTTTTTCGATTGAATTTGTACAAATTTCAATTGAATATTTACAAAACTCAAAATCAAATTTGAAAACAATTTTCATACCGTACCTCCCCCCCCCATGAATTACAAATGTCAAATGTCACTTCTTTTTAAACTTATTAAAGTTTCGAAAATAAACACATAAAATAAATTTAAAAATACATTAAAAAGAAAGATAATTTTTACAAAAAACAATTAACTTGAGTCGTGTTGCTGTCGCTTTTTTGTTGCCAAATTAATGTAGATATTTTACATGCCCCCTATATTTATCGGCAAATTAATGTAGATATTTTACATGCCCCCTATATTTATCGGCAAATTAATGTAGATATTTTACTGGGCGACAAAAGATAAAAATTAGCTATATATATATATATATATATATATATATATATATATATATATATATATATATAGAGAGAGAGAGAGAGAGAGAGAGACACACACATATATATACACGTATATATACATATACACACGTATATATATGTATATATACATATACACTCGTATATATACATATACACACGTATGTATGAATATATATACATATACACACGTATATATATATATATATATATATATATACACGTACCATATAAACACGTATATATATACATGGACTGAGATCTCCAAGTCGACCTAGGGAAGCAGTTAAAGTTCCCGGAAAAGATCCTCACCACTTCACTCCGACTAGACATAGTTTTAACATCGGAATTATCAAAACAGGTGGTGCTATTAGAATTAACATTCCCGTGGGAAGAGAGGATAGAGAAGGTGAATTGCAGGAAGTACCAAGAACTCGTGGCCGAATGCAGAACGAAGGGCTGGAAGGCCCGAAATGAGCCATTCGAGGTTGGATGCCGTAGCTTTGCCGGTAGGTCACTTCTGAATTTGTTTAAGATCCTTGACATTAGGGGCCAGCAGTGTAAGAAAGCCATAGCTGAATTAACAGGGGTTGCTGAGAGAGCGTCGAGATGGCTCTGGATCCACAGGAGCGGTGCTTGGACAAGTGCCACTAGGTCGCAAACCAGTTGCTCATCCGGGTTGGGATCTCCCGGGCGAGGGTGTATTGTGATTAATGACCCGAAACACCCGTTGACCCCGGGTTCATTACTGATGATTTCGGCCTAGTATTCACACAACAGTGTGTTTATGAACATATATATACGTGAGTATATGTATATATATACGTGTTTATGTGATACGATTAGTGAAGAGTAAGGAAATGAATCCGACGAATATATGTATAGATAAAATTATATGAATAACACAGATGTTGTTTAATTGAATTTGACGCAAAGAACGAACGTGATGCACCGAACGAACGAGACACACCAAACGAACGTGATACACGCTTTTTGGAAAAAACAATATTTCCAGTTTAAATTTAAATTCTCAGTTTCTCACTTAAAGAATCCGGTTTAAAACATCGACACCTTAAAACGGTTACAATTATTATGCTCTGATTAAGATTTTTTGATGAAATCGAAATATTGGCAATATTAGCAATGCAAAATTTGTAAAAATTTGTAAAAATAAATTCAATTAAACACCATCTGTGTTTTTCATATCTATCTATTATCAATCAATCAATCTCTCTCTCTCTCTCTCTCTCTCTCTCTCTCTCTCTCTCTCTCTATATATATATATATATATATATATATATATATATATATATATATATATATATATATATATATACACACGCATGGCGTAATCGTTAGAATCGTAGGAAATGCAATCGTCGACGCGCGTTCAAATTATGGAAGAGGCTATTTGCATTTCACATAGCGGCTTCCTGTAAGTCAATCTTTGACTTATTTTTGTTTTTCAAAAAACTTTGAACACACACACACACACACACACACACACACACACATATATATATATATATATATATATATATATATATATATACAGAGAGACAGAGAGAGAGAGAGAGAGAGAGAGAGAGAGAGAGAGAGAGAGAGAGAGAGAGAGAGAGAGCCGACGCTAAATAAAAACATCAACTTGGTTAATAATTGTAAATCATGTGAAAATAAATTGGTATAAAACAAGCAAAAGCTTTTGAAGCTTAGTTTACGATATACGAAGGCTTAACTTAGCAACCAGAATGCAGGAAAAAGGTAAAAACGAAATGTCACGTGGTGTAGCGTTCCTATTCAAATAGTTGATGATGCCACATACCCCGAAATCTTTGGTTTTGGAAAAAATCCGAAAAATTGTTAAAAAAAATAATAAAAATAGAAAGTCCGACAAATGTTGAATATTTTAAAAATAAATATTTTATGATGTATCGTCAGGTAAAATAATTCATGTAAAGTAGAAAAAGTTCAAAAAATATTATGTATAAAGGAAAGTCCGTATATATTGTATAAAGTCAAAATTTCTTGGCTAGAATGGGCTCAGTTATCACCAACCGCAGTCAAAATTCCGAAATTTGCAGGTATCTCCTTTCATATGTGTTTTTCCATTTTCGTTGATGGTTTGATTAAATCCGAAACGCTTTAGCGTTGGCTTTCTGTAAATTATGACTTAATCTTGTTTTTTTCAAGAATGTATATTTAATTATCCTGTCGGATTTTATATCCATTTTTTCTTCTCATGTCAAGAGATATATATGGTCTATCAATGATACTGAGAACTGTTTACTTATAAATATAGCAAACTATATTATCAATCTCAAAATTATATATACATATATATGTATATATATATATATATATATATATATATATATATTATGCACACTTTACACCCTTATATATATATATATATATATATATATATATACACTATACTCTTATATATATATGTGTGTGTGTGTGTGTGTGTGTGTGGAAAAAGGTAGATAAACACGGGATGTTGTACAAAATGGAAGTTTATTGTGAGTAGGGATGTCGATCTTATAACGTTTCGATCTGTTAGACCTTCTTCAGGATGTTGGATTTTCTTGCTTCAATGGTGAACATTTTCATACCGGTGAATAAGGAGGTCGAGAATAGAGGAAGGGTGGACAATTGTTGGTGTTAGTAGGAGTTGGTAGTGGGAATTCTATTTTTTTCTACCCAGATGGGTATGAGATGATGGGTCTAAAAGGTATGTTGGGTTTGTGAGTTTTGGGGAGGCCATAGATTTTGGGGATGGTGAGGTGGTAATTAATTAAGGAAGACCATATTTTGTCTTCTATGTCAATTAGTTTCTTGTAGGTTTTGTTGAAGGTTTCAATGTTTTTGTGATGGTGTGTGGTGAGATTATTTTATATGTGTTGTTGTCGAGTAGTATGTCCATGATTCTTTGGTTCTAGGCTGTTGTATCCATGCCAACAGCTTCGCTACCCTTGTTAGAAGGTGAGATGACAATGTCGTGGTTGGAGGCGAGAGTTTTTAGGGTCTGGATATGTCTTCTCGGTAAGGTGTGTTTGTCAGTTTGGTGGTTGAGCGAGGCAGCGATTATGCCTTGTATGAAACCTTTGTCGAAGTCAGAATTGTGGTGTCTATAATTTCTATCTGTAAGTCTGCTGGTATTTCGGTTATTTATTGCGGTGGCAAATTTTAAACCAAAGCTGAGGGCTTTTGTTTCTGTGTCGTTTAGTTCGGTTAAGGAGAGTTCGGTTAAGGAGAGTCTCGTTACGAATTAGGGAGCGTAATTTTTGTTTTAGTCCAGAGATCTGGTTATGGTTTTTGCGGAATATCTCTGTCCTGATTTGCTCTGCGGTGTTGTGTGACATGTCATTGTTTTGCCGTAGCGTAAGTTCTAGTTTTCTGGCTTCTTCAAAAGTTTTATTTTCCGAACATTTTAAGTTATGTACCGAGGTCTCGAGGTATGTTTTAATGTATTCCGGGAATATGTGATGGGATGCTTTGAGAGTGTTAGCTGTCTGGGGGGGGGGGGTAGACCTTTTCCTGAATACAGTTGATAAGAAAATGTCTCATGTTTTGCAGCGAGTGGGCGGAGATGAGTAAGTTTTTGTACTTACGTATCAGTCTAAAGTCATCCATGTTAAGAGGAATTGTGGTTCTCTTTCGTATTGTGTACTTGGCAAGACAAGATGGGAGGAATAAGAGGAAATTAATCCGACAGTATGTGGAGAAAGGTAGACAAACACGGGATGTTGTACAAAATGGATGTTTATTGTGGGTAGTGATGTCGACGTTATAACATATATATATATATATTCTTCCAGTATAACGGCACTTTTTGTAGACAAAAGTTGGGTTTACCTATGGCATCCTTGCATGTCTTTTCCTCGATTTCCTAGAATCAGGACCTTTCAAATACATTCTACCTACAGACACTAATTACTTCCGTTATATCGACGACATCCTATTTATATACCCACATAACCATAACTTAACACAAATAATAGACAGTTTAAATCAAATTGAACCAACTATTAACTTCAAACACGAATTAGAACATAAAAACACTTTACCTTTCCTAGATGTATTATTAATAAATAACAACAATCGCTTAGAATTTAAAGTCTACCACAAACCCACTAATAAAAATGACCATATTCATTTCTACTCACATCACAACACCAAAATCAAAAGCGATTTAGTTATAGGCTTTTATTTAAGAACCCTTAGGATCTGTACCAAGAAATTTCTAAATGAAGAATTTGAATATATAGATAAATCTTTCACGCAGTTACAATACCCTCAAACTTTCATCCAACGTGCTAAAAAGAAAACCATCAAAATTCATAACCGTAAACACCTCCCCACCAATCCAACAAACAATACTCCTACCAACAACTTTCAAATAGATACATAATCCTTCCCAACAACTCAGCTACAACCATTATCGAAAAAAAAACCCTAAATAATTTAGGGATAAAAACTGTATCAAACTCTTCCAAAAAAATAAAAAATACTATTAATAATCAAAAAACAACACTCATACAAGGTCTGATGTTGGTATATACACCATCCAATGTTTGGATTGTAACAAACAATACATAGGAGAGACGTCCAGACACATTGACCAACGAATCCGAGAACATAAGAGAGATATCAGAAATGGCCAAATGAACAACGTACTTATAAAACACATCTCAGAAACTAACCATTCCTTTAATTTTAAAGAATCAAATTGTTAGTTAGAATTCACAACAAAAAAGAAAGAAAAATCATAGAATCTAACACCATCTCCATTTTAAATACAATTAAACAGAGACCCGGATTTTTCCTTTTATCGAAAAAATTAGTCTCAAGAATCATAAAATTCCCTACATCAAACAACGTCTCACTTAGTTTTTTATACATTAACTTCCCTTTAATTATAACTAAATTATCACTAACATTTTTCAAAACACACACCCATCTAGTAATACGATATTTTCCTTTGATCTTTCAACACACAATAAATTATTGTACTTTACCAATTAAACCAACCATTTTAACAATATTAATATATTTTTAAAAATATAATAATATATACATTTTCCACCTCAAAGTTCTCCCACATACACTCCCCATTGACACTACTTTTCTTTTACATTCTCATTTTTTCATCACCCAACATACTCATACTTTCCCACGAGAAGCTCTCATATAAATCTCCTCCCCCCTTATGTATTATATATGCACATGTATGTAGATACCCATGTATGTAGATATCTGTGTATATGTGTGTGTATATGCAAATTAAATAATTAATAAATGCACAATTATAATAAAATAATTAACAAAAATTGTAATTATAAATACTCAATGTTATTAACAAATAATTATTTATATAAATAATTATAAATACACATAAATTGTTTGTATAAATAATTACTAGTACACAATTGTAATAATAAAAAAATCATTATAAATACACAATTACAATAATAAAACAAATATAATTACAACTTTAACTATATAACTTTTACTATAAAGTTTACCTCCCTCCACACACTCACACTGTTTATCATTCACTTACTTAAAACACAAACGTATAAATATAAACATACGCAGATGTCTTTCTTCCTAAAATCCCCTTACTTACAACGCCCACACAGCAACTCAAAAGTTATAAGAATTTTCTCGACACTTACTTGAAACAAACATTCTTAATGAACATGCACACACGCTCGCACACACACACACACACACACACACACACACACACACACACACACACACACACACACACAGAACATACACACAACATTGAGGATTGTTTCGATGTCGTCTTTCGTAACATATACACACGCACACACGCACACACACAACACCTAGAAAAATTGCTCAGTGTCATTATTCGACACACACACACACACACACACACACACACACACACACACACACACACACACACACATAAAAGAAGAATACTTGATGTCATATTTCAAACCGTCTATCTTTCCAGCGTTCATCAATTTTCAAATTATTCTAAGAACGTTAATTACCCTTCAAAACATCTTTGAACAGATTGATAAACAAGAACTATCACAGTCTTCTCATTATTATGTGATAAATTATTTTTTTTACTTTTCCTTATATCAACAAAAGCCCTGAAGAAGATCTACTCAACAGATCGAAACACTGCAGCGTCAGCTAATAAACTTACCACTCATTTTATCTAAACCTGTGTTTTTTCAAATTTCTCACTTTACTATATATATATATATATATATATATATATATATATATATATATATATATATATATATATGTGTGTGTGTGTGTGTGTGTGTGTGTGTGTTGAAAGGGTAAATAAATAAAGGAAATAAATATATATCTAAATATTTAAATGTATATATATATATATATATATATATATATATATATATGATATTGGCAGGGCAATAAAAACATCCAAAATGCAGAGTCGAGAGGCTGTTCAACTGATACGTAATCTCAAAAAGAGAACTTTGAAATTAAAATAAAATAGAAAAGAGTTATTCAACAAAACCTTTTGAGAAAGGACAGAGGATTATCTGAAATATTAAAGTAGAAGATTAAAAGTAAGAAAATATCCATCCTTTTGAATTTTAGTTATTTTTTTGAGAGATTGTTTGATTGATTGATTCTACCAACCCGTCTAGGGTTATTTTATGCATGTTCGTTCATATTCACATTTTTGTATAATTGTTTCTCCAGAGGCTGCTTGCCTTTTTGTACAGGGTCTATCAAATTCTAAAACAGATCTATTTTAACTATATATGGGACCCTCATGAGTACTACCACTCCAGATCAGAGTGGACCTGGATTAAGTGGAAAATCAAGGAGTACTCTAAACTCTGAAGATCTCCAGAATTAGAGCTTCACGATCCATATGCAGTTTAAGAGAGTAGTCTTACAGTCAGAATATTCTAAGCCCCTACGACAAGGTTTAAAGGGAGATAGAGACAGAGAGAGATATGCGTAATATTGGTAAATAAATTGATAGACAAAAACTGACATAGGAAGATTGTTGAAAAGAACCAACAATTTTATTGTGTAGGTGTTACAGATTTTACAAGGAAACGAATCTACAGACGGCATTAGAAAAATCGCTTTTCGCGTATATTTCAAATGTCTGTTCTCCTGAACATGAAAACCTTGCTGGCCTCGAACATTGACTACATAACAACAATGTCAGCCTGTAAGCAGATCCAGACCAACAAAAAATAAAACTGATGTTTAAAGGGAAAAGAAATACTGAACAGTGGAGAGGAAGACGAAGCATCGTTTTGTAAATGGCAGAAGGTATGAGGTCTGATTTATTTGTCAGTCGACAAGCGTTAAAGGGCGCGCCATAAGGAACGCAGCAGATAAATCATCATTTGTTGTGAACAAGTAATTAGGCAGAATAGTTTTCGTGTCTTCATCGACATCATCATCGTCATCATCATCGTCATTATCCATCATCACCAGCCTTCTTCTTCTTCTTCTTCTTCTTCTTCTTCTTCTTCTTTGTTTCTTTCTTTCTCTTCTCTACCAAGAATATCCCATTCATTTTCCTCTTTACCATTGACTATTGTAATTACTTATGCTATTACCTGTCTGCTACAATAACTCTATCGAGTATTTCACACTAGCTTTATCTGCTGGTTTTTCACTGGAGTCTGAGAAACTGCAAATATTCTCAAGTCCCCATGACTCTTCTATAGATCGAAGACGATTTTTGCAGTGCTGTGGTCTGTGGTCTAGATGTTTTCAATTCTTCCTTTAATCTCCTGTTCAATGAACCTCTTTCCCAGGTTCTTGGAATATGTTCCAATTGCACCAACTATGACTATATTTACTTTAATCTTTATATTTCACAGATTATTTTAGCTTTCTAGCAAGGTTTTTCTAGCAAGGTTCAGGTATTAGTCCAGCTTTTAATTTTCTTTAATTTCCATTCTCAGGTCCACTAGAACAGAACATTTCACTAGATGAAAAGTTCTTTTTTTTCTTGTTAATTAACCCTAGGAATGGTGTTCTGACTGGGATTAGGGGACCTGTTTGTATCTCAAAATCCAAGTTAAGTAAGAGTTATGTTCTCTAGGACGGATATACCATTTGGTGGTATTTCATGCACAATTTCCATTTAATCTCCTCTCCCATCCAACCGTACCTAGTCTTTTATTTCTTTTGTGCTTGTTTGCTGCATTCGCTTATCGTGAAATTTTATAGAGAGCAAATATTTAAAAGCAAATGACACTTGAGAGATTTATCGATTTAAATATATCTGTTTGAATTGATAATTCTGATTAATCATTATGCTACATAGACATTTAATATCTCCAGATTGAAGAAGAACTAGCAATACATTTAACTAGTTATGAAATGGAAACAATTATTTAACAAGACAAATAATTTGTTATTAAAAAAAATTAAATCGTGTACGATTAGTCATGCTTTACACCAACAAGGCTTCCTGCTGATAATTATTTATCGTTAATGACCCCATCTCCATAAGATTTACTTTTCTCCACTTAGGGATTTTTTTTTTCATTACATACTTCCTCTAAGTCCAATATGTATATATTTACTTCCACGGGGAAGATGTGACAAAAAGTTGATTTTTAAGCGGAGAAAAGCTTAGTTTGAATTCAGAATTTTTCTTTTTCAAACCAAAGAATCTAGTCTGCTCTACTATTTACCCATATCTGGAAGAATAAAGAGAAGGAATAATATCTTTCCAAAAGGGCATTAGCGCGAAGTGAAACGCAAACAGCCTCGTCCGGGATTTGTACTCGGGTCACCGATTCCATTTTACCACGACGATAACCGTGATGCAAGTGCATCTCCAGGGTTCAATATATATACTAACATAAACTTGCTAGCTGTACATCAAAATATTTTGGTCATTTATAGAGGATAGATAAATTCTTCGTGATTATTAATAGTGATAGAAACATTGATCCGATTAAATTTGAAGAGTCTGTTCAAATATTTAGAAAAACAAGAAAGAAGAGAAAATTAAATTAAACTAATAATTAAATTATGTTGATCTTAAAAGCTTTACACAAATAAGACTGATTGATTGATTTTGACGGCATGTCAACCAGTTTAGGGTTATTCTATGACTAAAGGTTTGGGAATCCAGTCGGTAGAACGTCCGCCTAGGAATCACAAGGTTCCTGGTTCGATACCGACACTCGCCAAATCAGCGTATGAGTAGCACAGGGATTTGTGCGGTGATGGTAGGTGTGGCGTTCCACCTCAGACGCTAAAATAATCTCCTTTGTCTAACACTAGTAAAAAGGGGATAGACTCCCTCGCTGCCTGGCTGATACCGACATTAGTCCGCTCTGCCGACTTTACTTTACTTATAGTTTTATTAAGTCTTTTTAAGTCACGGTCCTATCGAATACGTATAATTTTTAAACAGACCTATTCGATCCCTAGACAGGACCGTAACAGGTCTTAACTACTGCTCCGGATCAGAGTGGATATAGGATTAATAGCAATGAAGAGGTACTCAACACTCCACAGATCTCTAATACTAGAGCCTCGCCATCAAATGCAGTTTAGTGTCGTACCCAGGTCACTCATTTTGAGGGGAGGGGTTTTACCCCTCTACAGAGTATACTGTCAGCGTATTCTAAGCCCCGACGACAGGGCAAACAAAAAATATCAGAATCTGTTATAGGTGATACACCCTATTGACCAATGGAATGCGCCGACAGCTTACTATAAATAAACAGGGATAATTGTGGCTTAGGAGCAAGCCAATGCGAATGCCAATAACTCTGTTCGTTGGACGTAATTTCCACATCAAGAACCCTTCTTCCAGCGGAGAAAAATTATTCCCAAATTGAAAAGGAGCCACTCGGGATAATATTTGCAGTAACCAAGTTCCACCGTTACATTCATGGTCGACACTTCAGATTACAGACAGACCATAAGCCCTTACTTACCATCTTCGGCTCAAAAAAGGGTCTGCCTACACGGGGGACGATCCTTCTAAATTATAATTTTAATATGGAATTTCTCCCATCTAAGAAACTCTGTCACGCAGATGGACTCTCTAGATTGATACCCAAACAGAGTGAACCCCTGGAAGACACCGTGATTGCTTCCCTTCGAACTGAAAGGGATTTAAAAACTTCACTGTGCAACACGATAAGGGAACTCCCAGTAACTCTTGACGAGATAAAACGGGAGGCAGTGAACGATGAGTTCATAATACAGATGAAGGAAAAGCTAACACAAAAAGACCAACAAAGTCCAGATGCCTTCTCCATATGCGATGAGGTACTGCTATACAGCGAACGAGTGGTCGTCCCAGCTACGCCAAAAAAGGATCCTAAAGGATTTTCATATGGGTCATCCTGGCATTACTAGGATGAAAAGTTAATGCGGAGCTACGTGTATTGGCAGAACATGGACAAGGACATAGAGTGCATGGTAAAAGAATGCATGGGTTGTGCTTTAGCAGCTAAGGCTCCCCCAATAAAATTCAGTCCTTGGCCTAAAACAGACCGCCCATGGGCACGTATTCACGTCGAATTTGTGGGACAACTGGAGGGTTATTCTTATTTAATAGTGGTTGATAGTTTCTCGAAATGGTCGGAAGTATTTCGATGCAAAAGCCCGACTACTGAAATGACCATAAGCGCGCTGCACGAACTGTTCGCTCGCTTTGGCGTTGTAGACTGTTTAGTGTCGGACAATGCCACACAATTCACGTCCGGAGACTTCAAAGAATTCTGTGATACGTTTCAAATCGATCACATAATCATCCCTCCGTACCACCCGAGGTCCAACGGTCAAGCTGAACGTTTTGTGGACACACTAAAGAGAGCCCTGAAGAAGGCCAAAGGTACACCTACCGAAAAAGCGCTTCAGCAGTTCCTGCAGGTGTACAGGATTACGCCGAACGAAAATACACCTTCGTCATTATCTCCGGTCGAGGTAATGTTTGCGCGTAAGATAAGGTCTGTTTTCGACAAATTGCTCCCGAGACAGACAAAACCAGGAAGATCTACGACGGTGCCAAAGAAGCGGTACCTCCCTGGTGAGAAAATATACTTCCAGGTGTTCTGTAACAACAAGTCTTTCTGGGAGTTGGGAAAGATACAGAAGAGGATCGGCAATATGGTCTATATTGTCGATGGTCCAAAGCCCATAAGAGACAATTGAGAAAACGATTGACGGAGGATATTAACAGCGGTCCCCCGGATCAGGAGGAGGTGATGGATATCATATATGACACATTCACCTTACCTACCCCGCAAGCAGCCCCTCAACAACGCCATTCTTCAAGGAAACGAAGAGCGACGGAGTTTATCAACATAAACCCCAAGAGAAAAAGATACTAAGACACCTGTGGAGTGAAATCTTAGGAGGAGGGGTGTTATAGGTGATACACCCTATTGACCAATGGAATGTGCCGACAGGTTACTATAAATAAACAGGGATAATTATGGCTTAGGAGCAAGTCAATGCGAGTGCCAATAACTCTGTTCGTTGGACGTAATTTTCACATCTCTCTATTGTATTGTCTACTTTCTGTTAATACATTTTTCTACTTTTCGTTACCCGTTGTTTTGTTCTTATTTGACCCCTTAAAACCTCACAACAGAATCATAATCAGATGCTGCAATAGCAGCAGTCCTGCAATTAACTAATGTTATTGTCATCATTAATAGATTTGATATAACTAGACATATTTGATTAGTTTAATATAAAACACTTTTCAAAGGGGATGCTGGGTAAAATGAGGTAGAAAAAAGAAAAGCTGTAGTAAATATTGTTGCTTTAAGAACTTATTGAAAGAAGAGAAGGAAAGAAAAAAAGCCGATGAAATAGAATACGATACCAAAAAAAGAAAAGATAACGAAAGTAGAATAGTGGGGAAAAAGGCCGATGAAAACAACAACAACAACAACAACAAAATCCCCGGAAAAAATATGAGAACTAGTCGTAATCAGTCATAGAAGAATTGTTGGCATGAGTTTAGACGTGATGAAGATGAAGGGAGATAGGAAAGATAACGAATTGCTTTGTCGACAAGCAAATAAGTGATCTTAATGCTAGAAGAACGCCACTGTCTTCTAGGTTTCCCTTATATGTCTTCACTTTGGTGATTTAATTATTTTTTGAATGAGTTGCCGAAATACTGTCCTATAGCAATTTAAGCTGCTTATGACATGATGCATGAAATATGATTTTTAGCTTTTTTCACCAAACTCATATCCCGATATAATTGGCAATATTGTTTCTAATGTTTTCAAGTAAACAAATATCACAACATGTCAACACACACACACACACACACACACACACACATATATATTATTATATTATATATATATATATATATTATATATATATATATATAGAGAGAGAGAGAGAGAGAGAGAGATACACAGACACAGACACACAGACACACACACACATGTAGGTACATCCGGTTGTCTAATGATAGGCAATACTTGTTATTCAAAATAATCCAGCTATTCTCTATCTAGTTATTGAAAAATAGTAGGACAGACTGAGCGCTTTAACCTTGGTATGGCATCTGGTCTTAGGAGAAGGAAAACACTGAATTAAAACCAGCAATATACCTGGAGAGATATAAACATTTTTTTTAATTTACCTTCTTATAACATGTGTTAACCTATTCTATATTAACAGTATTCCTTTCCTTCAAGAGCGATTTATATGATTACGCAGTTTACAGATAAAATTAGTGTGTGTGTGTGTGTGTGTGTGTGTGTGTGTGTGTGTATGTGTGTGAATTAAATAGACGCATAAACGTTGGTATATAATCTTTTAAAAATTTGCTATTAATTCTGACCGCTTTCGGTCATCATCATCGTATTATTGCTAAATTAAAACGTGTCACTCGTTTAAATTAAAAGATAATTCTCTATAAGATAAGATATTTCACAATACAATATTAACTTTATTCTTAGTATAAATATATAATTG
>CM042141.1:21684750-21700515 GCA_023376005.1 Doryteuthis pealeii
CATCTGGATTGCTGAGGTGGCTTTCCTAGTTTATTGGTTAGATTATTGGGAGTTTGGAGTTATCCTTTTAATGTCATTTTTTTCCAGTTCTCATTCTTATTGGGTTTATATATACATCTATTGATGTATTGTTGTAATTAACTTTGAATATCATTTATTTATTTTGTGCTAAAAATATTTACGACGATAACGAACGTCTTAAAGAATATCATCTATGCAAAAAATGTTATATGAACTATACATATGACGTTGATTTTCCCTTACACTCCTTATTGACACCTTTGTTAGTAGACTGTATCGTCCCTTTTAGTTAGGGGTATAATATCCTGCCCTCCTCGTTGATAAATAAGTTGGAGTCCAGTTGGAGTCTGGAGTATTTATTTGAAGTAACTTCCTTCATTGCTTATTTACTATTCCCATGGTCCTAGCTATGAACTAGTGTTGGTTAGTACTTTGTTGTGGTCCTTTTATTCTATTGTTATTCGAATGAGATGTGTTTTAATAATACTAACTACACCTTAAATAATGTAAGATATTGAAATGTTTGAAAATTTGAAGGTCTGGTGTAAGGCGATTTTCCCTACTCTATTTTAGGCACTACCATTTTATTCAGTTTAATTAAGACAGTTAAATAATGGTGAGGTTGCAGCACGACAAATAAGATGTTTATGATGTTCTTATTGGGTCGTGTTATTTCCTTTTATTTAATATCTCGGGGTTGGTGATTGTTGTTAGTGGCCATCATAATGCGGTCCTGCCTTTGTCGATGTTCGAACTAGAGATCGTTGCCCATATTAGCTCGGCATTCCCTTGATCTAATGTTAATTTCTCATCGCAAAAGGGACGATCTTTCTGCGGTTCGTTTCCATCCTCTCGTATTCCGAAAACTGGCTATTGGCCTCACCTCTATATGTGTCTGTTGAATCTTTGTGTGTTGTTCGGCCTTAGCAGAACCTCCTCTGCCTTTGTTACGTTCAATTTAATCATTGTCCTTCACTTCTATCTCCGCTCCCAGTAGATTCTCCTGTAAAGATATAAGCAATCACTGAAGGAAGAGATTTGTCAAATACTCCACTTATTTAAGATTGAACACAAGGTGGCATTATTTATAATTTTTTAACTCATGCGGAGGGGTTTAGGTAATATTACATAGAAGAGGCATTTCGGTAGAGATCATGAATAATAAGAAGGTTGGATCAAGAAGAAATAGTTTAAAGACGTGATGTGCCGGACTGAATGATGGTACTTGTATAGTATCAGAAATAATGGTGTCTTAAGAATTCATTAGTAACTATGACTTACATGTTAATACATTAGTTCGGGGATATTGGGGGAGGGGACAAACCTTTTTTACATTAAGATATATCACAACTTATTTGTAAGACATAGCCATCCAGGTCGGAACTGGAAACTACTAAATTAAAAATCGGTAAATTTTTTCTTTGTAATGTGATCTAACTATTTACACACTTAGATATTTTCATTTCTGCCTAGCTATAGGGGAAGTGTTTTTTAATCTTTGGTAAATGAAGATTTTTGAATTAACACATGCTGATGTCCGTGATGGATGTAGTGATAATAAAAGACAAAAATGAATAACTTGAAAATCAATTATATTCAATATGAATCCGTGTATTCGGAAGAATAATTTGATAATAATTTTTCAATAATTCATGAATGAATAATATTCAAGTTAAAATATTTTCTTTAAGATTACAGTGCATCCAACTAACAATCTGATTAATTTAAACAATTTTCATTTGTCCTTTTAAATTAAGATTGACTTTAATTATAAAATGCATAATAAAGAACTAATAGTATTAAGTTTGTTTTAATTTATTAATTTGAACGAAACGAAAATTGTTAAAAGAAAACAAAAACCGCCATGTTTTAAAGATGCTTCAATCAAAGGGTTATATAATTCAGAAACCATTCTATGACCTTAATTCTTGTTCTGTTGTTGTAATTTAGTTGGGGTGAAATGAACTCAATACAAAATTTTTAATACATTATTTTTTCACTTTGAATTAGGTCAAGGCCATTTAGAAGACACCATTGGATTACAATGCCGGTCAGTGCGACCACTAGTTTGCCTCATCTGATATAATTTTTTTATCGAACCTCCTAAACTTCATTACCAATGTAAGCACTTAGATCCCGACGTTGCCCTCTACAAATACTGGAGCATGGTGATTTTATATTATACTGTGGGAATTAGACATCTTTACAGAGGACCAACGCATAATGTTTAAACTAAACCCATATTTCTCATTCAGGTAGTCATTCCAGCATTTGTTTGCAATAACTTTTGGCCTCAGTGTGGGAAACTTCCTTTTTTTATACTCTATAATATTCGGTAGATTTTTTATTTTGTTTCCTTTTTTTTTATCAGTCGAATTGAAATTTTAAATAAGGTAGATAAATATAAGTATGATTCGTACGGTGAGATTTTGGCCTTTGAGCATATAGATTATGTTTGAGTGTCAAATTTGAACAAGATTAACATTCTTCAAAGACTCAGTGATCTAAAGAATTAAGTAACGTTTTCAATATGCTGAAAATGCCTCAGTTTGACGTTTTTTGAAAAGTTTAAAACCCAATGTTCTTTCATCAAATTCACCTATATCGATTTACTATCTTACTGTACTGGGTATCAGGATTCCATTACAAGGAATTAAATAAAACTACAAAAATATGATAGCGATGTAAATAATTCAAGATTGACATAATAGGAAAATATATCTATATTCATTAAATTGTACTTAATATATTTACTTATTGAATTTATTAAAATCAAAGTGCACTTGGTATGGGTGTAATGGTGCTGCTGTCTGTGTAATCGTTATCGTCGTTAGGAAAAATGACTCAAGTTTTACCGAGTTCAAATCCTTGAACTGAGTGCTGTTTGCTTTCGTGCAAATAGCACTTAATAATCCCTGGGGAAATATTTGGCTCATATTCAATCTATTCTCCCTCTAAGCTATGTGTGATTAGTAATAGTAAGAAACAGGGATTTAAACCTTGGCATGGCACCCAGTCGGCTAAAGAAGGAAACTTTCCGAATTCAAAACTGTTAAATTCGCTTCCAAATATTCTCTCGTGCGGAAGGGGTTGGTAAGTACAATTACATCGAATGGAACTGGGAGTAAATGGTATATTGAAGGGGGTACTTCCACACTCCCCATCTCTTTCCAGAAACTATGAAGCCTCGCCCCAAAGATGCGGTGTTACTGTTTCTAACCCAGGAATCCGCATTTTTTGGGTGGGTGGTCTTGCATCTCTGCAGGGGATCATCAGCGTATCCTAAGCACGCCGGACACAGGTAGAATGGCAATTTCTGTAAACACACTTACATTTGATGGTTCAGTAAGCATCAAACTTTTATGGAAGGATATTATTTGTTGATTCAATTCCGAGCTACTCCAATTGGAACAGCGGACCTTCCATTTTTAAAAATGTTTTTTCTAAGACAAAACTTATTTTCCAAACACTCACACACTACCACATAAAAGAGCATAGAACAAGTTTTAACAAACTGGTGTGTTTTGAAAAGGATAGTTATTTGGTTTTACATTATATTTAATGATAAGTTTGCATGCTATTGATCATAACAATAAATACTATTGAATATTATTAAGGTTATTTTTCTAAATCGTAACTCCTTTTTAAAATGTGGTATAATCCTCATTAGTAAATCCACTACATGGGCTAGTGATTAACATGTCAAATATTTTGATATGCCAAGATACTCGATTAAGTCGATTGGAATTATATAAGTTATGTGCTGCTAAAAGCTGAAAAAATAATTGTTGTTGATAAAGGTTGATAACGAAAAATCAAATGATATTTCCTATATAGTCGAAAAAGTTGACACAGAAACTCTTTCCCTTAAAAAATTTGATTGATTGAGTGAGTGATTTTTAAACTGGCAATGTTAGACCCGTCCTATGAGGAATTATTCTCAATGCCAAGAGATTAGGTATCGTGGTTCATTGTACGTTCAATTTTTACATTGTTTTGTATTGTTTTTTTTATCAGATTCCTTTCTTCGTAACATCACGGTCATTTCGAATACGATAATTTTTAATAAATCTAATCTGAAACCTATAGATGGGACAGATATTCCAACTAAGGGTCAACATGTTGGAACCTGGAGTAATGGCAATGGAATGGTTACTTCCAATATACCCCAATAGTCTCCGAACTGGAAGTCTCATCATCGAATGGAGGCGGGATCTACCCCTCTGCATAGAGGTTAAGCCATATGAGGTGTAGGTGAAGCCGTGTTCATTGATATTATATTTTTTTTTAATGTTGTTTGTGCCTTTTCAGACTGTTGTTTTTGCCACAGCTTATAATGTTATGATGAATCCTATTTTACATGTACTAATCAATAGTAAAGACCCTAACTAGTATCAATCCACACAGTGGTTATTGCTTATTACAAACTTTTGGTAAAATTTAGAAAGCTTCAGAATGTGTGCCCTCGAACGAAATGTGCCGAACGAAATATTAATCCAAAGCTTTTTAACGGCGAACTATGTCTGGCTTCATTTTTTGGAAAGTATGAGTCGACTGATAATTGAAGGATTGATTTATCCTGGGGTTAATCCCTGGACAAAAAATTACGTGATGTGTACGGTCTAAGAGAATGGAAAACTCTGAATTCAAACCCGTTAAGCTCCGTTTAAAAAATTGTCGCATCCTGCTCGTTCGAAGAGGTTTCGAATTTTAATACCTGCAATAATTAATAGATATGTTTTATTAAACATGTTGTATAGTTAATGAAGTATGGGAAAGCTTAAAAACCATACATAAAGGAAATTGCCTTAATTGATTAATGATTGACTTTAAATGGCAAAATCCGTTTGTTTTTATTTCCAGAAGTTTGGGAATCGGTTCATGTGTATGTTCAATATTTACATCTGTGGTGTGGCTGTGGTCCCAATCGAATACAAATAATTTTTAAAACAGGTCATTTGCCCCATTAGATGAACCTGATACAACTCCAGTCAGACTGGACCTGAGTATTACTTGCATATATTGATTTAAAGCGTTCGATTCGGAACAATCCCCTCCAGAAGTCCTACTGACTACAAGAGACAGCATGGCTGTTCGTGGAGAATGCTACTAAGTAGTCTGCCTTCGATAAGAATTAACCTGATCTGAGTCTTCATGAATTTCTACAGGTTAGACAACTTGCCTTTTACATTTAATAATTTTCCTTACTCCTAGAACCCATTTGCAATATCTAAGGTTAAATAAAGAGCCCAGTAATAACTCCCTTTCTATTTCCAATAATTTGAAAGGGAGAATAGTTTTGGCTTCATACCTTCCCATGGGGTATTACGCGCGCTGTATTAATCGGCAAACGGTCTTGGTTCAATGATTTGTAACCTCGGTAGCCAGTTTCACTGGCCTAGGCCATAGCGAGCATCTCCAAAATGCTAATGGTTAAATAACTGAAATATTGTAAACTATAACAACAAAGACCAGGAGACTAGATAAGTTAAAATAAGTTTATAATGAAGTATAATCCTCTATCTAAAAATTCAAGTCTCGTTTTTACTGATGGCCTTATGCACTTTGGGAAAAAGAAATAAGACTAGAACAAAACAAAACATAACTCTTACATCCAGATGGTCAGACTTATAAAAATATACAAGCGGCATGTTGGTAATTTATAGATAGGCAACGTTGAATGGGCCACAATATAAAAGAAAAATAGAAGGAAAAGATAGTTTGACAAACTGATCAAAATTCCTCTCAGCAAAATTTACCATAGGAATTTATTAAGCCAGAGAGAGAAAAAATGTTCTTCATTAACATGGCTCCTGGCCCGGTTCTTCCAAAAAAAAGACAACCGGGCAAGAAGAAAAAGGGGGATAATATCTAGCCTAATAAACACACATCGCGCTCACATACACAGCACATACATCATCATATACATATATATATCCACATCTAAATGAAGAGATACACATGAATATACACTGTTTATAGAGCGTGTGATTACAACTTTTCTAGTAGTATAAATGCATGCATATGCAAATGAGAATGAATTATCTTTAATTGTGAACATATCCAATATAATATCAGATGAGCATATAGTATAATATTATAATTATAATATAATATATATATATATATTATATAATATACTGAATTCGCGATATACGTGACATATGATAACTGAGACGAGCTCTCGTGGTAGCAGATTGTGCGCTTATATATAGTATATTTATATAAGTAGTATTATAGTATTATATGTATATTATATTATGTGTGTGTGTGGTGTGGTGTGGTGTGTGTGTATGTACATATATATATATAATAATATATATATATATATTATATATATATAAATTGGCAATGCATTTTTTCTTTTAAATGGATATTTTTGTTTGAACTCTGATGCGGACATTATTGTTTGTCTGATATCGAAGTTTTCTTTTTCCTATCCTTTCCAATTGGTGTCCTGGACCATCTTGTTTTCTATCATTATATTTATTTTATATATTACTATTTATTTTATTAATCCTATAACTTACCGGCCAATTATCCTCCCAACCATTCCCACATGAGATCTTTTAAACTTGTGAGTTCACACCTTCCTACTTATTCCTACTGCTACTATTTTGTTTAAAACGAACCATTGGAACATCCATCACCCAACTTCACACCTGATGAATTGGCAACTATGTAGTGGCAGAAAGTACTGAGTGTAGAAGACTCTTGCGGTATAAATTCATTTCACCAATGTACACCCTGATATAAAAAAAAGGGAGATGGCCAAATCAAATTGGAAAGGATAGAAAGAAACTCGTCAGACAAAAAATGCCCGTCCGAGTTAAAATATAATATATATATATATATATTAATATATATATATTTATTATATATATATAATTAAAGGATATTTTATTCAAGCTTTACGTGCCATGTATAGTGCCATTCAGTGGTATGTCCAGATGAACAGTTAAAGAGTGCATAAAAGGGAAGAATAAAACGGAATAAACTGTGGTAATTTCAAAAATATTCTGTAATCTATTGTACATGAGCTTATGAAAACATTTCCAAATACATAAAGTAAATTGCAAATAAATAAACTTTTATAAATGCATACATATCGTACATTAACAAAGCAATACAGCACACATACAATCGCCACACATACATACATAACACTGAGATTAATGCAGCTATAGCAGTGACGTAAAGACTGTGTAATGAAAATATCCTTTAATTTATATATAATATATTATTATATATATATATATATATATATATATTTATTATATATTTCTCGCGGGCATTTTTATTGTGCTGACGCAGTTTCTTTTCATTATCCTTTTCCACATTTGTTTGCCATCTTTTTTTTATTTCAGGGTGTAATTGGTGACATGAATTTTAACCTTGACGATTCTTACACTAGTAACTTTCTGCACTACAATATGTGCCAGTCATCGAGTTGTGAATGGTGAAGATGTTTCCATGGTTTGTGTTATTAAATCAAAATATAGTAAGCAGTAGGAATAAGAGGAGGAGGAAACTCACAGTTTAAATAGAATCTTTGGGGAGATTCGGGGGAGGATTAATTGGCGGTAAAGTTATAGGAATTTAATAATAAATAAATAGAAATGATAAATATAATATAATGAGTATAAAATAATGATGCCAGATCAATTGGAAAGGATAGAAAGAAACTCGTCAGACCAACAAGAGTGTCCGTGCGGAGTTCGAACAAAATATCCCATTAAAAGAAATAATGCTGCCAATTTTTTATATATAATATTTAAGTATATATTATATATATATATATATATATATGTACATACACCAACACATCACAACACGACTACAAACGACACATCCATATATATTACTATATATTTATATATATATATATATATATATATAAGTATGATATAAGCGCACATTCTGCTTACCCACATCGTCGTTCTCAGTTTATTCCAATATGTTGTAATAATCGCAATATTTAATATATTAGTTAGTATATATATATATATTATATATATATATATATATTATATATAATTGCTCCATCTGAATATTATATGTTGATATGTTTCACATTTAAATAAATTTCATTCTCAATTTGCATATGCATGCAATTTATATAACATTAGATAAGTGTAATTCACGTCATTTAGTAAAACTAAGTGTTATATCATGTGGTATCTCTCTGTTGATGTTGAATATATATATGTATATTATGTGTATGTGTTGTGTCATGTGGGCGTATTGTGTTATTAGCTAGATTTTATCCCCCTTTTTCTTTGCCGGTTGATCTTTTTAGAAGAAACCGGGCCAGGACCTGTAAATTAAGAACTATTTTTTCCTCTCATGCTAATAATTCTATGGTAAATTTGTGCCTGAGGAATTTGAATCAGTGTCAAGGAATCGTCATCTTTCCTTTATTTTCTTTAATTTTGTGGGCCCATTCACAACTTGCTTTATAATGTTACCAACATGCCGTTGTTTATATTTTTATAAGTCTGACATCTGGAATGAAGAGTTATTTTTGTTTTGTTCTATGTCTTATTTTCTTTTTCCAAAAGTGCATAAGGCATCGAGTTAAAAACAGACTTTGAATTTTCTATGTATGAGGATTTATAATTATTATAAGCTTATTTACTTAATCGTAGTCTCCTGTCTGTGTTGTTATATGTTACAATATTTCAGTTTATTTAACTCCATTAGGCATTTTTGAGATTCTCGCTACTGGCGTAGGCAGTGAAAATTGGTCTACAGAGTTTCAAATCATGAACAGACCGTTTTGCTTAATATAATCAGGCGTAATACCCCAGGAAGGTTATGATTGCCACTATTCTCCCTTCAATATTAGTAAATGAGAGGGGATATAACCTGGGCGTCTTTAACCTTGATATGACAATTGGTGCTAGGAGTAGAAATTTTAAATTTATAAGCAGTTTGTAGACCCTGTAGAAATTTTATGGCTCAGTCATAGGTTAATCTTATCGAAGACAGCTACTTAAGTAAGAGCTATCTCCCGAATACAATGCCATGCTGTCTCTTGTAGTCAGTAGACTTTCTGGAGAATTCGAATCGAACGCTTTAATCAATATAGTGCAAGTATAACTCCCAGGTTCAGTCCTGATCTGGAGTTGTAAATAGGGTATCTATCTTATGGGCTCATAGAGACCTGTTTAAAAATAGTAATTTGTATTCGATGTGGACCACAGCCAACTACACAAATTAAAAAAGAAATATTGATAACATACAATTGAACTGCGGATTCCAATAATACTCTGGATAATTAAAAACAACACGGGTTGCCATTAGAGTCAATCCCAATTAATCAAATTAAGCAATTTCCTTTTTGGGTATGGTTTTTAAGCTTTTCCTACTTCCGATAACTTACAACAATGTTTTAAACATATTTAATATGCAGGGTATTATCGAACCTCTTCCGAAAAAAAAAAAAAAAAAAAATCGAGCAGTGATGCGACAAATTTTTAAAACGGAGCTTTAACGGGTTTTTGAAATTCCGAGTTTTCCTTCTCTCTAAGACCTGACAGCATCGCGTTTTTTGTTCAGGATTTAACCACCCAGGATACAATCAATTTCGCTTTTTCCCCCTCTCAATTTTAATCAGTGACTATCTTTCCAAAAAAATGAAGCCGACATGTGCTTTAAAAGTTGAATTAATATTCGTTTGCACATTCGTGAGGGCACACATTTTGAAGCTTCTAAAATTTTTATCCAAAAGTTTTGTAAAAAGCCATAACAGACTGTGTGGTTGATTACCTGTTTAGTCTTTACTAATGATTTAGTACATGGTTAAATAGGAATTTCATCATAACATATAGCTGTGGCAAAAACAAGTTTTGAAGAGGACCCACCAACATTGAAAAAATAAATAAATATTCCAATGGAACACGGTTTCCCTAACCTAATATTCTTAATCTCTCTATGCAGAGGGGTAAGATCGCCGCCTCCATTCGAATGATGAGACGTCCATGTCAGAGATTGGGTATATGAAGTATACCAGTTCATTGCCGATTCTGCCCAGTTCACAGTGCACCCTTAGTTGGAATATCTGTCCCCATCTATAGTGTCAGAATAGATTTTATTTACAAGGATTATTTCGTCGATTGCGAAAGTGACCGTGTGTACGAAATAGAATGCTTAAAAAACAAACCAATGAGCAAACAATGTAAAGTATGAACGTACAATGTAACACGATTACCTAAATCTGCTGGTCATGAGTTAATATCTTCTAGACGGGTTAAACATGGCCGTTGAAAATCACTCACGTCAATCAATCAAATATTTTTAATGGGAAGAAAGTTTTGTGTCAACTTTTTCTGACTTATAGGAAATATCATTTGATATTTTCGTTATCAACTTTAATCAACACATATTTTTCAGCTTTGCAGCACTAACTTTATATAAATCTCCTCGATATCGAGTAATTGTTGGCAATATGTCAAATATTTGACATGTTTAATCTAGCCCAATAGAATGGGATATCTAAATGAGTGATTATCCACATTTAAAGGCTCGTTGAAAAACCGTATATAATTATAATAGTAATTGTATTTGTATGATTTAATGGCTATGTATTATATAAAATAATGTATTATAACCAATATAACTACCTTTGCAAAACACACCAGTTGGTACATGTTTCGTAGTGCTCTTTTGATGAAGGTATGTGTTAGGTGTATTGAAAAATAATTTGTCCTGGAAAAACATTAAAATGAAGTCGTGTTCAATTGAATGTAGCTCGAATTGAAAATCACATATATCCTTCCATAAAATGGTTGAATGCTGTACTTGACAGGTCAAATGATAAAGTGTTTTTAACAGAATTGCCATTCATATCCTGTGTCGGCGTGGGCTTTAGAATATCGCTGATTTGTAAATGCCGCTGCAGAGGATGCAAGACACCTCCACCCAAAAAGTGCGTGTGTCCTGGGTAAACACAGTAGAACCGCTTTTGGCGAGGCTTGAAGTTCTGGAGAGATGGGAAGTGTGGAGTTACTCCTTCATTACCCATTACTGCCAGTTCCATTCTGTAGTTGTACTTACAAACCCCTTTGCACGAGAGGATTGTTTTGAGCGGAATTTAAACAGGTTTTTGAATTCGAGAAGCTTTGCCTCTTTAGACTGGGTTGGCCATGCCAAGTGTTAAAAGATCCCTGTCCTGACTATGAATCTATTCACACTAGCTGAGGGAGATAGTTGAATGCAAATCAAGTTTCAGGGTTAGTTAGTGCTATGAGAAATTGCAAACAGCCTCAGTTTTCAGGATTTGTGGCACTCGGTGTAACTGAGTTCATTTCGCTATCGACGATAACCGTTTGTACGCAACAAGCACCTACATCCATTAGCCAATGCTACTATGATTTAGATAATCATATAGTAAATTTATTTGAGTAACATTATAAATAAGTAATATTAGATATATTCTTATGTCAAATTCTTGATTATTTCATCGTATCATATTTTTTTTTTTGTAAGTTGTTTATTATTCCCTTTCTTGGGGAAATCCTTGTGACCCAGGTCAGTAAGAGCTCTAGTAGATCGATTGTGAATTTGTATTGAAGAACTGTGGGTTTAAACTTTCAAAAGTAATGAGCATTTCAGTATGTATACGTACTTATGTTTCTTTAGATCACTGGAGTCCTTTGAAGAATGTTTATCTTGTTCAAATGAACTCGCAAACAATCTTATCTGCTCAGCAAAATCTCACCGCGTTCATACTTATAATCTTATCTTACTTTTAAAATTTTCAATCGCTGAGTAAAAAAAAAGAAACAAATAAAAAAAAATCCGATATAGAGTAAAAAAAGGAGTTTCCCACAACTGAGCCGTAATAAAGTTATGAACAAATGTGGATATGACTGACCTGATGAGAAATATGGGTTGTTTTAAGACATTGCGTTTGGTCCTGTAAAGAATTCTAATTTCCCAACAGTATGATAAATCACCTGCTCCAGTATTGTGTAGCAACGTGGGATCAAAGTGCTACTGATGAAGTTTAGAGGTTCGTAAAAATTATTCATGGGCAAACTGTGTCGCACTGACCGCATGTAATCCATGTGTTGTTTCTAAATGGCCTGCCTAATTTCATAAGGAAAATAATGTTTAAAATTTTATTTGAGTCATTTCACCCCACTAATTTACACACATAACAAGAATTAAGTAGAATGTTTCTTGAATTTTATAACCTTTCGTTGAAGCATTTTAAAACATTGGCGGATTTTTTTTTTCTTTAACAATTTTTTTTCGTTTCGTCAAATTAATAATTAAAAAACAAACTTAATACTATTATGTTCATTTTATTATGCATTTTTATATTAAAGTCACTTCTTAATTTAAAAGTGACCAAATGAATTGTTTAATTATCAGATTGTTAGTGATGCACTTGTAATTTAAAAGAAAATTTTTAATGATATTTTCATTCATGAATTATGAAAATATTCAAGTTTATTCTTCGATACACGGATTCATATTGAATATATTGAATTATTCAAGTATTTCATTTTTGTCTTTTAATTACTCCATAATCCATCACGACATCAGCATGTGTTATAAATTCAATTTACCAAAGAAAAAAACACTTTCCCCTATATCTAAGGCAGATGTTTCTGTAGTGAAAATAGTTGAGATACATTCAAAGAAAAATTACCAATGATTTTTATTTAGTAGTTCAGTCCGCCTGATGAGCTATGTCTTACAAATAAGGTTGTTGATTTTTAATGTAAAAGGTTTTGTCCCCTCCCCCAATTCCCCGCTATGTATTACTGTGGATCTGTACTTGTTCTTAAGCACCATTATTTCTGATATATACAGTACCATCTTTCGTCGGCACGTCTTTAAACTTTTCTTCTTTGCAACCTTTCTTATTTCATATCTCTCGAAATCCTCTTCTATGTATTACCTTAACCCTCCGCATGAGTAAATTATAAATTGACCTTGTGTCAATTTATTAAGTGGAGTTTTGACAGATTCTCCTTCAGGTGTTGCTTTTATTCTTTTACAGAGAATCTCTGGAGCGGAGTAGAGTGAAGGAATGATTATGAACTAACAAAGGCAGAGGTTTCTGCTGGGCCGAACACATCACAAGATTCACAGACAATAGGTGGCCCAATGCAGTTTTGAATACGGAGACTGGAAACGACCGCACGGAAGATCTCCCTTGCGATGAGAAAATTAAATGTGTCAAGGATGCCGGCTAATATGGGCAAGATCTAGTTCGAAATGAAAGCGCATTGTGGCCACTCTAACATCACCTACCCGGTTAAAAAGGGAAATAAACGCACATAAGAAATCATAAACATTTTTGTTCGTGCTGCAACTCACCTTTTTAATGTCTCCTAATAAACTGAATATGGTAGTGCCTAAAAAATAAGGGTTAGGGAATCGCCTTCACAGCCTTCATTTCACATTCATATTTACATTTTTAGTGTAGTTGTTTATTAAACACATCTCTTTGATCAATAGATCAGGACCTAACAAGTACTACCACACTGTGTCATGTGGACCTGGGAGTAATAGCAATGAAGGAGTACTCAATAATCTCCAGATCTCCATAAACTGGACTCACTATCAGATGGAGGCGAGATCATACCCCTCTGTAGGGGATACAGTCTACTAACAAAGGTCGTTCATAGAGGTTTAGGGAATCACGTTCATTGTATTTCATATTAACATTTTTGCATAGATGTTTCTTAAGAGTTTGTTTCGTTCGTATTTTTTGCACAATTATATGATATCAAGTATTCCAATCTTAATAGATGTATTTAACCCATAGAATGGACCTGGGAAAAATGACAATTAAGGATACTCCAAACTCCCCAATATCTCCATAACTGGAGCCTCAGCATCAGATGCAGTTTAATTCCATACCCAGAACACTGTTTTGGCGGGAGGGGATCTAACTTCAGAGGGATGCAGTCAGTGTATTCTAAAGCTCGACCGACAAGGCGGAAAATGAAATTAGGAGAAGGCATTTTTTTATACTTGTGTGCTTGTGTCGCTATGTCAGCAATTCAAGTATTGGTATAAATATGTACTTCAGCTAGTATATTAATGATTATATTTGTTGTCAACAACCTATTTAACGCTAATTGCCTTTGCACAACACATGTTTTTTTTTTTAGCCAATACTCTCTTTAATAATAATTTAAAAAACAAAAAACAAGAAACATTTAATCCGTCATGGTAGCGATGTAAAGGAAACTAATTCATTTTAGTCGACAACTTTTAGATTTATCGAGTGTCTTTTCGATGTCAAGAACATCCTATTTTGAAGAGCTTCTTAAAGCAGGTAATTTCGGGATGAGATAAATATACTACTTTCTGGTATGTCAGATAGCTTATGATGTGTCAAGTACGCCCTCACAGATAACAGATGTCCCTCGGATTTATCATATGCTTTCACATATATCCAGTAGGTATCCAAGTGGAGCATCTATTGTTTGCTGTGTTCAGGCGTGTTTATAAATTTATAGAGTTATAGCAATAGAAAAAGTGTCCCTACCGAAATACTAACCACAATTTAGTCGTTGCACTCTTTTACGGCTGGGAATCGGAGAATATATCTCGTAGTTAGCATAATTTTTGCCCTTAAATGTGAATTGTTGATGATTTACTAACGAAACCGTGGGATTTTCAATGACATGTCTGAATCGGTGCGAATGAACCTGGGAATAATGGACAATGAAAGAGGTAAACATCCTGATCTCCCAGACTGGAGTATGATTCACCGAATAATGTAGTTTAGTACCCTAAAATTTGCATTTGTTCAATTTTCATGCTGTTTGTATCAACTAAAAATACATAGTTTTAAAAATAAGTCGAAACACAAAATTTAGTGTTTATGACAGCAAGGACATTGTTCACATGAAAATGTAACAAACTTTCGGCGAAAGGGAAGTTCATAAGTAAGTAAAGTTCGAACGAGGTGGCCTAATGTCTGGTATTAAGCCAGACAGGGAGGGAAGTCTATCCCATTTTCACTAGCGCTTAGAACCAAGGAGATTGGTTTTGCATCTGATGTGGATCGCTCACAACCTGCCATCATCTCCCCATTTTACCGCACCAGATCCCTGGTGGATAGCTCATACCTGAGTTGCGCGGACTGGTATCGAACCAGGAATCATTGCAATTCCTTGGACAGTTTGTCTATCGACTGGGCTAGAGAGAGATAACATTGAAAACAAACAACGCATTCCACGTGAAGTTTCTCTATAGTTGTATAAACAAAAGTGTTTGGTGACCCATTAGTTAAGTTTGGACCATCGGATATAATCGTTTCAGTCCATGTCCGCCCCGAAATATGGCAAACGTATGATTGGTAATTGTTCGGCCCAAAAGTATATTTAGTTTCTCGTGTATAATAAGCATCCTAGTTTTTAGGCTAAAAATCTGGACAGAAGTGCGTATTAGTACCACAAATATAAGATATTAAGATGTATAGTATTACGAGTGAGGCTTCTATAGGCAAATTAATTGACTTAATCTGTTTTTTGTTGGTTTTGTTTTTGTTTTGTTTTGCTTTTTTTTTCTGGTTCCACCGTGGTTTCTTTTTAGTCTTTTTCCTGTGAAAGGTTTTTCGTTTACCAGCAAAATATCTTCAAGCCTGAGGTGAGGGAGATTCAGAAAGAATAAATAATGCTAACGATTTTTAATCAAAAGGCATATACCCGATTTCCAACCCATTCTAAGCCGGACCTTTGAATTATAAAATATGCGAGAGGGAGGAAGATG
>CM042141.1:21700615-21779830 GCA_023376005.1 Doryteuthis pealeii
GCTTCCCTGGAGTTATATAGGTTCTATCTATGAGCCAATTAACCTGTTAAACATTTTGTATTCATACCACAGCCACACACAAATGTAAATATTAACATTACAATGAACGCATTCCCAAAACTTGGAAAAAAACAACACGGTTCCATTAAAGTCAATCAATTAATCAAATTAAGCAATTCCTTGTATGGTTTAAGCTTTCCTACTCATAACTTACAAACCAATGTTTATAAACAATTATAATATGAGTATAATCGAACCTCTCCCAACGAGCAGTGCGACAATTTTAAACGGAGCTTAACGGGTTTGAATCAAGCTTCCTTCTCTCTAGACCTACACATCACTGTAATTTTTGCCAGATTTAACCCCAGGATAAATCAATCTTTCAAACATGACCATATACTTTCCAAAAATAGAAGCCAGACATAGTGCTTAAAAAGTGATTAATATCGTTTCGCACATTCGTAAGGCACACATTTAAGCTTCTAGATTACAAAGTTTGTAAATAAGCAATAACACTGTGTGTTATATGTTAGGTCTTTACTATTTTTGGAGTTTAGTACATGTTTTTAAATAGGGAAGCATCATCTCCACATCAATATAGTCTGTGTGCAAAAACAAGTGTTCTTGACACACTGCCACATACAATCATAAAAATATAATATTCAATGAACAACGTTCCCTATACCTATATGCTTAACCTCTATGCAGAGGGTAAAGATCCCCTCCATTCGATGATGAGACTCCAGTTCTAGGAATATGGGTATATGAAAGTAACCCATTCATTGCCATTACTCCAGTCACAGTGACCCTAGTGAATATCTTGTTCCATCTATAGTCAGATAGATTTATTTAAAAATTATTCTATCGAAATGACCGTGTGTACGAAAAGAATCTTAAAAAACAACAATACAAACAATGAAATATGAACGATACAATGAACACGATTACCTATCTCTGGCATAGATATCTCTAGACGGTTAACATGCGTAAAATCACTCACTCAATCAATCAAAATTTTTAAGGAAAAGTTTTTGTGCAACTTTCTGACTTATAGAAATCATCATTTATTTTCTTTATCAACTTTATCAACAACAATTCAGCTTAGCAGCACTAACTTTATAATTCCATCGATATCGGTATTTGCATAGCAAATATTTGACATGTATCTAGCCCATAATGTGGATACTAATGAGTGATTATCCACATTTTAAAAGCTACGTTAGAAAAAACCTTAATATATAATAGATGTAGTTATGAAATAGCATGTAAACTATATACATATAATGTATAAACCAAATAAAACATCCTTTCACACACCAGTTGTAACATTTTCTATGCTCTTTTATTGAGGTATGGTTAGGTGTTGAAAATAATGTGTCTGAAAAACATAAAATGACAGTCGGCCGTTTCAATGAGTAGCTCGAATTGAATCTATCATAAATCCTCCATAAACATTGTTATGCTGTAACTGATACCATCATAATGTAAGGTTAACAAGGAAATTTGCTAACTTTCTACTGCGGCGGGGCTTTTAAACGTCTGATGTATCCCCTGCAGAGATGCAAGACCACCCCACCCAAAATAACCGTGTGTCCTGTGTTAGAACAGTAAA
Source organism: Doryteuthis pealeii (assembly GCA_023376005.1). Lineage (NCBI taxonomy): Eukaryota > Metazoa > Mollusca > Cephalopoda > Myopsida > Loliginidae > Doryteuthis > Doryteuthis pealeii. Next base: position 21,702,228 of record CM042141.1, read on the forward strand.
CTCGCATCTTTTGTCAGCTCAGTTCTGGAGAGATGAAGTGAGTCCCCTCATACCATACTCCCTAGTTTTCCTATTCTGTATTGTCACTACAAACCCTTCTGCACGAAGAATTTTTGAGCGGAATTTAACAGTTTGAATTCGAGTTTCCTTCTTAGACTGGCCAGCAAGCGTTAAAAATATCCCTGCTACTATACTATTCACCACATAGTAGAGGAAAATAGTGAATGCAAAATTCCAGGTTATAGTGTCTTATGATGAAATGCAATCACTTACAACCTCAGTCAGGATTTAACTCGGTAACTGAGTTCATTCCTACGACGATTAACCGTTACACAACAAGCACCTACACTAACATGCTACTATGATTTAATAATTCAATAAGTAAATTATTGGAGTACAATTATAATAAGAAATATAATATATCTTATGTCACAATTCTTGATTATTTCATCGATCTATATTTTTTGGTTTTATTTATTTCCTTTATTGGATCTGTACCCCAGTCAGAAACTCAGTACATCGATTGTGGAATTTATTGTAAATATCCTGGTTAAATCTTTCAAATCGTAATGAGCATTTCAGATATCGTAACGTACTTATTCTTAGATCACTGAGTCCTTTAAGAATGTTTATCTTGTCAAATGACACTCAAACATACATCTATCTGCTTCAGCAAATCTCACCGACGATTCTATACTTATATCTTATTACTCTTATCAAATTTCAATCGGCTGATAAAAAAAAGAAACAAAAATCTAAAATACCGAATATAGCAGTATAAAAAAAGGAGTTCCCACACTAGCCAATAAGTTATGCAACAAATTGTGGATAGTGACTGACCCTGATGAGAAATAGGTTTGTTTTTAAGAACCATTCTTTGTCCTCTGTAAAGAATTCTTAATCCCACACAGTATGATAATTCACCTGCTCCAGTATTTGTAGCAACTTGATCAATGCTACTGATAGTTAGAGTTCGTAAAAATATTCTAGGCATACTGTGTCGCTACTGACCGCATGTAATCCATGGTGTTTCAAATGGCCTGCTAATCATAAGGAAAATAATGTTTAAAGTTTTATTTGAATTCATTTCATCCCCACTAAATACCACACATAATCAGAATAAGTAGAATGTTTCTAATTTTATAACCTTCGTTGAAAGCATTTAAAACATTGGCGTATTTTTTGTTTTCTTTAACAATTTTTCGTTCTCAAATTAATAAATTAAAAAACAAACTTAATACTATTATGTTCCATTATTATGCATTTATATTAAAGTCACTTCTTAATTTAAAGTGACAAATGAATGTGTTAATTATCAGATTGTAGTGATGCACTTGTAATTTAAAGAAAATATTTTTAATATATTTCATTCATAATTATGAAAATATTCAATTATTCTCGATACACGTATCATATGAATAATTGATTATTCCAAGTATTCATTTTTGCTTAATTACTCCATTTAATCCATCACGACATCCAGCATGTGTTAATCAATCAATTTACCAAAGAAAAACTACATCTTTCCATATCTAAGCAGATGTTTCTGTAGGGAAAATATTGAGATACATTCAAAGAAAAAATTACCTGATTTATTATGTAGTCAGTCCCCCTAGATGAGCTATGTCTTACAAATAAGCGTTGTTGAGTCTCTAATGTATAAAGTTTGTCCGTCCCCCAATTCCCCGCTATATTACTGTGAGTCTGTACTTGTTCTTAAGCCCATTATTTCGATATTATACAGTACCATCTTTTTTTTGGTCGCGTCGGCACGTCTTTAAACTTTTCTTCTTCAATCCTTTCTTATTATATCTCTCGAAATCCCTCTTCTATTATTTACCTAACCCTCCGCATGAGAAAAATTATAAATACCTTGTGTCAATTATAAGTGGAGTTTTGACAATTCCCTGCAGTGTTGCTTTATTCTTTACAGAGAACGCTGGAGCGAGTATGAGCTGAGACGAGTATTATGAATATACAAAAGCAGAGAGTCTTGCCGATACACTATCACAAATCACAGACAATATGGTCCTCAATGCAGTTTTCGAATACGAGAGACTGTGAAACGACCACGAAGATCTCTCCTTCGATGAGAAAATTAAATTGTCAAGGATGCCCGGCTTAATATGGGCAAGATTAGTTCGAAATGAAACGCATTGTTGCCCACTAAACATCACCATACCCGGTTAATATAGAGGGAAAAAACGCAATAAAAAATCATAAACATTTTGTTCGGGCTGCAACTCACCTTTTAATGTCTCTAATAAACTGATATATGTAAGTGTCCTAAAAAAATAAGTTAGGGAATCCCTGACAGCCTTCATTTCACATTCATCATTTACATTTTAGTGTAGTTGTTTATTAAAACACATCTCTTTGTCAATTAGATAGGACTCCTAACAATTACTACACACTGTTCAATGACCTGAAATTAATACATGAAGGATACTCATAACTCCAGATCTCCATAACTACGCACTTATCAGAGCGAGTGCGTAGATCATACCCCTCTTAGGGGATACAAGCTACCTATTACAAAGTCGTTCATAGAGTTAGGGAATCACGTCTTTGTATGTTTCATATAACATTTGCATAGATGTTTCTTAAGAGTTTGTTTCTTCGTTTTTTTGCACAATTATGATTGATATCAAGTATTCCAATCTAATTAGAGATTAACCCATAGAATGGACCTTGGGAAAAATACAATAAAAGGCATACTCAAACTCCCAATATCTTCCTATAATCTGGAGCCTCTAGCATCAGATGGCAGTTTAATTTCCACTACCCAAACACTGTTGGCGGGAGGGATCTAACTCAGAGGATGCAGCAGTGTATTCTAAGCTCGACCGACAAGGCGGAAAATGAAATTAGAGAAGGCATTTTTTATACTTGTGTGCTTGTGTCGCTATGTCAGCAATTCAATATTGTTATATATGTACTCAGCTAGTATATAAATTATTATATTTTGTTGTCAACAACCTCTATTTAACGCTAATTGCCTTTGCACAACACATTTTTTTTTAGCCAATACTCTCTTTAATAATAAGAAAAAACAAAAAACAAGAAACATTTAATCCGCATGAGGTAGCGATGTAAAGGAAACTAATTCATTTAGTCGACAACTTTAATTAATCGATGTCTTTTCGATGTCAAAACATCCTATTTTGAAGAGTTCTTAAAGCAGGTAATTTCGGGATGAGAAATATTACTACTTTCTGGTTATGTCAGATAGCGTATAGATGTGTCAATTACGCCCTCACAGATAACAGAGTCCTCGGATTTATCAATGCTTTCACATATTATCCAGTAGGTATCCAAGTGGAGTATTTCTACTTGTTGCTGTGTTCACTTTTATAAATTTAGAGTTACAGCAATAGAAAAATGTCCCCTACCGAAAATACTACCACAATAGTCTGTAATAACATGCACTTCTAATTTCCGCGGCAATGGAATTCGCGGAGAAAAATCTCCGTGACTTTTAGCAGCAAAATTCATGCCAGATTTAATGATGAATTTGATTATTGATTCTAACGCAAACTCGCGGGATTAATTCATGACATTTACTGCATTCTGGTAGAGAATGAACCTGGAATAATGACAATAAAGAGGTAAACATTCCCCTGATCTCCAGAACTGGAGTATGATCACCAAATGTATTTAGTACCCTAAATTTTGCATTTGTAATTTTCATCTGATTTGTATCAACTAAATACATCGTTTAAATAATGTTTCGAAACACAAAATTTAGGTTTATGACAGCAAGACTATGTTCACATGAAAAATGTAACAAACTTTCGGCGAAAGGAAGTTCATAAGTAAGTAAAGTCGACGAGTGGCCTAATGTCGGTATTAGCCAGACAGAGGAGTCTATCCCATTTTCACTAGCGCTAGACCAAGAGATTGTTTTGCATCTGATTGTGGATCGCCACACCTGCATCATCTCCTCATTTACCGCACAATCCTGTGAAATCATACGCTGAGTTGCGCGGAACCGGTATCAACCAGGAATTGCAATTCCTTGACAGGTGCTCTATCGACTGGGCTAGAAAGATAAATTAAAAAACAAAACACGCATTCCAGTGAAAGTTTCTCTATAGTTGTAAAACAAATGTTTGTGACCCATTAGTTTAGTTTGGACCATTCGATTATACGTTCAGTCAGTGCCCCGAATATGGCAACGTATATGTAAGTGTCTGGCCCAAAATGTAATATTATCTCGTGTATAATAAGCATCCCTAGTTTTAGCTTAAAAATCTGGACAGAAGGCGATTTATACACAAATATAAACTTATCATAATAAAGCATGTATATATTACATGTGAGGCTTCGAAGCGCACAATTGACTATCTGTTTCTGTTTGTTGTTTTTTTTTCTTTTTGTTCTTGCTTTTTTTTCTGTTTTCCAACGTTTTCTTTTTACTTTTCTTGAAGGTTTCGTACCACAAATATCTCAAGCTGATTGAGGGAGATCAGAAAGATAATAAAGCCTACATTTTAATCAAAGGCATATACTCCGTTTTTGCCAACCCATTCTAAGCCTGACCTTGAAGTTATAAAATATGCGAAGGAGAAATGATAGAGGAAAAATTTGATGTTCGAATTGTAAACTTGATTTGGTTGAGTAGAGCAGATCAAGCCAGAAGTCTTCATAAACCGGACAGGAGTTCATCAGAGTGGAATGTTATAATATTTACATTATGTTTCATGTGTAATCCATTTGCCGCGTTAACGCCATTGCAAGACGCGGGAAAAGAAGAAACCATTGATCATCAGCACGTGTTTGACGATTTATATATATATATATATATATATATATAATATTATATTATATATATCTCATATATATATATGTGTGTGTTGGTGTGGTGTGTGTGTGTGTGCATAAACGTATATGTGTGTGAATACATAGACTAAACACACACACGCACATATATATATGTGTGTGTGAATACATACACTAAATACACACACACATATATTTATATATGTGTGTGGTGTGTGCCTATAATTACTGATATTTCTCTCCACTTCTCTCTCTCTCTCTCTCTCTTCTCTCTATATATAATATATATATATATATATATAAATATATATCAGTGTGTGTGTATGGATACATACACTATAATTTCTGTTGTTATGTGTGTGAGTGATGACTCTCTCTCTTCTCTCGCTCTCCTCTCTCTCTCTCTCTCTCTCTCTACATATATTTATATATATATATATATATATAATTATATTATGGAGAGAGAGAGAGAGAGGAGAGAAAATCAGCGCATACATAGGCAATAGTCACACAAACACACAGACAAGTACAAAAATATATATATATATATAAATAATGTATATAACTTGTATTAACTAAGTATTTTACATCTCACTATATCAATTATATGTACACAAATGTATGTGCATATGTATTGTATCTTGTCCATACATTTGCCATACATGCATTCTCGGTTCGATACACAGTCACCACAATATCGTCATAAGCGTACACCAAATATATGCATACATACAGAAAATATTAAATATGGCTGTGTCGACGCAAACAAAACATATATGCAGAAATGGTATACACACGCTGGCACAAAAACCTGAACACTTGTGCATTAAACATGGATGCATAGATACATTTTATACACCATCATACGTGCGCATCTACGAGAAATCTGTGTGTGAATGGGCGGGGGGTTACCAACAGAAAATATATTCCACCAAAGAATGTGAACCTTGAAAATACTCAATAGTATATAAATATTAGATTTTCTGTAATCGTATATTCAATGAATATTGATCAGATTCACAATTATTTTAGTAGAGAAGGCTGGGTTTGATGAATCCTTTTCTATCTACCTAATTTTGCCACATCTAAACATTACTGGTATGTAATCATCATACAACAAAAATAACATCGTTTTGTTTGCACCAATTCATCATTCTATTGTTGTTATTCTATAATCAATTTAGGTGATTTTTCTTGTGTTAATTGACAAAAATTAGTAATTCGATAAGTAGGCGGCTTAAAATACGCTGACTATCCCATGCAGAGGATAATACCCCCCCCCGAAAAAAAAAAGAAAATCGTTCTGAGTAGGATACTAAAACTTCATCTGATGGATGCTTCAATTCTGGGATATAAACCTATTAGGGTTGCATCTATAAGTCAAATAGATTTGTTAAAAATGATAGACCGGTCAAAAAAAAAAAATCTCTAAAGAAAAAGAACTATATAAGAATTAAATATATCCGAACAATGAACACAATTCCCTAACCTATAGTAAAAAACGTTAAAAGAAAAGTTGTGAGTTTAACTTAATCGTGCTATTTTACTAAACTGATATTTCAAAGATATATTGCATGAAATTATAAAAAAGACATAACGACCATTTACAATATTTTTTGAATGATGAATAACTTTAAATTATTCGAACTAGAACAAAAAATATTTAAATTGTATGATAAAACCCTGTCACTCACTAAATTGAAAAAAGATAATTTCTCTAAGATATTTCACATATTACAATATTAACTTTATGAGATTATATAGATATATAATTAGTAATCTATTTTCGTTTTGTGTATCTTTCATAGAAATATTTACTTCTGGAATATTCAGCTAAAATCTTAAACTTATAACAAAAATGAAAAAGGCTCGATCAAAGTTTTCTCATCGTTTACCTGGCGTATATGGTATCATACTAAGTACTTCAACTAGTATCATATAGGTTGTGAGTTGTTTTGTTTTTTGTATTTTTGTTTGTTATTTTTCATTTATCTGTTTTTGCTTTTTTTCTGTCGCAACAAATTCTATTATTACAGGACTAATACCGATAAATAAAGAAAAACTGACATTTTTTATTTGGTGAGACTGATACAGTCATAGAACTGATTCTTTGCGTGAAAAATTGATCATTACTAATGTATTAATAAAATAAACTGACAAACGTATCATTACAGAGAAGCGGAAATGATGAGAAAATCAGATGTTCATCCGATGTAAGTGAAGAATGAAATTGTTATTGTTCACAGACATCACGTCAATGAAAGATGTCAGTCCCAGCCTTCAAATAGAATCACACAGTTTCTGTAAATTACCTCAAACGGTTTGTGTATAAAATTGATTATCTTTCGCAAATATCAAAGCAAACATTTTTTTCTGACAATCCTGATACACAATTATGCTATCGTTAAATCTCATTTACTAAAATCAAACTCCAATTTTTGCATTAAACATTTTTTTGTTTCTGTTCAAAAATTAACGAGCATCAATGACTGTGGGACATTTACTTTATTTCATGTCTGGTTAGTTATTGTTCATTGTTCCGTTCATTGTATTTTAACCCTTTAAATCCTTGCGCTTCCACCTCAATGGCTGTCGACCTGCCCTAAGAAAATCCAAAAAAATATCAAGCACAAAACTCCTTCCATCAAATAAACTTTCCCAATCATTGTTGTAAGTTAAAATTTACGCTGAACATATTCCAGATGGTAATTGTTTCTATGAAGTAGAAATCCACCAAAACACAAAAAGATTTCACCAGATTATATATTCTAGACAAGAATAAAGTTAATATTGTATTGTTGAAAATCTTATTCTTATAGAGAATTATCTTTTAATTCTTAAACGAGTGACACGTTTTAGATTAGCAATAATACATGATTGATGACCGTAGCGGTCAGACATAATAGGCTAAATTTTTAAAAAGATTACGTATATCCAACGTTTATGCCGTCTTATTAATTCACACACAACAACACACTACAAACACACCACACTACACCACACACCACTAATTTATCTTGTAAACTTCGTAATCATAATAAAATGCCTCTTGAAGGAAATGAATACTGTTAAATAGAATAGGTTAAACACATGTATAAGAAGTAAATTAAAAGAAAATTATTATCTCTCAGGTTTATTGCTGTTTAATTTCAGGTTTTCCTATCTCTAAGCACCACGATGCCCTACCAAGTTAAAAGCGCTTCAGTCTGTCCTACTATTTTTTCAATAACTAGACAGAGAATAGTCTGATTATTTGAAATAATAGTTATTGTTCCTATCATTACGACAACCTGGAATGTTTACCTACATGTCAGTGTGTTGTCGGTTGGTGTCTGTTCTGTATCCTTCTCTCCTCTCTCTCTCTATATATTATGATATCAATATACTATTATAGTATATATATATATTATATATATATATATATATATGTGGCTGTTGTGTGTGTGGGGTGTGTGTGTGTTGACATGTTGGATATTTGTTTACTTGAAAACTATTAGAATACAATATGCCAATTATATATCGGATATGAGTTTGGAAGAAAAGCTAAAAATCTATTCATTGCATCATGCATAACAGCTTGAAATGTCTATAGGACAGTATTCGGCAACTCATTCAAAATAATTAATTTTAAAATCGACCAAAGTGAAGACATTATAAGGAAACCTAGAAGACATGGTGTTCTTCTAGCATTAAGATCACTTTTCTTGTCACATAAGCATTCGTTATCTTTCGCTATCCTCCCTTCATCTTCATCACGCTAAACTCAGCCAAAATTCTTCTAGACTGATTACGACTTAGTCTCAATTTTTGCCGGATTGTGTTGTTGTGTTGTTGTTGTTTTTCATCGCCTTTCCCCACTATTCTACTTCGTTTATCTTTTCTTTTTGGTTCGTATTCTATTTCATCGCTTTCTCTTCCTTCTCTTCTTTCAATAAGTTCTTACAACAACAATATATTCTACAGCTTTTCTTTTTTCTACCTCAGTTTACAGCATCCCCTTTGAAACATGTTTATATTAAACTAATCAAATAGTCTCAGTTATATCAAATCTTATTAATCGATGACAATAAACATTAGTTACTATTCTCAAGGACTTGCTGCTATTGCACATCTGATTAGATTCTGTTGTGAGGTTCTTAAGAGTCAAATAAGAACAAAACACGGTAACGAAAATGAGAAAAATGGTATTTACAGAAGTAGACAATACAATAGAGAGATGTGAAAAATACGTCCAAGAACAGATTATTGCACTCGCATTGCACTTGCTCCTAAGCCATAATTATCCCTGTTTATTTATAGTAAACCTGTCGCACATTCCATTGTTCTAATAGGTGTATCACCTATAACCACCCCCTCTAGATTTCACTCCATGCAGTGTTCTTAGTATCTTTTCTTTGTTTATTTGAAAACCCGTCGTCTCGTTTCTTAAGAATGGCGTTTTTGAGGGTGCTGCGGGGGTACGTAAGGTTAATTGTGTTATATTGATATCCGATCACCTCCTACTGATCCGGACCGCTGTTAATATCCTCGTCAATCGTTTCTCAATTGTTCTCTAAGGGAAAACTTTGGACATCACAATATAGTACCATATTGCCATCCTCCTTCTGTATCTTCTCCCAACTCCAGAAAACTTGTGTGTACAGAACACCGGAGAGTAATTTTCTCACCAGGAGGTACGCTTGCTTTGCACCGTCGTAGATCTCCTGTTTTGTCTGTCTCGGAGCAATTTGGTCCGAAAACAGAACCTATTCTTACGCGCAAAGCATTTAACCTCGAACGGAATAATGACGAAGTTGTATTTTCGTTCGCTTATATCCTGTACACCTGCAGAACTGTGAAGCCTTTTTCGTAGCGTGACCTTGCCTTCTTCAGCTCTCTTAGTGTGCCACAAAACTTCAGCTTGACTTGGAACCTTCGGGTGATACGAGGTATATTATGTGAATCGAATTTGATAACGGATACAGAAATTCTTTGAGTCTCCTGACGTGAATTTGTGCATTGGCGCACACAAAGCAGTCTACAACGCCAAAGGCGGCGAAACTATCGTGCAGCGCGCTTATGGTCATTCAGTAGTCGGCTTTTGCCATCGAAAACTTCGACCATTCGAAAACTATCAACCACTATTTATAATAAGAATAAACCCCTCCAGTGTTCCACAAATTCGACGTAATACGTGCCAGGGGGCGCTGTTTTAGCAAGGACCATGCTTTATTGGACCTTAGCGCCCTAAAGCACAATCCCATGCCATTCTTTTACCTGCCACTCTATGCTCCTTCCATGTTCTGCCAATACACGAGCTCCGCATTAAACTTTTCATCCTAGTAGATGCCAGATACCCCATATGAAAATCCTTAGGAATCCTTTTTGTGGCGTGTTCGGGACGACCACTCGTTTCGCTGTATAGGCAGTACTCATCGCATATGGAGAAGCATCTACTTATTTGGTTGTCTTTGTGTTAAGCTTTCCCTTTCATCTTATTATGAACTCATCGTTCACTGCCTCCCGTTTATCTCGTCAAGATTACTGCTGAGTTCCCTTTATCGGTTGCACCAGTAGGTGTTTAAATCCCTTTCAGTTCGAAGAATCAATCACGGTTCTTCCAGGGTTCACTCGTTTGGTAGTCAATCTTAGAGAGTCCCTTCTGCGTGACAGAGTTCTTAGATGGCAGAAATTCCATATTGAAATATTAATTTAGAAGATTCGTCCCCGGTGCTAGCAGACTCCTTTTTTGAGCCGAAGATGTAAGTATAGGGCTTTATGGTCTGCTGTAATCTGAAGTGTCGACTCAGGAATTGTACCGTGGAACTTGGCTTACCGCTTTTTTTTTTTTTTTATTTTTTTTTTTTTTACTTGCAAATATTTATTCCCGAGTGGCTCCTTTTCAATTTGGAAAAATTTCCCGGCTGAAGAAGTGTTCTTGATGTGAAAATTACGCCAACTGAACAGATTATTGGCCATTCGCATTGCTTGGCTCCTAAGCCACAATATCGCTGTTTTATTTATCATAAGCTGTCGCGCATCCAGTTGGTCAATGGTTTATCACCTATCAACAGATCTATATTTTTGTCTTGCCCTGTCGCGGGCTTCTAGATACGACAGTATACTCTGTAGAGTGGTAAACCCCCTCCCCTTCAAAAAATCGAGTGACCTGGTACGCACTAAACTGCATTGATGGCGAGCTCTAGTATTAGTAGATCTTGAGTGTGAGACCTCTTCATGCTTATAACCTATATCCACTCTGAATTCCGGAGCGTAGTTAAGACCTTGTTACGTCCTGTCTAGGATCGAAAGTCGTTAAAAATTATAACGATTGATAGGATCCGTGACTTCAAAAGACTTAACTAAAACGTATAGTAAAAGTAAAGTCGGCAAGCGACTATTCGTATCAGCAGCAGCGAGGGACTTATCCCCTTTTACTAGTTTAGACAAAGAATTATTTTAGCGCTGAGTGGAACGCCACACCTTACCTCACCGCACAATCCCTGGTACTCATACGCTATGGCGATGTCGGTATAACCAGCACCTGTTTGATGCCTATGCGACGTTCTTACCGACTGGTATTCTCAAACCTTTAGTTCATTAGAATAACCCTAAACTGTTGAACATGCGGTCAAAATCAATCATATCCATCTTATTTTGTGTAATGCTTAGATCAACAAATTAATATTATATAATTTTCTCTTCTTTCTTGTTTTTTAATATTGAACAGACTTCTTCAAATTTAATCTCATCCAATGTTTCTATCAACTATAATAATCACGAAGGAATTTATCATCCTCTTATAATATGACAAATATTTTGATTACAGCTAGTCAAGTTTATGTAGTTATATAATATTAACCCTGAGATGCACTTGTTTTTTTTTTTTTTTTTTTTTTTTTTCCATCACGTATCGTCGTGTGTTAAATGGAATCGTGACCGAGTACAAATCCGAGAGGCGTTGCCGTTTCACTTCGCCAATGCTCCTTTTGGAAAATATTATTCCTTCTCTTTATTCTTCAGATATGGGTAAATCGTAGAGCAGACTTAGATCTTGGTTTGAAAAAGAAAAATTCTAATTCAAAATAAGCTTGTCTCCGCTTAAAATTCAACTTTGCACATCTTCCCGTGGAGTAAATATTATACATATTGGACTTTAGACGGAAGTATGTAATGAAAAAAAAAAATCCCTAAGTGGAGAAAAGTAATCTTATGGAGATGGGTCATTAACGATAAATAAAACAATACAGCAGACCTTGTGGTGGTAAAAAAAAGCTGACTAATGTACACTATTTAATTTTTTTAATAATCATTATTTTGTTAAATAATTGTTTCCATTTCATAAACTAGTTAAATGTATGCTAGTTCTTCTTCAATCTGAAATATTAAATGTCATGAGCCATAATGATGTAATCAGATTATCAATTCAACAGATATATTTAATCATAAATCTCTCAAGTGTCATTGCGTTTAAATTATTTCTCTCTATAAAATTCACATAAGCGAATGCAGAAACAAGCACAAAGAAATAAAAGACTAGTACGGTTGATGAGAGTTCAGATATAAATGGAATGTGCATGAAATACCACAATGTATATCCGTCCTAAGAAACATAACTCTTACTTAATTGATTTTGAATACAAACATCCACTAGAACAGAACATTTCCACTAGATGAAAAGGTTCTTTTTTTTCTTGTTAATAACCCTAGAATGTGTTCTGATGGATTAGGGACCTGTTGTATCTCAAGAATCCGAAGTTAAGTAAGAGTTATGTTCTCCTAGGACGATATATTAACCATTTGGTGGTTATTCATGCACAATTTCATTTAATCTCCTCTCCATCCAACCGTAACCTTTCTTTATTTCTTTGTGCTTGTTTGCTGCATTCCTTATCGTTGAAAATTTTATAGAGAGCAAATTATTTAAAAGCAATGACACTTGAGAGATTACGATTGAAATATTATCTGTTTGAATGATAATTCTGATTAATCATTATGCACATTAGACATTAATTATCTCCAATGAAGAAGAACTAGCAATAACATTAACTAGTTATTGATAATGGAAACAATTATACAAGACAAATAATTTGATTAAAAAAAATTAAATCGTTACGATTAGTCTATGTTTGAACCAACAAGCTTCCGCCTGATAATTATTTATCGGTTAATACCCCATCTTCCATAGATTTATCTTTTCTCACTTAGGATTTATTTTTCATTACATTACTTCCAAGACCAATATTATATATTTACTTCCACGGAAGATGTGTACAAAAGTTGATTCTTAGCGGAGAAATAGCTAGTTTGAATCAGAATTTCTTTTTCAAACCAAGAATCTAGCTGCTTCTACTATTTACCCATATCTGAAAGAATAAAGAGAGGAATAACATCTTTCCAAAAAGGGCATTAGCGCCGAAGTAAACGCAAACAGCCTCGTCCTGGATTTTGTCACTGGTGTCACCGATTTCCATCTTTACCACGACGATAACCGTGATGCAAGTGCATCTCCAGGTTCAATATTATACTACATAAACATTGCTAGCTGTACATCAAAATATTTTTGTCATTATATGAGGACTAATAAATTCTTCGATTATTAATAGTGATTAAGAACATGATCCGAATTAAAATTTGAAGATGTCTGGTCCAAATATTTAGAAAAACAATAAAGAAGAGAAATTAAATTAAACTTAATAATTAATTATGTTGATCTTAAAAGCATGTACACAAATAAGACTGATTGATTGATTTTGACGGCATGTCAACCAGTTTAGGTTATGCTATGACTAAGTTTGGAATCAGTCGGTAGAACGTCTCCCTAGGAATCACAAGGTTCCTGGTTCGAGACCGACACTCGCCAAATCAGTATGAGTTAGCACAGGGATTTGTGGCGGTGATGGTAGTTGTGCGTTCCACCTCAGACGCTAAAATAATCTCCTTTGCTAAACACTAGTAAAAAGGATAGGACTCCCTTCGCTTGCCTGGCTGATACCGACATTAGCGCTCTGCCGACTTTACTTTTTATAGTTTTATTAAGTCTTTTTAAGTCACGTTTCCTATCGAATACGTTATAATTTTAAACATGACCTTTCGATCCCTGACAGACCGTAACAGGTCTTAACTACTGCTCCGGATCAGAGTGGATATAGATTAATAGCAATGAAATACTCAACACTCCACAGATCTCTAATACTAGAGCCTCGCCATCCAAATGCAGTTTTAGTGTCGTACCCAGTCACTCATTTTGAGGGGAGGGGTTTACCCCTCTACAGAGTTATACTGTCAGCGTATTCTAAGCCCGACGACAGGGCAAACAAAAAATATCAGATCTGTATGGTTACACCCTATGACCAATGGAATGCGCCGACAGCTACTATAAATAAACAGGGATAATTGTGCTTAGGAGCAAGCCAATGCGTGCCAATAACTCTGTTCGTGACGTAATTTCCACATCAAACCCTTCTTCCAGCGGAGAAAATTATTCCCAAATTGAAAAGGAGCCATCGGATATATTTGCAGTAACCAAGTTCCACCTTACATTCATGGTCGACACTTCAGATTACAGACAGACCAATTAAGCCCTTACTACCATCTTCGGCTCAAAAAGGGTCTGCCTACACGGGGACGATCCTTCTAAATTATAATTCAATATGGAATTTTCTCCCATCTAAGAACTCTGTCACGCAGATGGACTCTCTAGATTGATACCCAAACAGAGTGAACCCCTGGAAGACACCCGTGATTGCTTCCCTTCGAACTGAAAGGGATTAAAAACTTCACTGTGCAACACGATAAGGGAACTCCCAGTAACTCTTGACGAGATAAAACGGGAGGCAGTGAACGATGATTCCATAATACAGATGAAGGAAAAGCTAACACAAAAAGACCAACAAAGTCCAGATGCCTTCTCCATATGCGATGAGTACTGCTATACAGCGAACGATGGTCGTCCCAGCTACGCCACAAAAAAGGATCCTAAAGGATTTCATATGGGTCATCCTGGCATTACTAGGTGAAAAGTTTAATGCGGAGCTACGTGTATTGGCAGAACATGGACAAGGACATAGAGTGCATGGTAAAAGATGCATGGGTTGTGCTTTAGCAGCTAAGCTCCCCCATAAAATTCAGTCCTTGCCTAAAACAGACCGCCATGGGCACTATTCACGTCGAATTTGTGGGACACTGGAGGGTTATTCTTATTAATAGTGGTTGATAGTTTCTCGAAATGGTCGGAAGTATTTCGATGCAAAGCCCGACTACTGAAATGACCAAAGCGCGCTGCACGAAACTGTTCGCTCGCTTTGGCGTTGTAGACTGTTTAGTGTCGGACAATGCCACACAATTCACGTCCGGAGACTTCAAGAATTCTGTGATACGTTTCAAATCGATCACATAATCATCCCTCCGTACCACCCGAGGTCCAACGGTCAAGCTGAACGTTTTGTGGACACACTAAAGAGAGCCTGAAGAAGGCCAAAGGACACCTACCGAAAAAGCGCTTCAGCAGTTCCTGCAGGTGTACAGGATTACGCCGAACGAAATACACCTTCGTCATTATCTCCGGCGAGGTAATGTTTGCACGTAAGATAAGGTCTGTTTTCACAAATTGCTCCCGAGACAGAAAAAACAGGAAGATCTACGACGGTGCCAAAGAACGGTACCTCCCTGGTGAAAAATATACTTCCAGGTGTTCTGTAACAAAAGTCTTTCTGGGAGTTGGGAAAGATACAGAAGAGGATCGGCAATATGGTCTATATTGTCGATGTCAAATTTTCCATAAGAGACATTGAGAAAACGATTGACGGAGGATATAACAGCGGTCCCCGGATCAGGAGGAGGTGATGGATATCATTATATGACACATTTCACCTTACCTACCCCGCAAGCAGCCCTCAACAACGCCATTCTTCAAGGAAACGAAGAGCGACGGAGTTTATCAACATAAACCCAAGAGAAAAAGATACTAAGACACCTGTGGAGTGAAATCTTAGGAGGGGGTGTTATTAGGTGATACACCCTATGACCAATGGAATGTGCCGACAGCTTACTATAAAAACAGGGATATTATGGCTTAGGAGCAAGCAATGCGAGTGCCAATAACTCTGTTCGTTGGACGTAATTTTCCACATCTCTCTATTGTATTGTCTACTTTCTGTTAATACATTTTTCTACTTTTCGTTACCCGTTGTTTTGTTCTTATTTGACCCTTAAAACCTCACAAAAATCATATCAGATGCTGCAATAGCAGCAGTCCTGCAATTAACTAATGTATTGTCATCATTAATAGATTTGATCTAACTAGACATATTTGATTAGTTTAATATAAAACACTTTTCAAAGGGGATGCTGGTAAAAGATGAGGTAGAAAAAGAAAAGCTGTAGTAAATATTGTTGCTTTAAGAACTTATTGAAAGAAGAGAAGGAAAGAAAAAGCCGATGAAATAGAATACATACCAAAAAAAGAAAAGATAACGAAAGTAGATAATGGGAAAAAGGCCGATGAAAACAACAACAACAACAACAACAAAATCCCCGGAAAAATATGAGAACTAGTCGTAATCAGTCATAGAAGAATTGTTGGCATGAGTTTAGACGTGATGAAGATGAAGGAGATAGGAAAGATAACGAATTGCTTTTCGACAAGCAAATAAGTGATCTTAATGCTAGAAGAACGCCACTGTCTCTATAGGTTTCCCTTATATGTCTTCACTTTGTGATTTAATTATTTTTGAATGAGTTGCCGAAATACTGTCCTATAGCAATTTAAGCTGCTTATGACATGATGCATGAAATATGATTTTTTAGCTTTTTTCACCAAACTCATATCCCGATATAATTGGCAATATTGTTTCTAATGTTTTCAAGTAAACAAATATCACAACATGTCAACACACACAACACACACACACACACACACACATATATATATATATATATTATATATATTATATATATATAGATATATATATATAGAGAGAGAGAGAGAGAGAGATACACAGACACAGACACACAGACACACACACACATGTAGGTACATCCGGTTGTCTAATGATAGGCAATACTTGTATTCAAAATAATCCAGCTATTCTCTATCTAGTTATTGAAAAATAGTAGGACAGACTGAGCGCTTTAACCTTGGTATGGCATCTGGTCTTAGGAGAAGAAAACACTGAATTAAAACCAGCAATATACCTGGAGAGATATAAACATTTTTTTTAATTTACCTTCTTATAACATGTGTTAACCTATTCTATATTAACAGTATTCATTTCCTTCAAGAGCGATTTATATGATTACGCAGTTTACAGATAAAATTAGTGTGTGTGTGTGTGTGTGTGTGTGTGTGTGTGTATGTGTTGTGAATTAAATAGACGCATAAACGTTGGTATATAATCTTTTAAAAATTTGCTATTAATTCTGACCGCTTTCGGTCATCATCATCGTATTATTGCTAAATTAAAACGTTCACTCGTTTAAATTAAAAGATAATTCTCTATAGATAAGATATTTCACAATACAATATTAACTTTATTCTTAGTATAAAATAATAATTGGTAAATCTATTTTCTGTTTTGTGGATTTCTACTTCATAGAAACAATTACCATCTGGAATTGTTCAGCGTAAAATTTTAACTTACAACAATGATTGGGAAAGTTAATTTTGATGGAACGATGTTTTGTGCTTGATATTTTTTTGGATTTCTTAGGGCAGGTCGACAGCATTTTGAGGTGGAAGCGTCAAAGGATTTAAAGGGTTAAAATGACAATGACGGGAACAATGAACAAATAACATGAACCAGACATGAAATAAGTAAATGTTCCCACAGTCATTGAATGCTCGTTAATTTTTGAACAGAGACAAAAAAATGTTTAATGCAATAAATTTGGAGTTTTGATTTTAGTAATGAAGATTTAAACGATAGCCATATTGTGTATCAGGATTTCAGAAAAAAAATATTTTGCTTTGATATTTGCGAAAGATAATCCAATTTTATACAACAAACCGTTTGAGGTCAATTTACAGAAAACTGTGTGATTCTATTTGAAGGATGGGACTGACCACTCCTTTCATTGACGTGATGTCTGTGACACAATACAATTTCATTCATTCACTTACATCGGAATGAACATCCTGATTTTCGTCATCATTCCGCCTTCTTGTAATTATCGTTTGTCAGTTTATTTATTAATACAAATTAGTCATGTAATTTTCACGCAAAGGGAATCACGCTTCTATGACTGTATCAGTCTCACCAAATAAAAATTCAGTTTTTCCTTTATCTTATCGGTATAGTCCTGTATAAATAGAATTTGTTGCGACAGAAAAAAAAGCAACAAAAAGATAAATGAAAAAAAACAAAAACAAAATACAAAAAAAAACAAACAAAAAATATGATACTAGTTGAGTACTAGTATGATACTACTTACGCCAGGTAAACGATGAAAACTTTGATCGAAGCCTTTTTCATTTTTGTTGTAAGTTAAGATTTTACGCTGAATAATTCCAGATAGTAAATATTTCTATGAAATAGAAATCCACAAAACAGAAAATAGATTTACTAATTATATATCTATATCATCTCATAAAGTTAATATTGTATTGTGAAATATCTTAGAGAAAATTATCTTTTTCAATTTAAGTGAGTGACAAGGGTTTTATCATCAATTTAAATATTTTTGTTTTAGTTCGAATAATTTAAAGTTATCTCATCATTCCAATAAAATAATAATTGTAAATGGTCGTTATGTCTTTTATTATTAATTTCATGCAATATTCTTTGAAATATCAGTCTTAGTAAAATAGCACGATTAACGATTAAAACTCACAACTTTTCTTTTAACGTTTCTTTTACCCCTATAGGTTAGGGAATTGTGTTCATTGTTCGGTCATATTTACATTCTTTATATAGTTCTTTCTTTAGAGATTTTTTTTTCTTTTGCACACGGTCCTATCATTTTTAAACAAATCTATTTGACTTATAGATGCAACCCTAATAATCTCCAGAATTGAAGCATCACCATCAGATGAAGTTTAGTATCCTACTCAGAACACGATTTCTTTTTTTTTTGGGGGGGGGTATTATCCCTCTGCATGGGATACAGTCAGCGTATTTTAAGCCCCGCCTACTTATCGAATTACTAATTTTTGTCAAATAAACAAAGAAAAATCACCTAAAAATTGATTAATAGAATAACAACCAAATAGAATGATGAATTGGTGCAAACACAAAAACGATGTTATTTTTGTTGTATGATGATTACCAATAACCAGTAATGTTTAGATGTCGGCAAAATTAGTAGATAGAAAAGGATTCATCAAACCCAGCCCCTTCTCCTACTAAAATAATTGTGATCTGAATCAAATATTCATTGAATATACGATTACAGAAAATCTAAATATTTATATACTATTGAGTATATTTCAAAGGTTCACATTCTTTGGTGGAATATATTTTCCTGTTGGTAACCCCCCCGCCCATTCACACACAGATTCTCTCGTAGATGCGCACGTATGATGGTGTATAAAATGTATCTATGCATCCATGTTTATGCACAAGTGTTCAGGTTTTTGTGCAGCGTGTGTATACATTTCTGCATATATGTTTTGTTTGCGTCGACACAGCCATATTAATATTTTCCATGTATGTATGCATATATTTGGTGTACGCTTATGACGATATATGATGGTGACTGTGTATCGAAACGAGAATGCATGTATGGCAAAATGTATGGACACAGATACAATACATATGCACATACATTTGTGTACATATAATTGATATAGTGAGAATTGTAAAATACTTAGTTAATACAAGTTTATATACATATATTTATATATATATATATATTTTTGTACTTGTCTGTGTGTTTGTGTGACTATATGCCTATGTATGCGCTGATTCTCTCTCTCTCTCTCTCTCTCTCTCTCTATATAATATATATATATATATATATATATATATATGTAGAGAGAGAGAGAGAGAGAGAGAGAGAGAGAGAGAGAGAGAGAGAGAGAGAGTCATCACTCACACACATACACACAGAAATATATAGTGTATGTATCCATACACACACACTGATATATATATATATATATATATATATATATATATATATATATATAGAGAGAGAGAGAGAGAGAGAGAGAGAAGTGGAGAGAAAATCAGTAATTATAGGCACACACACACACACATATATATATATGTGTGTGTGTATTTAGTGTATGTATTCACACACACATATATATATGTGCGTGTGTGTGTTTAGTCTATGTATTCACACACATATACGTTTATGCACACACACACACACACACACACACACACACACATATATATATATATATGAGTATAATATATATATATATATATATATATATATATATATATAAATCGTCAAACACGTGCTGATGATCAATGGTTTCTTCTTTTCCCGTCTTGCCAAATGGCCGTTACCGCGGCAATGGATTAACACATGAAACATAATGTAAATATTATAACATTCCACTCTGATGAACCTCCCTGTCCGGTTATGAGAGACTTCTGGCTTGATCTGCTCTACTCAACCACAATCAAAGTTTACAAATTCGAAACATCAAATTTTTCCTCTTACTCATCTTCCTCCCTCTCGCATATTTTATAACTTCAAAGGTCACAGCTTAGAATGGGTTGGAAAAACGGAGTATATGCCTTTGATTAAAATCGTAGGCTTTATTTATTCTTTTCTGATCTCCCTCACTCAGCTTGAGATATTTGCTGGTAAACGAAAACCTTTCAAGAAAAAGATAAAAAGAAAACGTTGGAACAGAAAAAAAAGCAAAACAAAACAAAACAAAACCCAACAAAAACAGATAGTCAATTATTTGCTTAGAAGCCTCACTGTAATATATACATCTTTTAATATCTTTATATTTGTGTATAATACGCACTTCTGTCCAGATTTTTAAGCCTAAAAACTAGGGATGCTTATTATACACGAGAACTAAATATTACCTTTTGGGCCAGACATTACCATATACGTTGCCATATTCGGGGCGACATGACTGAACGTATTATATCGATGGTCCAAACTAACTAATGGGTCACAAACACTTTGTTTTATACAACTATAGAGAAACTTTCACTGGAATGCGTGTTTGTTTTTAATTTATCTCTTCTAGCCAGTCGATAGAGCACCTGTCAAGGAATTGCAATGTTCCTGGTTCGATACCGGTCCGCGCCAACTCAGCGTATGAGTATCACAGGGATCTGTGCGGTAAAATGAGGAGATGATGGCAGGTGTGGCGATCCACATCAAGATGCAAAAACAATCTCCTTGGTCTAGCGCTAGTGAAAATGGGATAGACTCCCTCCCTGTCTGGCTAATACCGACATTAGGCCACCTCGTCGACTTTACTTACTTATGAACTCACTTTCGCCGAAAGTTTGTTACATTTTCATGTGAACATGTCCTTGCTGTCATAAACACTAAATTTTGTGTTTCGAAACATTATTTAAACGATGTATTTTAGATTATACAAATCAGATGAAAATTGAACAAATGCAAAATTTAGGTACTAAACTACATTTGGTGATCATACTCCAGTTCTGGAGATCAGGGGAATGTTTACCTCTTTATTGTCATTATTCCCAGGTTCATTCTCTACCAGAATGTCAGTACATGTCATGAATTAATCCCGACGAGTTTGCCGTTAGAATCAATCAATCAAATTCATCATTAAATCTGGCATGAATTTAGCTGCTAAAAGTCACGAGATATTTTCTCCCGAATTCCATTGCCGAAAATTAGAAGTGCATGTTATACACGACTAATTGTGGTAGTATTTTCGGTAGGGGACATTTTTCTATTGCTATACTCTAAATTTATAAAACGCTGAACACAGCAAACAATAGATGCTCCACTTGGATACCTACTGGATATATGTGAAAGCATATGATAAATCCGAGGACATCTGTTATCTGTGAGGGCGTACTTGACACATCATAAGCTATCTGACATACCAGAAAGTAGTATATTTATCTCATCCCCGAAATTACCTGCTTTAAGAAGCTCTTCAAAATAGGATGTTCTTGACATCGAAAAGACACTCGATAAATCTAAAGTTGTCGACTAAAATGAATTAGTTTCCTTTTACATCGCTACCATGACGGGATTAAATGTTTCTTGTTTTTTGTTTTTTAATTATTATTAAAGAGAGTATTGGCTAAAAAAAAACAATGTGTTGTGCAAAGGCAATTAGCGTTAAATAGGTTGTTGACAACAAAATATAATCATTATATACTAGCTGAAGTACATATTTATACCAATACTTGAATTGCTGACATAGCGACACAAGCACACAAGTATAAAAAATGCCTTCTCCTAATTTCATTTTCCGCCTTGTCGGTCGAGCTTAGAATACACTGACTGCATCCCTCTGAAGTTAGATCCCCTCCCGCCAAAACAGTGTTCTGGGTATGGAATTAAACTGCATCTGATGCTGAGGCTCCAGTTATGGAGATATTGGGAGTTTGGAGTATCCTTTAATTGTCATTTTTCCCAGGTCCATTCTATGGGTTAAATACATCTATTAGATTGGAATACTTGATATCATATAATTGTGCAAAAAATACGAACGAAACAAACTCTTAAGAAACATCTATGCAAAAATGTTAATATGAACATACAATGAACGTGATTCCCTAACCTCTATGAACGACCTTTGTTAGTAGACTGTATCCCCTACAGAGGGGTATGATCTCGCCTCCATCTGATAGTGAGTCCAGTTATGGAGATCTGGAGATTATTGAGTACTCCTTCATTGCTATTACTCCCAGGTCCACTATGACACAGTGTGGTAGTACTTGTTAGGGTCCTATCTATTGATCAAAGAGATGTGTTTAATAAACAACTACACTAAAAATGTAAATATGAATGTGAAATGAAGGCTGTGAAGGCGATTCCCTAACCCTTATTTTTAGGCACTACATATTCAGTTTATTAGAGACATTAAAAAGGTGAGTTGCAGCACGAACAAAAATGTTTATGATTTCTTATGTGCGTTTATTTCCCTTTATTAACCGGGTAGGTGATGTTAGTGGCCACAATGCGCTTTCATTTCGAACTAGATCTTGCCCATATTAGCCGGCATCCCTTGACAATTTAATTTTCTCATCGCAAGGGAGATCTTCCGTGCGGTCGTTTCCAGTCTCTCGTATTCGAAAACTGCATTGGGCCACCTATTGTCTGTGAATCTTGTGATGTGTTCGGCCCAGCAGAACCTCTGCCTTTGTTAGTTCATAATCATGTCCTTCACTCTACTCCGCTCCAGAGATTCTCTGTAAAAGAATAAAGCAACACCTGAAGGAGAATCTGTCAAAACTCCACTTAATAAATTGACACAAGGTCAATTTATAATTTTACTCATGCGGAGGGGTTAGGTAAATACATAGAAGAGGATTTCGAGAGATATGAAATAAGAAAGGTTGCAAAGAAGAAAAGTTTAAAGACGTGCCGACGAAAGATGGTACTGTATATATCAGAAATAATGGTGCTTAAGAACAAGTACAGACTCACAGTAATACATAGCGGGGAATTGGGGGAGGGGACAAAACCTTTTACATTAGAAATCAACAACCTTATTTGTAAGACATAGCTCATCAGGCGGACTGAACTACTAAATAAAATCATGGTAATTTTTCTTTGAATGTATCTCAACTATTTTCACTACAGAAACATCTGCCTTAGATATAGGGGAAAGTGTTTTTTCTCTTTGGTAAATTGAATTTGATTAACACATGCTGATGTCGTGATGGATTATGGAGTAATTAAAAGACAAAAATGAATACTTGAATAATCAATATATTCAATATGAATCCGTGTATCGAAGAATAAATTGAATATTTTCATAATTCATGAATGAAAATATCATTAAAAATATTTTCTTTAAATTACAAGTGCATCACTAACAATCTGATAATTAAACAATTTCATTTGTCACTTTTAAATTAAGAAGTGACTTTAATATAAAAATGCATAATAAAATGAACATAATAGTATTAAGTTTGTTTTTTAATTTATTAATTTGACGAAACGAAAAAAATTGTTAAAGAAAAACAAAAAATCCGCCAATGTTTTAAAATGCTTTCAACGAAAGGTTATAAAATTCAAGAAACATTCTACTTAATTCTTGTTATGTGTGTAATTTAGTGGGGTGAAATGACTCAAATAAAATTTTAAACATTATTTTCCTTATGAAATTAGGCAGGCCATTTAGAAAACACCATGGATTACATGCGGTCAGTGCGACACAGTTTGCCCATGAATATTTTTTACGAACCTCTAAACTTCATCAGTAGCACTTGATCCCACGTTGCTACAAATACTGGAGCAGGTGATTTATCATACTGTTGGGAAATTAGAATCTTTACAGAGGACCAACGCAATGTTCTTAAACAAACCCATATTTCTCATCAGGTCAGTCATATCCACATTTGTTGCATAACTTTATTGGCTCAGTGTGGGAAACTCCTTTTTTTACTCTATATTCGGTATTTTTTATTTGTTTCTTTTTTTTATCAGCGATTGAAATTTAATAAGGTAGATAAGATATAAGTATGAATCGTTGGTGAGATTTGCTGAGCAGATAGATTATGTTTGAGTGTCATTTGACAAGATAAACATTCTTCAAAGACTCAGTGATCTAAAGAAATAAGTACGTTACATATCTGAAATGCTCATTACGTTTTGAAAGTTTAAACCCAAGTTCTTCAATCAAATTCACAATCGATTACTGAGTCTTACTGACTGGGTCACAGGATTCCCAATAAAGGAATAAATAAAAACTACAAAAAAATATGATACGATGAAATAATCAAGAATTTGACATAAGAATATATCTAATATTCTTATTATAATTGTACTCAATAATTTACTTATTGAATTATTAAATCATAGTAGCATTGGTATGGTGTAGGTGCTTGTCGTGTAACGGTTATCGTCGTAGGAAATGAACTCAGTTACCCGAGTTCAAATCCTGAACTGAGGCTGTTTGCATTTCTCATAGCACTAATAACCCTGGGAAATATTTGCATTCAACTATTCTCCCTCTAGCTATGTGTAAATAGTATAGTAGACAGGGATTTTTAACCTTGGCATGGCACCCAGTCTAAAGAAGGAAACTCCGAATTCAAACCTGTTAAATTCCGCTCAAAAATCTCTCGTGCAAAGGGGTTTGTAAGTACATACAGAATGGAACTGGGAGTAATGGTAATGAAGGGGTACTCCACACTTCCCATCTCTCCAGAACTAGAGCCTCGCCCAAAGATGCGGTTTACTGTTCTACCCAGGACACACGCATTTTTTGGGTGGGGTGTCTTGCATCTCTGCAGGGGATACAATCAGCGTATTCTAAGCCCGCCGACACAGGTAGAATTGGCAATTTCTGTTAAAACACTTACATTTGATGGTTCAAGTTACAGCATCAACTTTTATGGAAGGATATTATGTGATTCAATTCGAGCTACTCAATTGAACACGACTTCATTTTATGTTTTTCAGACAAATTATTTTCAACACCTAACACATACCTCAATAAAAGAGCATAGAACAATGTACAAACTGGTGTGTTTTGAAAGGATAGTTATTTGGTTTATACATTATATTATATAAGTTACATGCTATTATCATACAATACATACTATTATATTATATAGGTTTTTTCTAACGTAGCCTTTTAAATGTGGATAATCACTCATTAGTATCCCATCTATGGGCTAGATTAACATGTCAAATATTTGATATGCCAAATACTCGATATCGATGGAATTATAAAGTTAGTGCTGCAAAGCTGAAAATATGTTGTTGAATAAAGTTGATAACAAAAAATCAAATGATATTTCCTATAAGTCAGAAAAGTTGACACAAAACTCTTCCCTTAAAAATATTTGATTGATTGAGTGAGTGATTTTAACGGCATGTTAACCCGTCTAGAGATATTCTATGCCAAGAGATTAGGTAATCGTGTTCATTGTACGTTCATATTTACATTGTTTGTATTGTTGTTTTTTAAGATTCTTTTCGTACACACGGTCATTTCGAATACGAATAATTTTTAAATAAATCTATCTGACCTATAGATGGGACAGATATTCCAACTAAGGGTCACTGTGAACCTGGGAGTAATGGCAATGAATGGGTTACTTCATATACCCCATATCTCCTGAACTGGAGTCTCATCATCGAATGGAGGCGGGATCTTACCCCTCTGCATAGAGGTTAAGCATATAGGTTAGGGAACCGTGTTCATTGAATATTTATATTTTTTTATGTTGTTGTCTCTTCAGACTTGTTTTTGCACACAGCTATATGTTATGATGAATACCTATTTAACATGTACTAAACTCATAGTAAAGACCCTAACAGTATCAACCACACAGTGTTATTGCTTATTTACAAACTTTTGGTAAAATTTAGAAGCTTCAAAATGTGTGCCCTCACGAATGTGCCGAAACGAATATTAATCAACTTTTTAAGCACTATGTCTGGCTTCATTTTTTGGAAAGTATAGTCACTGATATTGAAGGATTGATTTATCCTGGTGGTTAAATCCTGGACAAAAATTACGTGATGTGTACGGTCTAGGAGAAGGAAAACTCTGAATTCAAACCCGTTAAGCTCCGTTTAAAAATTGTCGCATCCTGCTCGTTCGGAGAGGTTCGATTAATACCTGCATATTATAATATGTTTATAAACATTGTTGTAATTATGAAGTAGGAAAAGCTTAAAACCATACAAAAGGAAATTGCTTAATTTGATTAATTGATTGACTTTAATGGCAAACCGTGTTGTTTTATTTCCAGAGTTTTGGGAATCGCGTTCATTGTATGTTCATATTTACATTTGTGTGTGGCTGTGGTCCAATCGAATACAAATAATTTTTAAACAGGTCTATTTGGCCCATAGATAGAACCCTATACAACTCCAAGTCAGACTGGACCTGGGAGTATACTTGCATATATTGATTAAAGCGTTCGATTCGAAATTCTCCAGAAGTCTACTGACTACAAGAGACAGCATGGCTTGTTCGTGGAGATGCTACTTAAGTAGCTGTCTTCGATAAGAATAACCTGACTGAGCTCATAATTCTACAGGTCTACAACTGCTTTAAATTTAAAATTTCCTACTCCTAGACCAATTGTCATATCAAGGTTAAAGAGCCCAGTATATCCCTTCTATTTACCAATATTTGAAGGGAGAATAGTTGGCTTCATAACCTTCCCTGGGGTATTAGCGCTGTATATAATGCAAACGGTCTTGTTCATGATTTGAACTCTGGTAGCCAATTTCACTGCCTACGGCCATAGCGAGAATCTCCAAAATGCTAATGGGTTAAATAACTGAAATATTGTAACTATAACAACAAAGACCAGGAGACTAGATTAAGTAAATAAGTTTATAATAATTATAAATCCTCATCTAGAAAATTCAAGTCTGTTTTTACTGATGCCTTATGCACTTTGGAAAAAGAAAATAAGACTAGAACAAAACAAAACATAACTCTTCATCCAGATGGTCAGACTTATAAAAATATACAACGGCATGTGGTAAATATAGAAGCAACGTGTGAATGGGCCACAAAATAAAAGAAAATAAAGGAAAGATGAGATTTTGACACTGATTCAAAATTCCTCAGGCCAAATTTACCATAGAATTATTAGCATGAGAGAAAAAAAATGTTCTTCATTAACAGGTCCTGGCCCGGTTCTTCAAAAAAGACAACCGGAAGAAGAAAGGGGGATAATATCTAGCTAATAACACACATACGCGCTCACATACACACACATACACATATATACATATATATATCCACATCTAAAGAGAGATACACATGAATATACACTTGTTTATAGAGCGTGATTACACTTTTCTATGTATATAATGCATGCATATGCAAATGAGAATGAATTTATTTAATGTGAACATATCAACATATATATTCAGATGAGCATATATATATATATATATATATATATATATATATATATATATATATATATATATATATGATTGCGATATACGAACATATGGATAACTGAGAACGACGTGTGGTAGCAGATGTGCGCTTATATATATATATATATATATATATATATATATATATATATATATATATATGTGTGTGTGTGTGTGTGTGTGTGTGTGTATGTACATTATATATATATATTATATATATATATATATATATATATATATATAAATTGGCAGCATTTTTTCTTTTATGGATATTTTGTTGAACTCGACGGACATTTGTTGTCTGACGAGTTTCTTTTCTATCCTTTCCAATTGTCTGGCCATCTTTTTTATATCATTATATTTATTTTATATCATTATATTTATTTTATTAAATTCCTATAACTTACCGCCAATTATCCTCCCACCATTCCCCATAAGATTCTTTTAAACTTGTGAGTTCCTCCTCCTACTTATTCCTACTGCTACTATTTGTTTAAAACGAACCATGGAAACATCTCACCACTTCACACCTGA
This sequence comes from Doryteuthis pealeii, assembly GCA_023376005.1. NCBI lineage: Eukaryota > Metazoa > Mollusca > Cephalopoda > Myopsida > Loliginidae > Doryteuthis > Doryteuthis pealeii. The sequence goes on from CM042141.1 coordinate 21,730,518, forward strand.
TGATGGCACTATGTAGTGCAGAAAGTACTAGTGTAAGAATCTTCGGTAAATTCATTCACCAATTACACCCTGATATAAAAAAAAGATGGCCAAACAAATTGGAAAGGATAGAAAAGAAACTCGTCAGACAAAAAATGCCCGTCGAGTTAAAAAATATATATAATATATATAAAGGATATTTTATTACAAGTCTTTACGTCCATGTATAGTGCATTCAGTGTATTCCAGATGAACAGTTAGATGCATAAAAGGGAGATAAAACGAATAACTGTAATTTCAAAAATATTCTGTAACTATTACATGATGCTATGAAAAACATTTCCAAATACATAAAGTATTGCAAATAAATAAACTTTTATAAATGCATACATATACGTACATTACAAACATATACACACACATACACGCACACATACATACATACATACACACACACACATATATACAGCTTGTATGAAGTTATTATGCAAATCAAATAAACCTCAATAACTCAAAAAGTTTTGAACCAATATTTGTTAAATTTGAACTCGTTCATTTCCCCTATCTTAGTAATTTATTTAACTTTAGTCTTTGAGATATTTGGAATTTTCAAAAATTTATTGACTGAACTTAATATGCATATTAAACTAATATTCACTTAAGACCTCTGAAATTTGATAAAAACTAATTTTTCTTTTTGTCCATGATAGAAAATGTTGAAACAGAAAGAGAAACAGTTGCTGAAAAACAGAAAATAAAAAAAGTTATTGATTGATGAAATGTCCTCATTGGAGATATCAAAAGAGCTTTACAGAGAAAATCGAACGATAAAAAAAAGGCTGTTTAAAATATAACTAAGTTGAGAACTCGAAGGAAAAGAAAATACTTTAAGAACTTGCTTCCTTGAAATGAATGTAAACTAAAAGTTATAGCGAAACAACTAATTTTGATCAATGCTCAGATTTTTGAAAAGACTGGAATTGAGGGAATCAAGAAGGAGAAAATATGTAGAATACTTTGTGAATCGGGATCTCTGAAAAAGTCTCCTAACTTATATAACAAAATTAATGGATAATTGATTATTGGCTGTTATTGAGAAGAAAGGTGATTATATCAAAATGAGGATTTATCATACGTGTTTGTTATTAGTTCTATTATAAATGTTCCAGACGGCAGTTTCTTTTAGAATACGTAAAATAAATTCAATAAAAAATATTGGTACATACCTTAAAATTTAACTCAGGTTTTATCTTGTTTAGAATTTGACATTTTTTGCTAGATAAGTTCAGACGGGATATATATATATATATATATATATATATATATATATATATATATATATATATATATATATATATGATATAAATGTTAATAATTTTTTATTTATATGAATTTAAAACACTGTATTTTCCTATCTGATGCACCCCTTAGAACGTTTGGAGAAAAAACTAGATTGAAACTTCACAAGGATGCTGCGTGCTGTTCTGAACAAAACATGGAAAAAGCACCTACAAAACACATATGCAATGTCCAAGTTGGAGATATCAAATCGATTTTATTGTTCACTCAAATCAGCTTTAAAGGCTATGATGACTCAGTCAGATTGTCTGGAGCATCAATCTTTCGTCTCTCTGGGACTCCCCACTCGGAAATGATGTGAATGATGACATCAAATGTTTATTTCCTGTGAAGGCATCACACTTAGACTCAATATACAGTTTTTTCCCGACTCCCACAAATGTTTTTAAACATGACATCGTTTGTGGGTCGGTTTACAGAAAGATTGGCGAACTTTGCATTCAATTCTCCAGTTCAGAGTGAAAGGCTCACATATGGGCCTAAACTCTTGCAGACATGCATACACGTAACTTTACTAATAGTTTTGAATAAAATTAGCACTAGTGTAAATATCTACTCACCTAACCAACAAACATACACACACCTTCTTGAAATTTTAAATAGAATAAAAGAAAAGCATCTCTCTGTCCCTAAAAAAACGTCTTCCGTGACTGACCACCGCCCAATGGGGAGAATCCAGTTACGCTAATGACTACCAGACGGCGTGGGAATAGAATATATGGCTATCCACTTACGTTTCACCTTTCCCATTATACAGGTGACACACACGTACGAGAACTTTTGTCATTATACATTATTTAAATAATAAATTGTTTCTGTCACAAATCGCACATAAGAGACTTTTTTTTCGTGACACACAAATGCTACAAAGTAAAAATAGATAAAATGAAATAAAGAAAATGTAAAGAAAATGCCATAAATATTCAGTATTGTAAATGTATTATTTAAAAAATTTCATTGTTTAATGCCAATTTAGGAGAGCGATACAAATTAAGAAAGCTTATTTCTGCTTAGAATAATGTGATACAGATTGATGGCTATTTATTGAGTCCTTAAAAAGAGAGTTCCTATTTATAGAGAAATAACCTCCAAGAGACGCATCTCTTATCGGTAGTTACCACATTCTCACTCACATCTTATTTTAAACGTAAGTGATGAATTCTCTCCTCCGACCAGGCGTTCTGCGGGTTCTGTAAGAGCGTCTAGGCAATTCATTATTTTGGTAGTCCAGGGTTTAGGATCTTTCATGTCCGAAGACATACAATGCTGGATTCAACTGTCTACTTCTGAGTTGGTATACATCCCTCTTCTACTTGCTGCTGGCTCTGAAGACAGTGTCTATAAATTGCAAAGTGGCAGGGTGCGTTTCTAAGCTACCGATTGATTGTCCTTATTTATGTCAAACTGGGCCCTCGAAAACTGAGCTTCCTGTAACGGTTGGGAATCAGTATCCGAAACCCCGAGTGAATCCGTATAGGAATCACAGGGCGCAATGCCGACCGGGTGATAGGGACATGGGATGCGGACCCTCCCCGTCAGCTATATTTTGTGCTGGTATATCTCATGTGGGCGTTAGGTATCTGAGTGAGACAGTTGATTCCTTTCCGTTTTGGTGTCGGACCTGCGCATAACGGGGATTTGCTTCATCAATGGGTCTTGTTTATTGTGTTTCAAGAGCCAAGAAGAAAGCGAGGAACGTCTTTGTTGAAAAGAGAGAAAACTTTCGTGTGGAGTTACATTGTTGTGCCTAGCAGAATACTAATACTGCTACGCTTACACGAAAGAGACCTCCCTAATCCACCTCGAACTTGGCAAATAGGGAGCATAAACTTTGTATAATCGAATTTGATGATATGTCCGGACAGCAAATTCCAATGGGAATCGCGAATATTCCTTGATGATGATTAACATATATCTATTCTTCCTTTTGACGGTAGAGGCCCCTTCGAATCTACAGTCAGTCTATCAAATGATTGTGTAGCTTTTATGAGCATCCCGGTTTTAGGATTAAAGAACTGTTTAGCGCAGCTTCAGTCGGCTTTTATTATTTTTACGTCGTCACAGAGTAAGTTTCTGGGCCTTACTACATAATCATCCTCGTTATACCTGGATGTCATAATTCAATGTGCAGAGTCCGGAGACATTGAATTGCACACCCTCAATAGCGCATCTAGTGCGGCATTCTCTTTACCAGGACGGTATATTACGCCACAGAAAAAAAACAGTTCAATCTTCCATCTTGCTATTTTATAATCTTTTATTTTATTTGCTGTACAAGAATTAAATATGAACGAGACAGATTTTTAATCGGTTATAACTTTAAAATGTTGCCCAATTAGATTGTGCCCCTATCTTCTCAATGCCTCTGCTATTGTGTATGCTTCCTTCTCGACTGCTGAGTTTTTTTTGTTAATACCAAGACAAGTCTCTTAAAGAAAAATTGTCTTAATAATGCAACAATGGCAAAATAGGATGTATTTGTTTATTGTCACCAGGAGGACATTAGGGTCTCACAGAATTAGGCCTCACTTTGTAAATACGGTTCTCCACTAACTTTACAAAATACAGATATGAACTAACTTTGTAAATACAGCTGTTCACTCACTTTGTAAATACAGCTGTGCGCTCAATTTTTTTAAATACGGGTGTGCATTCACTTTGTAAATACGGGTGTGCACTCACTTTTAAATACGGGTGGCACTCACTTCGTAAATACGGGTGGCATTCACTTTGTAAATACGAGTGTGCACTCACTTTGTAAATACATCTGTGCACTCACTTTGTAAATACGAGTGTGCACTATCCGACCGACCGTCAAGCCCAAGTAATGGGCAAAGTAGAGTGTTGCATGTCATGGACTGCTCAGCCACATATGTTCTATCCTTAAGCATTACGGATCGCCATCCACGGCCAACAGCTGGTCCCATTGGGGGAGAATTACCCCTCTACAGAGGTGCAATCGGTGTATTCTAACGCCCCAGCCAACAGGGCGCTTGACCATCTTGTGGAGCACAGAGAGAACTTGAAATGTTTTGTTGGGTCAAACATTTTTGCTGAATTCAGATCACAGAAATTTGAAGTTTATATTTAACCCCAAAAATGAATGACCAAAAGTAAATTTTGACAAAAGATTAGAAACATTTGAAAATTCAGAAGGTAAAATACTGCACTGGGTTGAAATGGACGTATTACTTTAAATCGTCTCAAAATGGAAATCAAACCAGATCCAGTGTTAACTCGAATTTCAGACCGAAACAAAAGGCACTTGTTCAGTAACAGAAAGACTAGACAAAGAATCAAGGCATAAGTGCTCCCATAACTATGCTATTTTCAACAAATAAAAGTGTATGGTATAAAAAGACAAATTATCTAATTCAGAGAATGCGAAGTTTATAATAAGAAAATGATACAACACAAATGAAAAACTGACAAAATATACTGGCCCATACGGATGAATTCAGAAGCAGAATTGAACTAGAGGATATAGAAATGGAGGAAGAATTGGAATCTGGTGAACATGAAGGGGGGTGAAGGGACTAATGAATCCGGTAGTGAAAGTAAACAATCAATTGGTAATAATGACCAGAAATCTGCTGATGAGTCAAGAGGATGACAACCCAAGGCTTAGACCCCTTATCAGACGAAATACAAGATATTCATCAAGAAAGACAGTTTAGATTCAAATATCAATGAAGGGCATGAAACCGTTTCGGTCCCGGGAGATGTAGTATCATATTTAAATGAGGTACTACTATAAAAGTAGTATCGCCCCAGCGAAGACAGTTGGCTACCATATCTCGACAAGTCAACGTTTATTCCAGAGACTCCTGTACTCCATAACAATGACTATTCACTCACTTTGTAAATATGGCAGTGCACTTTGTAAATACGGCTATGCACCAACTTTTCAAATGAGGCTATTCACTCAATTTGCAAATATGGCTGTTCACTAACTTTGTAAATAGGGATGTGCACTCACTTTGTAAATAAGGCTGTGCATCCCCTTTGTAAATATAGCAGTGCACTTACTTTAAGAAGACGGCTGTGTACCCACTTTTTAAATAAGGTTGTGCATTCAATTTGTATATATGGCTGGCACTCACTTTGCAAATATGGTTGTGCACTCAGTTTGTAAATACGAATATGCAATTACGTATGGCTGTGTACTTTGCAAATACGGCTGTGCATTCACTCTGCAAATAAGGATGTGCACTCACTTTGCAGATATGGCTGGGCACTCACTTTGGACACAGATTAGACGAACGTTTTGTTTGGGCACGTGCTTGAATTATTTCAAGTAAAAATTTCTTAAAATGATAGCATAATGACAAATAAATGAAAAATGAGTGAAAAGAAAGGGACGATTGCGAGATATATCGGCGTATTTCTTATCTGGCCGAGCAGGAAAATATTGCACTGAAAACCCATTTCCTCTTGTTAATTCTCGCTTGACTTCAGTGAGTTTCGGTTTTCATTCATGGCGTCAATATGGAGGGCACCAAGAATGAGTTTGGCATAGTTTGCAAAGTCTGATAGTGATCTCTCTCTCTCTCTCTCTCTCTCTCTCTCTCTCTCTCTCTCCCTCTCCCTCTCTCTCTCTCTCTCTCTCTCACACACACACATACACGGTCTCTACGTCTTTCTAACCACCCCTCTACACTTTCCTATTATGTAGACAAAGGTTTTCAATAATATGTACAAAGTAGGACATAGAGACTAGATATTGGAGGCTCAATAAATTCATCTAGGTACGCAATGGTTGAAAAAACATAGATTACGGAGCAATAAAATGATAAATGAAAAATATATGCCTTATTTGAAATTAGTAAGTGATATCCTCTTACTGGCAAATGTAAGAGAGAATCTGGAAAATATTTGAGCAACTTTGAAAGTAAAATATAATGACTACTCAAAGAATAAGGTTTTCAAATTTTAATCTCTCAAAAGAATAATATATCAGCCAAATAATTAAAGCTATATATTTCGGTTTTATGTAAAATCGAATTCTAATTATGACCACCAGAAACAAAATTTTATCCTTTCTCGAATCAATATATATATATATATATATATATATATATATATATATATATAAATATATATATATAGTTGGTCAAGAATATATAAGATTAATTAAATGTACTGGGTTTTTTCAAAGCATTGAAAAATAAACATGAAAAAATAGAAGGGATTTAAAATTCAAATAAGCAAAGAGCACTTAGCTTCATTTGGGAGTTCGTGTTAAAAATGACATTAACAATATGTATCGAATCTTTCGTCTATGTCTATCTGGTTTCCTAGAAAATATTTGTATAATATATAAATTTAAAGATGATTTAAAAAGATTGAAAAAGGTTAAGAAATTAAAAGAATTAAAAAATTAAAAATTATTATTAATTAAAGGAAGAATATGGTTATTTATATATATATTTCGTTGAACAACGCAGTCATTTTTTGTCTGCAAATCTTGTTCTGTTCCTTTCTAGATGCCGGATTGATCTAATTATATCTGGCGAAAATTGGCTGATATATTTGCCATAACTTATTTCCCGAGTACTTTCCGCCCTATCGTGGGCCATCTTCAGGGGTAGTTCATAAACCATACAACAATGGGTTATATTCCGCTATTCTATTTATGTAAGGGTTGTGTTTATTTTATTTTATTCTAATTATTGTTGTTGTTATTATTATTAGTGTTATTATCATTGTTATCATTATGTTTCCACTATTAATATTATTGTTAATATTATTATTATTGTATAAATTTTTAATGTAGTTACAGTATTTTTTTATGATTTTTATATAGATTTTTATAGATATATTATTGGCATTTCAGTCTCGGAAGACTATAATATAGTTTTTGTGTACCTGAAGTTACAGCGCCTCCTGTAACTGTAAAGTCCGATGTTAGAAAAACATCTCAACCACAGATGTCGCATGTGAAGGCTGTCCCTGAAGATGTTGATGTGTCAGTGCTTTGTTGCCGGTGCTTTCTTCTGGACCTCCTAGCTTCATGGTGTTGCGCCAGGGTGACTTCAGACATTAACAGTCCTCTGCAGAGAACCTACCGCCACTGAAACTGGTCATGAGCCAAATTTTCCCAGCTGGAAGGGGCAATACCAAAGCACCTAAGATTGTTCTTGCAGACATCCTTGAAACGCATGTGGGGGGCAACCAATCTGTCTCTTACCAGACGAAAGCTCTGTCTAAAGGGTATCCTTCGGTATTCATCCATCATCCATTCAGCGGACATGACCCATCCATCGGAGACGACGCTACTGAAACAGCAGCGTCTCCGATGGATGGGTCATGTCCGCCGAATGGATGATGGACGAATACCGAAAGATACCCTTTACTTAGAAAACACAAGCTGCGGAGTTGAGCTCTCTATAGAACTGCTGTGTTTGTGATCCTGACCCTCCAGGTGATGCCCAGTATACGTCTAAGACAGCGGAGGTAAAAGCCATTTAACCGTCGCTCTTGGGGGAGTACAGGGTCCATGTTTCACTTCCATACATGAAGGTGCTGATAACACATGCCCTATACACTTGTACCTTTGTACAGATAGTGAGCTTGATATTGTCCCACACTCTCGCTGTGAGCTTCCCAAAAGTTGAGGCAGCTTTTCCGATCCGGCAACTGCGTTCAGTATCAAGTGACAGGTTGTCGGTGATGGTGGACTCAAGGTAGGTGAAGGTGTTTACGGTTTCCAGGGTGTAGTTGTTGATGGTGATGGAGGGAGGATTTTCGGTTCCCTGACCCATCGTCTTGGTTTTCTTTATACTAATGGTCAAGCTGAAGTCCTGGTAGGCTTGGGTGAACTGGTCCATGAGTGTTTGCAGGGGCTTCTGTGAGTGTGCTACCACTGCGTCATCAGAAAATAGCATGTCCCGAATGACAAATGGCCTGAACCTTGTTTTCGCTTTTAGTCGACTAAGATTGAATAGTTTACCATCTGTCCTTGTATGAAGGTAGACTCCTTCTGTTGCTTTACCAAAAGCTTGGCGCAGAAGGACTGAAGAATGCGGAGGAGTTTTTGGGGCCAGCCTATTCGTTCAATCAACTAGAGAAGGCCACTCCTGCTTACAAGGTCGAAAGCTTTTGTGAGGTCAATAAATGCTATGTAGAGTGGTCTTCTCTGTTCTCTACATTTCTCCTGAAGCTGCCTCAGAGAGAAGATCATGCCAGTAGTGGACCTTCCTGCTCTGAAACCGGCCTGTGATTCAGGGTAAGTCTTCTCTGCGAGAATCTGGAGTCTTTTTAGTGCAACTCTAGCAAAGAATTGCACTAAATACAGTTGCACTAAATATATTAAAATAATTGCTAGAGTTGCACTCAATATATTAAAATAATTATAATTTTATAAATTCTTATTTTTTTAATTTTATAGTTTTTATTTTATTCTATAGTAATTTCATTGTTTTTATTTTATTCTATAATTATTCTAATTAAAATCATCCTTGCTCAGTCCCTTAGAATCGACTGCAGGGGGTAGACCTTCCCTAAAGTGTTATTTTGAGTATGGCACTAAAATTTATCTGTTGGTAAGACTCCAGTCCTGAAGATCTGGAGAATGTGGAGTAACCTTTAACTCTCAAAGTGTTAGTATCTGTTAGGATCCCAAATAGATCTTCTTGCAAATTATTTGTATTTGTTTAGCATCATACCTTTCTAGAGGGCGTTTTACCTCACTGCATGGGATACAGTCAGCGTATACTAAACCCCAGCGGACAAGGATAAGAACAAAAGCAAACAATAAACATCTTTTTTTATTTGACAAAGCAGATATCCGCCTGTCTTTACAAGTCAATTTTTATCAACAAAAGAAAGTTGTTTTTTTTCCTACGGTTTTTTTAACTTTAATTGAATTAAAATTACCAGTTTAAAAGAAACAAATATGCATCCTAGTATTTAAAACTTGTTATTGAATTCACTTATTTGTAAATGTCAAATGTAATTATTTAAGGGTCTTATTTATTCCCTTAAGTCAGTACACTTAACATTTACAAATGAAGTAAAATAAACTTATTCTATTTTTAACACGTCATTTCTGGTGCTGGAAAGGCGTCAAAGAGTAGGATACAACCGATACATCACACCGGATTACGGGGAGATCCAAGGATATCTGGAGCACGTGGGCGTTTTGTATTGAACATTTCCGATTTTAATCAGCTTCGTGTAGACTAAATGGCACTCAAAACTCTCCATATTCTTACGCATCACAATGTTTTTTTTTCTTTTTTTTCTGGGGAGTATATGGGGTGCACCGCCAACAATTATGCTTTAGACGCCTAACTGGCCATCCATCCACCCTGGGAACTATGCTAATGTTTACATCATGTTTTGAAGATTACACTTTAGATCCCACCTGACTTTAGTTTGGTTTCTCTTTCTCATGAATATATTTGAAAAGAATAAATAAGAAAGGACATTTTCGTGTTAGTTTTCCACTGAGAGGATTTTTATGAATTAGAAGACTTCTTTCCCTTGACAAGTCACGAAGAGGTGATTGAGTTACTCGTACACAAATTTTTAGCCCTTCTCTAATGTTGACAAAAAATCAATCATACGTTTCAAGTCAACTGGCAGACACAGTATCTTCTCAAGTCCAGATATGAATCAGATACCAAGAAGATAAACTAGAAGTAAGAAAAGGTTCGGAATTTTACAGCTCAAGGCTCGTTGCAAACACCTGTCGGCATTAGTAAGTAATTTCTTCAAATTTCATGTTTCAGTAAGTGAAATACTCGATTACCTCATTCAAGATTAGGTTAATTGATTTGTTACTTTTGGAAAATTTCCATCAGGCAACGAAAAGGTAAATAAAAAATCCGTTTTCAGGAGATTGGAATTGATTTGCTTGAGTCAAAATGGCAAATATCTGTTCGTCTTTTGATGATTACCTTTTTCCTATGTGCTAGCATAAGATGCAGAGACACTCTTGATTTAAGTGAAATTAATAAGGCTGCTTGCATTTCCCATTGCAAAGGTATTAATTCGAATATTCTTCCTCCAACTATGGGTAAATAGTAAGAAAGTCTGTGCTCTAACTTTGGTACGACAACTGGTGTAGGAGAAGGATAACTGAATTTTTCTAAACCTGGAGAGGGATGGGCGTCACCAGGCTATTGTTGCCGACGATATGCTACATGAGCAGCACCTCAAAGCAGCTTACGAGATCAGTGAGAGATTTGTAATAGAATTTGTTAAAGTGACGGTTAGTCGAATAGAAAATAAATATTTAGAAATGTTTTAAAATACGTCAGTATGAACTGAAAACGCCAAGGAATGTTATAATATTATCTGATATTTGCAGTTGACACTTAGTGCAATGAAAAAGCACAATATATGACCAGGATTGATTGATTAATTTTAATGCAATGTCACCCGTATACGGTTATTTTATGCCTAAAAGTTAGGAAATCGGGATCATTGTATGTTCATATTTACATATTTTCTGTAATTGTTTCTGAAGAGGTTGTATTCTGCACACGGTCCTATTGGATATGAATAATTTTCAAATAGATCTCCAGAACTGTAGCCTCACCATCAGATGTCCATGACATACCTTTTTGGGAGGATCTTAACGCCACTGCAGGGGATACAGTTAGCTTATTTTAAGTCCCTTGGACAGGGTGGCTACTTCAGATAAGTATTTCTTTTACTGCATAAACCAGTTTTTGTTTTATAAAAAATAAATAGCTGTAAAAAGCACCACCAACAACAACAAAAAAAACAATACAAAAACAAAACCAACAACAACAAAAAACAAAACAACGTAGATGTTAATTAGAAATATAGTGGAGCAGGTATTCCAGGGGAAGTTAACTAATTAATTAGTTATTTTTAAGTTTATTAGTGTCACAGGACATTTGCATATTCTTAATCTTGAAATTTTCGGCAAACATGCGATTTTTTTCTATCATTTTTTAAGGAAAAAGTTAATTGTAAAATTAATTCGTGCGAATTTAGCATCATAATTGTGATGCAACCTTTAAAATGGCATTCTAGCTCAGATATATGATAATTTAAGATAAAATAACCATATGGTTTCGAGAAGTGTTCTGATTTTTTTTAATGAATGGTTTAGTAATGTCATTTTATGGCTATTTCAGTGAGAGAGAGAGTGTGTGTGTGTGTCAAGGGAATCCGCGCTATCAGTAAAAACAACGACGATGAGGATGAAAATGATGATGATAATAATGATGATCAAACTTTAAGGTAACATCCCGTCAAAAATCTTTAGAGATAAAAATAACCGAAATATTTCTACATATCTGAAAATATCATGAAAACGCCGAGGTATATATATATAATGAATAGAGAATGAATTAGAAAAGTATTGGCATATAAAGGTGCTCAATGGACCGTTTTTTTTAATCTTAAAATCTTAACATTTTGATCGACTCGTCTGATGATTGCAGTAAGCCTGAAACTAATAGTAACGAGATATCCATAATATTAATATTTGATTATAATATATATATATATATATATATATATATATATATATATATATGCTTCTTTCCGATCTTTTCAAGTTGTCTGGTCAGTTTTCTAATGTTCGGGTGGAGTTGGTTGATAAAATAGTAGTACTTTCGGTACTTTGTAATGCTATTTCTGGTGTAGAGTAGTTGAGAGTTGTTTTCTGGTTCTTTTTTAACATAAATCGATTAGGGGTAGGAGTAAGTAGGAGGAGGAACCCATGGAATTATATGGAATGTTGTAGGAAGGGAAAAGAATTGGGAGAAATTATAGGAATTTAAGGAGTGACTGCTGTATTCAAAGTTAATCTTGATCAAAGTGTTTTTTGTTTAAAGTATAGGACTTCGAGTATTTAAAGTTTTTGTTTGTTTTTGCTTGTGCAGTATGTGTGTGTTTTCGGTTAGAATTTTCCAGTAATTAATAGGGGTCATGAATGTAATTTTAAGTGTTGCGTGATCGAGTTGGTATCAGATAAATGTAGTGTCAAACGGCGCGACAGGTCGTGGGAGTGAGACCAATGTAAATGTTTTTAATTTTGGAGAAACAATCTCATACGGGACTTCATTGGTCTCATTAAGATGACTAGTCGGGGGGGGGTTGCTGGTGACAATGTTGTTTAAATTTTGAGTAATAAATGATTAGCTTTACGTTATTGTTGGGGTCAGTAGAAGAAGCGTTATTACAAATTAATTTTTTAAAGCAATTTCATCGAGTTTGTAATTTCGGTGCATCTGGTTACGATAATATGTTATAAGTGGAAGTGTTCGGTGTAGTATTTGTAGTTGATTTCATGAATGGTCTGTCGAATTTGTTCATCGACTATGTAATTGGGAAATTCATTGTTGATAATAGTTTGTTTAATATTCTTAAGTTCGGAAAAGAATTTATTTTTTTGAGTTTTGCTCAATCTATTAATAAATTTTATATGGCTAAGTGGTGAAAGTGCTGTTGTTAGTATCAATCAATACGTCGAGAAATGGGAGTTGATTATTATTGTTGAGTTCGAATGTGAAATTGAGGATGGAGTTTTGTTGAAATGTTCTTTGAAGTTCATTCATGCTATTGACGAGGAGGAGAATGTCATCAGCCTAACGAACGAAGATGGTAGGTTTTTTATGATGTTAAGAACTTTGTTTTCGAGGTGAGCCATGTGAAAATTACTGAAAGTCGGACCCAGAAACGAACCCATTGAAATACCGTCGTGCTGGATATATAAATTGTCCTGGTGGACATAAAAGGGAACATCTTATGTGCTTATGTGTAGCAGTGGATAAGTTTCTTTTAGAATGTTAGGGTTAATTTTAAGTCCTAGATATGCGGGGTTGTGATAAAGCCTTTGGTGAATTTATCAACCAACTCCACCCAGACATTAAAAAACTGGCCAATTAACTTAAAAAGATCAGAAAGAAACTTGTCAGGCATGAAATGTCCGTCGTGTTCAATAAACATATATAAAGGAACAAATACTGCCAATAAATAAATAAATATATATATATATATTTATATATATTATATATATATATATATATATATATATATGTGTGTGTGTGTGTGTGTGTGTGTGTGTGTGTGTGTGTTTTATAAAACAACGATCTACATGCTATCTCTTTAAAGTGATTTCATTCAGTTCAGCCTCGGTTATTTGGAAAACATCCATAATCAAAATTTTCTTTTTTAGATAAAATTTATGCCATTTCAAGGAATTTATAAAAAACATGACCATAACAAATAATTAAGAATAATCGTCAAGTATTATGAAAGAGCTTCCCTCTATCTACGGATTTTTGTCCATATTACATGTTGAATGTTGAAAGTGAGTGATACCACCATTGCCAATTGACCCCTATTTTGAAATGTTTTGATTTTTTGCGTTTTTACGTGTGTGTCAAAAGTCTAAGATATATTAAATTCTTTCCAATATAGGCCCACTAGGAGACTCATAAACATTTACCCTTGTATGGTTTATCATATTTTTGATGAATTTGCAATGTTAAATTCAAATGTCCACAAAACGGCCAATTTAGCCCAAGATGATAAATTTGTTGATTTTTTTGCTAGATTGATGATCTGTCTACAGCTTTCTAGGGTAAGAAGGCCCCCTAAAATCCAGACCCCCACCATACACAACTTTTATTTAGGTCGATTGACTCGTGTGGGTGGTAATGGTCCGGAAATCACTCACTTGCCACTTTTGAAAGATGTATCGAGTCAACAGTCAAGTTTAAAATATTTTTGACAAATATGCAGTGTTCAATCCAAAAGTTCACAAAACGGCCAATTTATCTCACTGTGGGATTGCCTTCCTGAACCACTGCTTTTAAGCATATTTTTGTTGTAGTTTTATTGATTGCTTTTAAGGCCAATGTAAATTGAATCTACACTCTCTATAGCACTTCTGGTAAACTACTTAATCTGCATGGTCTTGATACAAACATCGAGGTACTGACATCTCTTGTACAGGATCTACTTACTCTAGGCTGATAATTGTAAACTAGTAAGCTGCACAGAGTAGATGTTCAGGATCTTATGGACTGCTTCTCCAAAACATATTTAACTTATGGCCTTAAAATGAGTATAAAAGAAAATCATCATGTATCAACTAACTTCAGGAAAAAAATGTTGAATTAAATATTTTCAGTTCGTTTATATTTGGTAATACACTTTGGAAGGATTTTGAACAATATTTCCATTAGAATGAAATAGTGGGCAGGTTTTTTTGGCAAGTGGATAGAACCCAAACTCAATATATATCAATCGTGTGTACGTTTAGCTCAGTTGCATGTATTTATCCAACCCCTTCGCCAGTTTTCCTTCTCCTACTCTGGTTGCCTAACCAAGGCTAAAGAACTCAGACAACCCGTCTATTTTCCCATACCTGGGAGTAGGACAGATGGATCCCTGCCTTTCCTAAGGGCATTACGCCACGAGCCTCCTCTTTTGTAAGTCCATGAAACATGAGTGATGTATAAACGTCGCCTAAAAAATTAACAGATGTGCAGAATTTTGAATATAAAATATTCCACCACATGCTGTCGGCGGGGTTTAGAATAAGCCGACTGTATCCCCTGCATAGGGGTAAGGCCACACCAAAAAGAGATCTATTGAGTAGGACACTAAACTGCATCTGATGTTTATGCTTCAGTTCTGGAGATCTAGGGAGTGTGGTATACACCTTCATTGTCATTACTCCCAGGTATACTCTTATTCTGTGTGATAGTACCTATTAGTATTTTATCTCTGAGTCAAATGGATCGGTTAAGATTATTCGTATTCAATAGTGTCGTTAAGAAACAGCTACACAAAAATGTAAAAATTAATGTATCATGAACATGATTCTCTAGCATTTAGGTATGCAATAACCCTAGACGGATTGACATTCCGTTAAATCAATTAATCAATCAGTCAACCAAATAAAAGGGTTCAGAAGGCACAGAAAACAATTGTTTTATGTTGAATTTTCTGCTCGGAATCGGTTTCTAAGGAAGTGAAAACTTTGTTCTAACTGTTGTTTAAACATTCACTGAAGGAAACCATTCTATCTGTAAATGAATGGAAGTATTAACCACATGACAGACACTCTTGGAGGAGTATTTAGCCTAAATGTCAAACAATACATAATTTATTGAGCGTGAACATCTGATTTACTTGCAACACACTGGAAGTCAGCCTTACAGAATTAAGAAGTAACTTACAATTTAGTAAATGACACAAAATGTCCTAAATGAAATAAAGATTGCAGGAAAGCTGGAAGCCTAAAATGCATAAAAAAATAGATAAGGATAATCAGTATCCAACTCATAACTTGTTTGTCCTCTCAGTTTGCAGCAGAGTTTCAAGGGGCTTTCTCGATTAAAAGATCGCAAAATAACTCAAATCAGTGCTTTTATTTCTCAAGTGTAACTTTATAAATTGATTAATTGAGTTTAACATGTAAACTCAAATTGAGGTTAGGGAATTGCCTTCATTGTATGTTCATATTTTCTTTTTTTTTGTGTAGAGTTTTTTTTGTGTAGAGTTTTTTTGTGTAGAGTTTTTCTTTTGCTCATGGTCCTATCAAATAGGAATAATTTTAAACAGATATATTTGACCCATAGATGAGACATGCATTAAAAACAGTTTTTCTTTAGGCAAGAACTCTAAAAGCTCCGTGAAAGTTTCCTCTGATGTGGTAATAAAATGTTTACAGCATATCCTTTATCCAAGTTATGTTGTAAAGGTCTTGCATAGCGAACTTGGACTGCCATATGAATTATATTAAATCAGAATATGACTGTTACATGGACTTATTCAGAAATTCTACTCAAAAGGCAAGACTACTTTTATAATTTTGCAATGATCAATTCCGACATTATATATAAATACTAGCAGCGGCTACCCGACGAAGCCCGGGTAGTGGAGATAAAAACACGGTTTAATAATCGTTTGTAGATCTATTACTACTGAATACCGAGTTCAGTACTTGAGGGAGGACCCATAAAAATCACCACGTAAAAACGATCTTAATTTAATTCTTCCTGGTGGGAGGTCAGGGAATTTTCTTTTCGTCAGATTTGGCTAAATTTGCAAATCGGTCGAAAAATTAAAACATATTACAGGTGACCTAAAAAAAACAGAACCCAAATTATTTATTTTCCCATTAAACTAACCCTAAAACCCCACCTCTAACCCTAACCCTAAAAACAGAAAACCTTTAACCCTAACCCTAAAAACAAAAAACAAATTATTTATTTATTTTCTCATTAAAGTAACCCTAAACCCAACTCCAACTCTAACCCTATCCCTAAACCTCCCAAGTTAAAATTAACAGTTTTATTACAAAATTTATGCGTTCTGTTTTTTTCTGGGTCACCCTAAATTTTCCGACCGATTTGCAAGTTTAGCCCATCACATAATGATATAGTAAGAAATTTTAATTCAATGATTAACTATATTTTTTAAATAAAAAATAAATGACGCGATTTGCTAAATTTCACATTAATATTTAAAAAGAAAAAAAGAATTAAATAAAGTAATCAAATTCATGTAAAACGATAAATAATCTTATAACATTATTAATTCAAAAATGTAGTCGATCGAATGTCAAATTATTACAGTAAAGTATACTATATCATAAATTTGATAACAATTTGAGTTTTCGGGTATTTCCGTAAAATGTATAAGGTAATCTAATGGTATTATCTCTTGCGCACTATTCTACATTAGTATCATGATTTTATTTGTATTTCTAGTATTAACATAAATAAATTAACGCGATTAGGAAAAATTAAAAAAAAACATTTTGTTTACAATTGATGAACCACGGGAATTTATTAAAAAAAACGTTGACTTTTCGTTAAATGTTTTCGTTTGATTTGTTATTTAATTCGCTTTAAAAATAATTCAATGTATAAAAAGACATACTAATTACATATTCAGAAAGATCTTTTTTCTAATCAAATAAATATTTTTAAGATAGAAACAGAAATATGCGATAAATAAGATTTGATTTTATGTTAAAATTTAAGCATGAAAAAAATTATACTACGAATTCTAGGCTGAAGCAAAAAAAATATTTTTTTAACTCGCTGTAAAAAATAATTCCATTGATAAAAACTCAATCAAATTACATATTTAGAGAGATTATTTCATTCTCTTTCGAACCTTATGGATATCTTAAAGAAAATTTAACCGTAAATTGGCGAGAAAAAAGAATTTGTTTTTATTTTCTCAAAATTTAGAATGAAAAAAAAATCATACAAATCAGCTCTCCGAAGCCAATTTTTTTTTTAACTCGCTGTAAAAAATAATTCAATTAATAAAAACGCATAAAAATTGCATATTCAGAAAGATTATATTATATTCTTTTCAACAATATAAATATCGTAAAGATTGGACCAAGAATAGGTGATAAATTCCTAGCAGAACGGCTTAGACTGCGAAATTTATTCGCAAAAATTATACATTTCGGCTGTAAATCGCTGTAACAAAAAGTCAGTCAGCGGACAATATTTTATTATCAGCAGGTTCTGGTATATGGACAGTTCCGCAATTGGTGATTTCGGCTTAATTAATCGATTATATCCCTTAATTAATAAAAAATCAATAACAAAATTTGACGTATTTCTTAGAAGGATATTAATCTATATGCAAGATTTCAAATCTGAGTGACTTCTCTTTTCTGTGTTATAGATCGACACGTACATACCAAAATCTTAGTCTTATATATATATATATATATATATATATATATATATATATATATATATATATATGTAAATGAGAAAATTTTGCAAGAAAAATTGCCTTATGTCCCTACACCCAAGCAGATATACAATCCAGAAAAATATGAAATTATAAACACGTCTTCCTTTGCTTCATGTGGTGTTAATCAGATAGAAAAGTGAGAAAGGTGACCAATGAATCGTAATTGTAGCGGAAAATATCTAAGTTGGGACAGAAATTCACCTGGTGCTGGTTCGCTAAAACAGTAAAAATTAATGTCGGGACGACATAAGATCAAAATTACCAAAATATATTCCGTAATTCACAATTTCAATATTATAAATAAAACAAACATGTAATTTTTTTCTATTCATTTTAATTTATGGACGGAAGATTTAGGAACACCATCATTAATATATAGATCATATATGGTAATAGTGATGTCGAAATAGAGGAACATAAATAGGGAAATAGTCAGGTAATAAATGAGGTAGGAGAAATTTATTAATGTCTACTCTGTGATATCAATTCGCTTCTCATATTCTGCAATTTGGTATCTACATGTCATAAGATTCATAATGTTTCCTTCAGATACAATCTGCACTTATTGTTATCTTCTTTTTAAGCTTCTGCCTTTTTAAAAATTAATATTCCTTGTCATTATGGGGGATTTGCTTATTTCATCTTTTATTTTGTACTGCTGGAACATTTTCTGTTGTTTCACTTAAATTTTGGGTTATACCATTTATTTTCCCATCAAAGAGAAGTGGTATAACTTTTCATTATTATTGTTATCTTCTTCCTTTTTTCACAATGACATATCATATTACATTTCTAGTTCTATCCCGAGAGTTGCATCTGCCATTCATTTTCAACATTTTTGTTTTAAATTATGAATGCTCATCATTTTTTGGTAACTACAATATCTCAATTTCAATTTTTTTTATTGAACACTTGCTACCTGTAGTAGATTCACCGAAGTCTTTACTCATTTGTCGGAAAATTTATATATATATATATATATATATATATATATATATATATATATATATATGAGAGTACGCAAATAGTTTGTTTGAGATGGCGATAGCCGACAATTTTTTAATACTTCAATTAAGCACATATTCTCCCCCCCCAAAAAAATATATTCAAACTACTCTTCGTTCCATATCTACAGACTCCTAGGAAAATAAACCTTTGGGAACGCTTATGAAATTTAGGATTAAAATTGATCCTGAAGGTTCAATACGTTCAAAAAGCAAATTGACATTCACAGGTGGTTGGGTCCATAACTTTTTGGGGTAAATTAATCAGAAAGGTTTCATATGTACAGAAAGCAAATCAACTTGGACTTCTGAAGCTCTCTTCCTCAACGTGTTGTCGTAGTAGCGGTGGTTGTGTCGCAGAATTTTGGGAGTCAAATTAATTAGTCAGAACTAAATTGTACAGACAGAAAATGAGATTAGTAAGCACAGCCGCCGTGGGAATCCAAATTAATACAACTCTTATTCGGTCAGAAAAGAAACTTTTGATTAGCACTTTTTCAGTGTCCTTTTATATATATATATATATATATATATATATATATATATATATATATATATATATATATATGAGAGAGAGAGAGAGAGAGAGAGAGAGAGAGAGACAGACAGACAGACAGACATACAGACAGAGTGGGTGAACAAATTAAACTGATATAGATATGAACAGACTGAAACAGATACATATAGATGTATTTACCCAACCCTTCTGTACGAGCAAGATGCAACACAAGATCGTTTTTTATCGGAGTTTAACAGGGTTGATTTTAGAGATTTCTTTTTCCTATGCCAGTTGCCAGTTGCTTTATCAAGCTTAAAGAAACTATTCTGTCCTAATATTTACCAATAGCTAGAGGAAGAATAGTTGGATTTATATATTTCCCAAGGATGACATTTGGTGAAATTCAAATAGCCTCATCCAGGATTTGAACTCGGGTCACTGTGTCCATTTCCAACAGCGATAACCATCACAATAGGAGCACATCTTAAGACTGATACATATATATAAACAGAGATGGATATGAATATACTGATATATTTTTTATATGACCATACTTAGATAAATATGATCAGACTGAAACACACACACACACACACACACACACACACACACACACACACACATATATATATATATATATATATAATATATATATATATATATATATATAAACACGGCAATTAGAATCAACACCAATCTATTCCAATGGACAAACGCAACAGCTACAATAGACTGGTTCAACAAAATACCAACAAAAAAGGCTCACAAATTCACACAATTTGATATAGTAGACTTCTACCCTTCCATAACAAAACAAATCCTATCCAAAGCACTGGATTTTGCAAAAAAGTACACATCAATAAATATACAAGAAACTGAAATAATAATGCATTCCAGAAGAACACTACTCTTCAGTGAGGGAAAAACCTGGGTAAAAAAAGACAACCCCAATGGTGCATTCGACGTGTCGATGGGTTCTTATGATAGTGCTGAAATTTGTGACTTAGTCGGGCTATATTTACTTGATTCACTATCATATAGCTTCCCAGAACACAAATTCGGGATATACAGAGACGATGGCTTGTGCCTGTCCCGTAAATGCGACGGACACACCCTAGATAAACTAAGGAAAAATATGATAAAACATATGAACAACATGGGCCTTAAAATCATAATAGACACAAACCTCACAAACGTAAACTTCCTAGACGTTAATCTAGACCTTGATAGCAGAACATACAAACCATACCATAAGCCAAACGAAAAATTAAAATACATAAACACAGGTTCATGCCACCACCTATAGTATTCAAAAACCTAGTCCACAACATTAGCCGCAGAATCTCAAACCTTTCAGCAAATAAAGAAATATTTGAAAAAGCAGCCCCGTACTACAATGAAGCATTAAAGGAAAGCGGAATTAAGGACCAAATAAAATACATAGATAGCGAAGACTACATACCAACCACAAACAGAAACAGGAAAAGGAAAATAATCTGGTTCACACCACCATATGCACTCAACGTAAGGACAAATATAGGCAAGAAATTCTTAGAACTAGTAAAAAAACATTTCCCACCTAAACATAGATACCACAAAATTTTTAACAAAAACACAGTCAAAATAAGCTATTCTTGTGGACAACCGATGAAGACAATTTTTACAGCCAACATCAAGCCCAGAGAAGACCCAACATGCACATGCAGAAGTAAAGAAGACTGTCCTTTACAACAAAGATGCAACACAGAATCCATAATATACCAGGCAACAATTAAGACAAACAATACAAACCAATCGGAAACCAGCGAAAACTACATAGGGATGGTGCAGGGTAGCTTTAAACAACGCTACTATAACCATATAACATCCTTCAAACACGAAAATAAGAGGAACGTGACAGCGCTATCCAACAAAGTATGGCAGTATAAAAAACAAGAAAAACATTTTAAATTAGAATGGAAAATACTAGACCAATCGAAGCCATACATAAATGGTTAAAAAAATGCTCATTATGCACAACAGAAAAATTCCGTATTCTTCAAGGAATAAACTCCGAAGAAAATTTCCTAAACAACAAAACAGAAATTTTTCGAGCATGCCCACACAGGAAAAAATTCTTATATGGAATTGGACTAACCAAAACATCAGACCGCCATAATTAAGAATTCATATATAAATAAACACACATAAACTAAAATAAATATAAAAACGAAAAAAATTTAAAATCACCATAAGAACACGAGATCCAATGACGACAAATAGTGATGCCGTTGAATGACGAAAGCGAAATGCAGAAGCTATTAACGGATCGCATGGACACGTGCCGGGAGTTTAAAACTGTCCATTTTTTTCAAAAGTCAAACGCCTCTGAAGACGAATAACACCGAAAAAGTGTTATTCAGAAACCAATGGTAGGACCGACTTTATAATTATAAATAAATATATATATATAGTCATTCACCGTGTTTCGACGTATCATGTCTCTTCAGTGTGGCTAGACTTAGCAGAGTATCTCTAGCCGAGAGCGAAACCCGACTGATTTCTCATCAGTCCGATTCATCTCTATATATAAAGGAATGCTGTGATACATGCTTGTTGTCTTATAACACAGAGAAGTGATGTCATTCAGCTTTAAAATCTCGTATACACCCACATATGTTTATAATTAATTTTGATTTTTAATGATTAAAGTATAGTATCTGTGCCCGGGACCAACGAAAGATTCTCGCTCGATACCCAGGAGCCAATCCCTCAGGTAGCACCTACCCCTCGTCTAAAAGGGGCACTATATATATATATATATATTATATATATATATATATATATATATATATATGAACAAACTGATTTAGATATGAACATCGGGATAGGAAAAGACTGAAATATATATATATATATAATATATATATATAGTATATAGATAGATAGATGCTGGACACTACTGGTGAAGTAAGAAAAACATAAGCGACGTTCTTCCGTGGACATATACACATGGACACCAGTTATGGAAGACCAGCAAAGACTGACATAAAATAGCTCTGTACGGACACTGGATGCCGTGCTGTGGAATGAAGACTGATAGGGACCTGTAGAGAGAGAGAGAGAGAGAGAGAGAGAGAGAGAGAGAGAGAGAGAGAGAGAGTCATGGGAATCAGCACGAATGATGAAGGGGGCAAGCTTAGCGTAACGGTTGTAGAAAATATAATCGTCGACCTGAGTTTAAATCTTTCACTTCGCACTAATAGCCACAAGAAAGGTAAGAAACCATGTGTTCTACCACTCAGGTAGATCAGATTGTTTTTTAAAAAATCTTGGTTAGACAAGTGCTCTAGCAGAATTCAAACAAGCTGTACTCCGCCTAAAATGACCTTGTGTCACATTCCGCCTATAGCAAAAAGGGTTAGATAAATACATACATGCATAGCTACATCTATAAATATAAATCAACATATTTGTATCTAATTTACACTCTCTCTCTCTCTCTCTCTCTCTCTCTCACACACACACACACACACACACACACACACACACACATATATATATATATATATATATATATATATATGGGGTGTTTTAAAAAAAATTGATATCATTTGAGATGTATTTAAGAAAAGAGATAAAAAGAATTGATATAATTTCATAATCTAATAAATTGAACAATTCTTGTTTAAATGATCTCAAAAATATATATTATGTGCGTCAATACCTCCAACCTACGAATAAAAATAACCAAATATAAGTATGTCAAATTTATCCCGAACATATCTATATATATCTATATCTATATCTATCTATCTATCTATCTATCTATCTATCTATATATATATATATATATATATATATATATATATATATATATATACTAGCTATATTACCCAGTACACGATCGGACTAAAAAAAATAGGAACACTAGAGAGTGTTTTCAGACATATTTATATCCAAGGGTAAATAGTTATTGAAATTTTCATGAAAGTCGGACCATTAATTGATTTTTCATAGAATATTAAAAAAAAATCTTCGTAACTTGTTTTTGGCTACGTTAAATTTTAGTTGATTTAACGGTGCAAATATAAAAAAAAAAATTTTTCAGTCGTAATTTTCATTATTTCCATAAACTTAATTTTTTTAAAAAATCATCAGGAGTTTGTTTAATGTTTCTTCTTTCGAATGGAAAAAGCTTTTTCAAGATAAAATTAATTTTTATGAAAGTTTCATTGTGTTGAATATAGGGGGGGGGGTGAACAACAAAAACAAACAACAAAAAAACAAAAACAAATTACTATACATTTAATGTTGAAAAATATTTTTTAAACTAAGTTTAATTGAAATTATACATTGCAATACTAACACAAACAACTGTCTCAATGATAGATTCAATAATTAATTTCAATGGTTAATTAAATGTATAATTATTTTGTTTTTTTTTGTTTATTTTTTAAAGCAATACGTAATTAAAAACAACCTTAATCCCCTAAAATCGTAACCCAATTCGCAAAATGTTAATTCATAGACTGTAGTTAAACTGTCATTGGGTACCACCAAAAAAACTTTCCGTTTTAATTTTCCGACCTAAATCAGAAATCAGCCCTCTTTATTTTTACTGTAATTAGTAAACTATAAACATAAAAATGTTACGCCCCCAACATAAGGGAGGGTCAAAATTAAGTGACCTGAAAAAATGAGAAAGTCTTGAAATAAAATAAGTAATTCATTGATGAATAAACACTGAAAAATTAGTTAAAATCCGATAATTCCCTGATTTTTGGTAAATTATTTTCTGGAGCGGGGGGCTAAAGTCACTTTGTTAAAAATGCATTTTAGACCCAATTTGGGTCTACCTATGTTATGCTAACTTTTACTTAAAAAACTTTCGACAACTATATGTATGTATTTATTTAGATATTTCTTTATCATTCTTTTACTGTTTGACAAAAAAGAATTTCGTAAATAACTTACGAAATTCACACAAACACTATTTACTTGTGAATTTCGTAATTTTGAAGATAATATTAACCTTTATTCAAATTTCATTGTGTTAAATACCCCCCCCCCATTTTTAAACGCTAATAATTTACGATTTTTTGTTTGTTTGTTTACAACAATAATATTCCAACTTTTTCGTACGTAAGACAATTGTAAATTCAGTTTTTAATTGCTTGTTTGAGTTAGAAATAAAATGTGACATTGTAATTTATTTATTTATTTGAGCAACAAAAATAACAAAGATTAGAAATGGATATATTTTATTCTAAGAAATATGAAAGTATTCGTAAAAATATTGATAAAAACGTTTTCATTTTTCTTTTTTACATAAAAACAAATGCATTCAACAACGCGGAATAGAGCGGGCATACGAAAACAGACAGCATGTGTGCGTGCTGATTGTAGCTGGAATATCAGCAGCTATACGATTTCTTTCTAAAAATCTTTTGATTTTTGTTTGATTAATTAATTATATCCCTTAATCAGTAAAAATCAATAAACAAATTTGGAGTGTTTCTTAGTTAGAACGATATCAATGTGTATGCAAGATTTTGAATCTGAGAGACCTCCCGTTTTGGAGTTATACGTCGATACGTACATATCAAAATCTCTCCTTTATATATTAGATAGATATATATAGGGTGTTCGGGATAAATTTGACATACTTATATTTGGTTATTTTTATCCGTAGGTTGGAGGTATTGACGCACATTACGCATCATTTAAAAGCTTAGACCCTTCTTCATTCATATACGTGATGACAGATAAAATGGATGACTGGAACCACCTGAATCATGGAATAGAATAACTTGTATCATGATGATCTGCGCCGGCCATCAAAATAAGGAGATTATAGTTGCTGCCCAATGCTCCCTGAACAAACAGGAATGAAATGGAGAAATGCAATGGAGACTACGAGGTTGTGGCTAGAAGAAAGCAACATAACAGACGATCTGACTGCGTTCGTACAGCAGAATTACTCGAAAATCTGAAAAAAAAAGCGTTGGAGGACCATGGCATTGGAATTGGGGCTTTTTCACGTGAATTGAATGTTTCAGCCTCTACCATAAAGCTTGCACTCAATGAAGATCTTCGCTACTACTCATACCAGCGTCGCAGACGTCAACCGGTTCTTTTCCGATAAGAAAAACTTTTGCCAAGATCAAAAGCACAACATGCAGAATAACAAATGGCTTGCACCCAGCCCAAAGAAGATTCCTCGTGTCATTAAGACTAAATATCCCCAAACGGTGATGTTTTCGGATGCGTGTCCTCTGAGGGTGATGTGATGCCTCTACATTTTTCAGGGCTGGTATCAGGTTGAATTCAGATGCCTACGAGGAGTTGCTAAACACTGTAGTCAAGCCCTGGATAACAAGGGTAGTCAATGGTAGGCCATATGTATGGCAGCAGGATTCGGCACCCTGCCACACCTTTGGGAATAGTCAAAATTAGTTGTCGGCGAATTTGTACAACTACATCAGTCCCAATGTTTGGCCTTCGAACTCCCCAGATCTTAACCCCCATGGATTATTATGTATGTGGCGCTGTTTAGAAAGACACCAATCGCTGTGCCAGTTCTACAAAAGCCCAGTTAATCGACAGAATTTAGGTAGTTTTTTAGACCCTTCCCGGGGAAATTGTAACATCAGCTTGCTCTAGGTTCCAGAGCAGGATTGAGGCTGTGATCGACGTTAATGGCGGTTGTTTTGAGTGAAACTTGTTGATAGTAGTGTAATTTCCGTGCCTGTTGAATTTCTTTACAATCCATTAAATTTTATAGTTACCAAGCACTTTTTCTTTTTCCTTATGAAACTGTCAAATTTATCCCGACATCCCTGTATATATTTGAATGTTATGTATTTTAGCTGCAAGTTATTGTTTAGGCAGGTATTGTTAAAAACCACAGAATATTTCTTCTTTATTACCTAACTAACTGTAGTCGTTCAAGTGTTCTTGTAATTTTCCGTAAATCGGGATGCAGATGGTGGAGAAATTTCTCATATTTTCTAACCAAGCCCTTTCGACCATTTCACCGGTCGTCATCAGGGTATAGATAAGAGTAAGTTTTTGGTATGTACGTGTCGATCTATAACACAGAAAAGAGAAGTCACTCAGATTTGAAATCTTGCATATAGATTAATATCCTTCTAACTAAGAAACACGTCAAATTTGGTTATTGATTTTTACTAATTAAGGGATATAATTAATTAATTAAGCCAAAATCACCCAATTTGCAGAACTGTCCATATACCAGAACCTGCTGATAATAAAATATTGTCCGCTGGCTGACTTTTTACAGTGATTTATAGTGATTTACAGCAGAAATGTATAATTTTAGCGAATAAATTTCGCAGTTTAAGCCGTTCTGCTAAGAATTTATCACCTATTCTTGGTCCAATCTTTAAAATATTTATATCGTTGAAAAGAAAATAATATAATCTTTCTGAATATGCAATTTTTATGCGTTTTTATTAATTGAATTATTTTTTACAGCAAGTTAAAAAAAATGGCTTCAGAGAGCTGATATGTATAATTTTTTTTTCCATTCTAAATTTCAAGAAAAAACAAATTCTTTTTTCTCGCCTATTTACGGTTCAATCTTCTTTAAGATATCTATATGGTTAGAAAGAGAATGAAATAATCTATCTAAATATGTAATTTGATTGAGTTTTCATCAATGGAATTATTTTTTACTGTGAGTTAAAAAAAATTAAATGTTGCTTTAGTCAGCCTAGAATTCGTAGTATCATTTTTTCATACTTAAATTTTAACATAAAATCAAATCTTATTTATCGCATATTTCTGTTTCTATCTTAAAAATATTTATTTGATTAGAAAAAAGATATTTCTAAATATGTAATTAGTATGTCTTTTCATACATTGAATTATTTTTAAAGCGAATTAAATAACAAATCAAACGAAAACATTTAACGACAAATCAACGGTTTTTTTTTAATAAATTCCCGTGGTTCGTCAATTGTAAACAAAACCGTTTTTTGTTGTTTTTTTCATAATCGTGTTAATTTATTTATTTTAATATTAGAAATACAAATAAAATCATGATACTAATGTAGAATAGTGCGCAAGAGATAATACCATTAGATTACCTAATATATTTCACGGAAATACCTGAAAACTCAAATTGTTATCAAATTTATGATATAGTATACTTTACTATAATAATTTGACATTCGATCGACTACGTTTTTGAATTAATAATGTTATAAGATTATTTATCGTTTTACATAAATTTGATTACTTTATTTAATTCTTTTTTTTCTTTTTCAAACATCAATTTGAAATTTAGCAAATCGCGTCATTTATATTTTGTTTAAAAAATATAGTTAATCATTGAATTAAAATTTCTTACTATATCATTATGTGATGGGCTAAACTTGCAAATCGTTCAGAAAATTTAAGCTGACCCAGAAAAAAAACAACGCATAAATTTTGTAATAAAACTGTTAATTTTAACTAGGGTTTAGGTTAGTGTTAGAGGTGGGGTTTAGGGTTAGTTTAATGGGGAAATAAATAATTTGGGTTCTATTTTTTTTCTAGGTCAACTGTAAGTAAGTAAAGTCGTCGGGGCGGCCTAATGTCGGTATCAGCCAATCAGCGAGGGAGTCTATCCCCTTTTCACTAGCGCTAGACAAGGAGATTGTTTTTGCATCTGAGGTGGAGCGCTACACCTACCATCAGCTCCTTACTTTACCGCACAGTTCCTGTGCTACTCATACGCTGAGTTGGCGAGGACCGGTATCGAACTAGGAACCTTGTGATTTCTAGCCGAACGCTCTACCGAGTTAGATAACCCGGCTGTAATATGTTTTAATTTTTCGACCGATCTGCAAGTTTAGCCATATGATGTCATTCCCTCAAATCTGTCGAAAAGAAAATTCCCTTCCCTCCCACCAGGTAGAATTAAATAAATTAAAGATCGTTTTTACGTGGTGATTTTTATGGGTCATCCTGCGAGGACCGAACTCGCTATTCAGTAGTAATAGATCTGCAAACGATTATTAAACCATGTTTTTATCTCCACTACCCGGCTTCGCCGGGTAGCCGCTGCTAGTACATATATATATATATATATATATATATATATATATATATATATATATAGTGACAACGACTATATATATAATTATATATATATATATATATATATATATATATATATATAATAGTCGTTGTCACTAAATTTATTTGTCATACTGATACAAAAAAAGACGAATGTTGTATTCGATTATCCTCTTCTTCAATACACGGATCTAAGATTTTCTGTTGATTGTAAAGCAGTTCTCTATGTGTCTATGTACTACCACTACTACCACTACTACTACTACTACTACTACTACTGCTGCTGCTGTTATAACATTTTAGTTTACCCTTTTTTTAAAATTTCTATTTTGACAGGTTCACCAGTTCGTTGGATGAGGCAGTAGTTTTGTTGACTGGATTTATCAAACAAATATTTCGGAAGTAAAATTCTTATTTATAATTTTGGTTTAATATCTTTCTGTAAGATTTCCTTTCTTTTTTTTGTGTCTGAAAAATTTTGTGTTTGCTTTTGTTAAAGGAAGTAGATATGATTTTTCTATTCTTTTTTAAAGGGTAAGTTCATATTTTAACAAGAACATTAAGATTAATTGTATAAGTCCTATTTTTCGTTGGTAATATTGATATGTTAAATTCTCCTAAATTAATGAGAATGAAAGATTTGAATGAAAGAAAACGTCCTTGATTGTTGACGGAAATGAATGTCAGGTAAAAGGAGCCGAAAACAGAGAAGAAAAACAAACAGTAAGAAGTAATTTAGACTTTCTAAACAAACAATGAAGAAATGCAAATGAAACATGCAGAATAATTGTCTGTATTCAAACAGCAGAAATAAGGCGATAGTTAACACATGAACAAGTCAGATTTTGGAAGAAGAAGAAGAAGAAGAAGAAGAAGAAGAAGAAGAAGAAGAAGAAGAAGAACAACAACAACAACAACAACAACAACAACAACAACAACTTTTCTCTGACACGCACCAGAGCAGTTTTCGGGACTAATATTTTCCTAAAACTTGGTAATTTGACTCTCGCCCCAAACCATGTTTCTCCCCAGAAATGGGTAAAATATACTTTAATATTTCAGTTGCTTTTACTTCAAGATCAAAAAGCTGAAAAATAGAAATAACCCAATTATATAAACATTTAACAAAACATTCTTAATAAGAACGTTAGTGAAATGAGCATTTTCAAATACCTATTATAGTGAACGGACGACTGAGATTATAGAAAATTAACTAACACAATGATAATTTCTTTGTTGTTACATAATGTGAGAAGAAATAGATTTGATAATTTCTATTGGCGTGGAGGGTGTACTTGAGATGATAGACAATTAACACAAAAGAACAGGATGAAATTTGTTTTGTGTCATAACGTAAGATTTGTCAACCTATATTGGCATTGTGAGGTGTACCTGAGATGAAAAAACAAATAAAAATGTTTTAGAGCGGACTGTTAAGTAAACAGAAATCATATTTGCTATTCGTTTAAATGAGATGAAACTTTGGATTTTGCTTTTAATAACATTTATAATACAAACTATTGCAATGAAATACAATGGAATAGAAAAACAGAATTTATCAAAAGTGAAAACGGTAAAAATGGGAATTTGCAAAAAGTAAAAACGCAATGAAAAATTGAAACGGAAAATGTGTCCAATATTTTGTATTAATTCTCATCTTCCACTTATTAATATAGGCGTATTCATTTTCGATGAAATAAATAAAAATGCATAACAGCCTATCAGCTGTATTGCTGATTAGCTTTAT
The DNA here is from genome assembly GCA_023376005.1 of Doryteuthis pealeii. Lineage (NCBI taxonomy): Eukaryota > Metazoa > Mollusca > Cephalopoda > Myopsida > Loliginidae > Doryteuthis > Doryteuthis pealeii. Next base: position 21,760,900 of record CM042141.1, read on the forward strand.
TACTGGTATAAATCATGCTCCACTCTCATCTCACTTTAAACTCTTTGTGTATCGACCCTAAGACGTAATGGTCCTTTGGAGCCATTGATTTTGAGACTCTTCGTTTAAGTATAAAAACACGATAATCTCAAATAATGCAAAATCAGATTACTGATGAAACAAGCAAAATGAAGTTAGCAGTAAGAGGTTGTTTATATATTTCAGCTCCTATTAATGTTGAATGTGAGGAGCGAAGGGTCGTATTAAGAGAATACTCAGAAAAACGATTATTCTTCAAAATCGAAAATAATAGAATTGCTAAGAACTTTTCTGAAGAAAATTTATTGCCCTACTCATGTAGACCTATGAATATTATTTGCTCGTTTTGCAATGTTAATTATTTTCCATCAGGGCTGGTCCATCAGCTGGTATATTCAACATTTATTCAATATAAATTTAATCAAATTAGCAGTCTTTAAACAGAAAAAAGAAGGCAACCGTTTAGATAAAAACAAGCCAATGTTAAGCGTGATTTGAACAGAATGACTGCTAAAAGACGACATCAAGAAACACAACAAAATTGCAGGAAGACTTGAAACAAATTAAGTATTACTCAATGGCAACAAAATTAATCTCATGAAGAAAGTGAAAGTAGAAAGAATACGATTATCTGAATGCAAAGTCAAAGTACTGAGGAAACAAATAGAAGAAAGTTAACTACAAGATGTCGTCAATATATGACAATGATGCTGAAAGTGGGGAAAATCGTATAAAGAGAATATTCAGAAACACGGATATCATTCACAATTGAAGAAATACAGTAGTTTAAAATAATATTGGGAGGCTTGTAAGTAGGAAAGATATTTAGGCGAGTCTCTAATCACCTAGAACCAATATTAACATTACTATATTCGTGATATACAAACACTGAAAGAAAAACAAGTTACGCTCATTTATACACACAGAAAACTTTAATATATACATATTATGCATACAAGTTGTATTGAAATGAATACACAAATGTGACCCAACAGTGGGAAACATGCAGATATTTTTCTATGCACAAACAGTATATGGAAGGGATACAAAAGTGGAAAAATATTTATTTTTTGATGATGATGATGATGATGATGATGATGATGATGGAAAGTAAAATGTGTCTTTATTATTCCATAGCAGGACAAAGGAAATGTCTAATGTTCAAAGTACAAATGTCAAAGAGGGTATAGAATGGATTTCTAAGACTGTCAGGTGATACCGTACGAGGTACCCAATGGACACGCGCGTTCTTTAAAGGAGACACTTATCTATTGTTAACAAAACCTTTTCTGAAGAAAATATATTGTATAACTCTATGAATATTTTTGGCATTTTTTTAATGCCAGTCATTTTCATCAGAGCATCCATCAAATGGTCAATTCAATTATTTCTGTTATAAAAGTAAGATATTTTACATAAGCAGAAGTTAACAAATATCATATATTTGTAATTCAATATGTGATCCAAGGAATTCAAATTACAAGTATTTTATCATGTGGTTTAATTGTTATTTAGCTAAGCTAAAAAACTAGAGTTAATATGTTCGGTACTCACTCTGTGCCCGCATACTTCTGCTTTTGTACTTAACTATGATAATCCCGTTGTATTTACATATATTATGCTAGTAATAAACACAAACACACACACACACACATATGTATTTAGCTATATCTCTAAAAAGACTTTTCTAATTGTGTATATATGTATGTATGTAAATGCGTGCGCGTACAAGTGGCGCCAAATGTTGTCCGCTAAGAATTCTCCAGAGATAACTTTCAGAGGCACGAGCGCAGTAGCTCGATACAGCATACCAACCAATCCATTTTCTCCTCCCACCTTCCTCAATTTCCACATTAGAACTCTTCCCCCGACACCCAACAACTTACACGCCAGCTTTGCCTGATTAAGAAAAGTAATCAGGGACTTTAGTAAGAAGAAAAACAAAACTTAGGAAAAAAAGAATGTTTTTTAAGCCAAAAGAAAAGAGAAATTGAGAAAAGACCCATAAGAAAGAAAAAAAAAAAAAGAAAAAAAAAGAAAACAAGAAAAAAACGCCTTGAGACTGTCGTCGCCCTTGTGGTTATTAACTGAAGCCTTAACGGCTTGGGAGCGGACTGGCACCAGTCTTGGCATCAGCCTCGTTCTATAAAACTTTTACACTACTCTCTCCCTCTTCCTAAACTCTCTCTCTCTCAATCTCTCTTTATATATATATATATATATATATATATATATATATATATATATATATAACTAGTTGAAGTATTCGTGCCTGTGAATATGATCTCAATTGTTTATGACAGTAACGTGGTTAATTGGTATTGATACTGAAAAGGTAATTGATAGAGGCGCCGCATATGTGTAACGGTTATCGTTGTAGGAAATGGAAATCCTCGACGATGCTGTTTGCGTTTCACTTTCACTCTTGTGAAAGGCATGAATCCATATGTTCTCCCCACCCCTATGTATGGGTAAATAGTAGGGCAAACTGGGTCCTTTCACTTTGGTAACGCAATCAGTGTGGAAGGAAAACTCTGAATTCAAACCAATTGTACTCATCTCAGAAAACTAACCTTGTATCACATCCTGCTCCTGGTGAAGGATTTGGATGAATAAATATTGAATGTAATTGTTATTTCTGTCAAAATTAAGTTATGCACAACTGTCTGATATATTTAAGACAATATGGAAAGTAGACGATAGGAAGAGTGGATTCCAAGTTGGAAAGACTCTTTCAAAATTGAAAGACAATATTCAGAATATCATTTTTATTTTCTAGTTCAAAAAGAATTCTAAAAAATATAGATAGCAATAAAAGTTCCATTCATGAACATCGTTTCTTTTTTTTACCAAAATTCTCGTTTTCTCATTCGATACTCTTTGATATTTTCCCCTGACGTTCTGACTACATTATGACGGAATTTTCTTGACTGCTTTATATATATATATATATATATATATATATATATATATATATATATATATATATATGAGAGAGAGAGAGAGAGAGAGAGAGAGAGAGAGAGAGAGAGAGAGAGAGAGAGAGAGAGAGATTCCTAAAGAAAAGTTCTATAATTTTCTTATGTTTTTCTTCCTTTTTGTTTTTCTTTATTTTCCTAACCCATCCTCATCATTTATAGATAAAATAATCGCTGTTATTGGTACTTTTAGTAGATTTATGGTGTACTTGAAGAAACATTGTGGGAAGTGTAAGGACGGGAGGTGATGATGGATGAATGAATCTATTGTACAACATGAGAGTGCTAGCAAATAAAAACTATCTAAGGAATGCATTATGAAACGACCCCTCCAAAAAACTTGCTCTTCAAACTCAGTGTTCAATAAAACGAGTCGATGTGGTGTGTGTTCTATTTGAAATTAACGCATTAATAACCAAATAATCGTCCTGATAGCGTCTTCAAAAATATTCTTTCGATAGATCCTTCAGCAGAGTTCAATACCATTGGATTTTACATAGAATTTAGAGTGTTAGTAAATCTCTGGTCCCAGGTAACTTTTTAAACTAAGGAAAACATAAAGTGTATTACAAAAAAATGACACGTTTGTAAATTTTCAAAGTGTATTATGATAAATTATATTGTCTTAAAAGTAGTTTATGCCAATTAAAAGTTTACACCAAATAGTTCTAAACAATCTTTGCAATGCAGAGGCCCAAAACTCAAGAACTGAAAAGGGCCATTACATAATAGAGAAGAGTCACAGCCGACCACTATTCATAATACTAATCTGCAACAAAGCTTATAGGCTGCTATTAAAATGAATACGTATAACATAGTAAGTGGGAGATGAATTTGTACAAAATAATGGGGAACAAATTTTCCGTTTAATTTTTTTTTTTTTTGTAAATCCACCTTTTCTCTTTTTACTTTTGATAAATTCCGTTTTTTTTTGTCGATTTCATTGTATTTTATTACAATAACTTGTGCTATAGACATTATCCATATATATATATATATATATATATATATATATATATATATATATATATATACCTGTTGTTTCTTATCTAAATCTTCGTGGCATTTTCATTCACACTTTCTTTTCTCTTTTTATTCCTTCCTAATTTTAGCCATCCTCTATGTTATTATCATTATATTTGCTTATTATTACCCACTTCTTTGTGTAAATCTCTTTTGGTCTTTGTTCCCGTAAGGTCATAGAGAAACACAGAGATAATTAAAAACAAATCCCTTCGCTCTCATTATACAAACAGCTTTAGCATCGCACGTCGCCAGCCCAGGTTCCCTTTGGAAAAGAAAAAAAACAACAGTCTCGTCTCTTGGCAGCAGATTTTATTCTTCGATTTTCTTCTTCTTCTTCTTCTTCTTCTTCTTCTTCTTCTTCTTCTTCTTCTTCTTATTATTATTATTATTATTATTATTATTATTATTATTATTATTATTATTATTTGCGTCTTTTTCTTTTTTGTTTAGCATTTTTCTTGATTCACTTATGTAGACGTATCCGTAAAAGATTCCCGCTTTTTTAAAGCTCTGATTTTGATTATTTTCTTCTCTTCACTTATTTGTCTTCCTATCTATCTTTTTATCACCACTTTCTCATTTCCTTTTTTTCTTTCTCGTTTGTATTTTCATCTTCTTTCTCACCCCGTCGTCTCTTTTTTCGTGACGACGTCTGCAACTTCTATAATGTACTCGACGCCATACACGATCCGGTCAGAGTATTTTCCTTTTTTTTTTTCTAAAGGAATTTTACATCCCTCTATTGTCTTGCATTCACACCCTATCGGCGGGGATTAGAATATACTGACTGTATCCCCCACAGAAGAGTAATACCCCCTAATGATGTCCTAGGTAAGACAGTAAACTGCATCTGATGATGAGGCTCCGTTTCTGCCGATTTTGTGGGGCTACATTGCCATTACTTCCATTTCCTCTCTGACCTGTTAGGGTCCCATCTATGGGTCAAATAGATATGTCTAATAAAATATTTGTATTCAATAGTATCGGGTGCAACCCATCCCCCTTCAAAAATATTAAACTCTTAAGAGACAACTATACAATAAAATATTTTGACGGTTTGAAAAGCCGTTAAAATTAACCACTCACATGATACCAATTGTAATCGTAATCCAAGAACTTGTAAAATAGACAGGATGAACCGAAGATTAATGACAAAATCGAAACCATTCAGACCACAGTGTTAATAAGGAGTACCGTAGCGTAGTAGATAACGTGCTTTCAAATAGGGTAGCATAGTGACTAATTTCCTCTCAAATGTGATGATGTCATGGAAGTATTCAAAAAGTTTTTTAAATTTAAATTTATAACCTATAAGAGTGTAGTCTAGAGAAAGTGTTCAACATTATAAATCTTTAAATTAAACATTATAAGTATTTACTACATGTATATATCTTAATATAAAAGTTATGAATCCATCGTTGTAGTTTGTAAACAAAAATTTAGAAAAGATATTTGGTGGGAAATCATACTAAAACTAGTAAAAAATTAATAAGACATACAATTACTTAAAAAAGGAACGCTATTAACCAAATAAATTTCCCATTTTCGTTTCATCTCAGTGAAAATACACATCGTTCCTTAATATTGCCCTGATGATGGTTGATATATCCAAAATATATAAACCAAAACGGCAGAAGTATTTGTTCATTCATAAATAAAACACACACACACACACACACACACATATATATATATATATATATATATATATATATATATATATAGGTATTTGCCTCATACCTCACTTGTATGGGCTGGGCACAAAGCCTCGTTTTAACGTGGGCCCACCCACAAGCCGAAGCTCCTGAGTGGGAAAGAACAAAAAAAATTGCGTCGATCCCTTCGGCATTCCCCCTCAATGGGGCGCCTCAGGTGCTGGGCAATAAACCCAGCCCTGCCCCTTTAAGTCAAGGGGGCAGGTATTGCCTGGGGGTATAGCTCCCTGGATCGACGCTATTAAATATATATATATTATATATATCATCATCATCATCATGATCATCACCATCATCATGATCATGTCGCGCAATCAGCACAGATATCCATAACAATCTCTCGCCAACCCTCCCTATCATTCATTGACCCAGGAAGGTCCTCCACGCAGCATCCAGCATCCTCACAGAGTTGGTCAATGTAGGTCCATGTGTTGGTTTCCACTGGAGAACGTTGCTTATGAGCTCGTCCTTGCTTCTCCAGCAGTGTCCAGCATGCCTTGTCCGTCTCACTCGGATGGTTTGTGAGATGGGAGGCAGGTGGCCATACAGCCATTTCCTTGTGGGGTGTTGTTTCCATGATTTGTTCAAGACAGCACGCAGCATTCTCGTGCAGCTCCCATCTAGCTTATTCTCAAGGCGCAGCCGTACAGCAGCACTGATACAACCACAACCTGGAGGAATTGTCGCTTTAACTTGTCAGTGAGATCGGATTTCCATATGACTGATAATTTGTTTGTGGCCGACCATGCCTTTCCTATTCGTGTATTAACATCGCTTTCTGTGGATGAGATATTACTACCTAGGTATGTGAATTGTTCTACTGGCTTTAGAGGCTTCCCATTGAGTGTAGAGATGTGGATGACACCTTAAATATTGTGGATGACACCTTAAATATTGACCACGACAATACCGGTTCTAAGTGCTAGATCAAGCATATCTTGTTACAGATAGACCATTGGAAGTGATGCCAACTCGTCCTTCCTTTAGTTGCTGGCCTTTTTGACAACTTATCACTAGGAAGGGGCCTGCTTTCTTATGTGCTTCAACAAGAAAGAAATAGTAATTTTATCTCCTTTTTTTCTAACTGATTCTCCTGTCGAACATCAACACGCTGAAATATGGTCCTGAAAAGTTTTTAAATGTGCAAAATTGGGAACTTTTGTGGGGAGGGGTGCCATACAATAATTGTCCTTTCTTCAAAGATGTGTGTTGTAATCTCTATGTCAAAGCTAAAATTGATAATATGTAAAAGAACAGCAAGTGTATGTGGTGATAGAGATTAAACAGTTAACCATATTATAATGCAACAAACTGAAACAAAAGTAATACGAGCAGACATGACGAAAATTAATCCACTGAGAATTGTGCAAGAGACCAAAATATGACCATACTGACAAATGGTATATGCACAAACCAGAATCTGTCCTAGAAAGTGAGACGTATAAAATTCTATGCGACTTTCAGATACAAACGGATGATCAAATCCCATCTAGAAGACCAAACCTTGTTTTAATTAACAAGAAAAAGAATTCAGCTTTCTGAGAATTTGTCATTCCAGTAGGCCCACAAAGTGATAAGAAAAGAGGTAAAACAAATCGACAAATACCTGGACCTTGCTAGAGAGGGAAAATGTTGAACATGAAGACAACATGTATCACACCAATCGTATTCATAATACAAGAACTTAGAAAGTAGACAAAGTGAACCGAAGATCCATGGAAGAATCGTGACTATCCAGACCACAAGGCTACTAAAAATGGGCTAGAGAATTTAGAAGAATCCTGAATATCTGACGAGACTTGCTGTTGCTTAAACTCTAGTTAAAACCCACTAGTTAAGGCAGGAGAGTGGAATTAGCAGCAGGACAAACCCTAAATTAGAAGCAGATGAGCCTCTTGGATGAAGGGGGCAGATTAAAGCACGAAGACCAAAGAAAGGGAGACAAGGAGTAAGTTCTAACGACGGGGGACATCTTTACTGAGATTTAGGACATTTTAATCTGATTTGGTTTGCTTTGGCTTTTATGTTTAATGGATAATCAACCTTTGTGGGTTATTTCATGCAAAATAAGAAAAGTTCGAGTATTATTTAAGCCATAGTTGGGGGATGTGGAGTTTCATACCTTTCCCAATGGTATGAGTACGAAAGTGAATGTAATAGTCCAACTGGTTTTTGAACTCGCTTAAACTACGATTCCGAAATCCAGTATGTTAGCCACTACGCACGTGCCTTCCCCGGTACATTCTGGAAAAACGAAACAAAATCACCTGCACCAGCAAAATGAAGGACGTTTGGGCCCTCCACAACTTCCGAAAAAGAATGCAGAAGACCTCGACATTTCAAATGCTCAAACCTGGTCCGGGACTGAGGCTTGTGAAACATTATGGAGGCCAACAACTCATTAAACAGTTGTTTTTTATACTTTAAAAATTGTAAAGAGAAGTTACCCAGTTACGTGCACTGCTCCATGTATAGGACGATAAACATAATTGTATGTATAACATTGTTATCAATGAGGTGATATCCAAAGATACGAGTTAAGCAGTCGTCGACATTCTTTCCCCCTGGTGATGCTAGTAACAACCATTATGGATTGAGATTCGTAAATATGAATATATTCTGTCTACAAAAGACCCACTTTACTTCCATTAACCATGAAAGTATTTTATCAGCCTTTTTAAGCTCTTTTGATGGTGGCTTTTTTTAAGGAGGAGAACGGAACCCATGTCTTTCACATATACCCTTTCATTCTTCCAGTTCTTTTTCCTGTGTACCGATCTAGTTAGTTTAGAAACATCCTGTTTCAATTCCTTTGGCACACTAAAGATTCTCAGGTGTATCACAAGATTGTGACCTTCATCTGTACGACGTACCGAATATTAAACACATCGGCACATGCTACCTATACATTTCTTGGGTCGAAGTTGTGCATAATATGATGAGAGTGGCACATCCTGGAAAAGGGGGGAATTTTCAATTTCACATAATTGCAGAGATATGGTGAACGAGCTTACAAATTCACCATTTGCTCAAATATTGACTTTCTGTTAGGGCCGTTCGAGGGTATTTCTTGCGAGGACTATGTGAGGCCCATACACTCTCATTCCGTGGTTAACAACACGTCCATCTCAATAAGGGTACTTCTTCTGATTACTACCTGAGGTTTTACACCTGGGGCTGTCAGTGAATTTATTCCATTCCATTGACTTTGACAACTTGTTTTGTTTTCTGTCAACCACGAGGACAATAGTTATTCGGCATTTGGTCTAGTAAACCATTTTTGTTGACTAGTTGATCATGGCTCTTAGAATCTTGCACAAACTCGTTAACATTTAATTCACAGACGGGTGGGGTAATCTATTTGTTGTGAGAGTATCTCTTCTTGTTTTCTGGCTTGTTGTGACTTCTAGTTGGTGCTAGCACTCTTTTCCAAAGTTGGTGCTTCTTTAAGCTCATAGAGTCTTTGAAGCGTTCTCTTCCTTTTGGCGTCTTTCCCTTTCCGGGGTTTTAAATTGGACATTGATTGGCCTAATGGCCTGACGGGTCCCGTCTGCCTTTTTTTCCCTTTGGAAAATTAGAGATGTGTTTTGTCTAGTTCGTTGAAAAGAGAGTATAAAAAAAAAATGTTTGTTTAACTATTCAGCGGTTTAAAAAATAAAAAAATAAAAGATCAATGTCTCTTTTATAATGTCTGAGAACAATCAACTGGTAGTAATAGGTTGAATCTCGTGCAGAACATCGAGCAAATATAGTCTTTTAAAACAGGTGTGTGACATGTAATTTTCCGAGCAAAGTATCGGTTTCTATATGAACCCAGTGCGCTTTCTCATTTAGGAGTGATCATTGGAACGTTTATTATTGTAATATTTCGGATTCTTGAAGCGGAAATAATTACGATTTTAAGACCAAGAATGAAATAATTTTTCTCGCCGATTTTTGTTTTTACCAGTGGCAAGTGAGTTTTTGTGGCTATCTGAATTTTCTTCCTGTCTTCACACGTCATTTTTGACTACATAATCAACAATGCAATAATTTTTAAGAGCCTCGACGAAGATTCCGTAAGAATAAAGTACAGGTTAAAACAATCATAATAGGTTACCGTTCTTTTTCTTTAACACTTGCATGTGACAGCCTCTAAAACCAACAAACATACATATATATATATATATATATATATATAAATTATATATGAGAAGAAACTTTAAAAATATAACAACACAAAAATAGTTTGATGGGGAACAATTTTATTGTCAAACTTAGCATATTCGTATATTGTACATATTCAGGACATACTGTTTAAGTATGTTTACTGTGGGACAAATAAAAGATGTTAAGTGTATTTTGTCCCTACCTACATTACTTAACAGATGGTCCTGAAGATGGTAAATATAACGAAGCTTAAGTATGACACAATAAAATGTTTCCCTGTCTAACATCCTTGTTTTGTTAATTAAAAATATTTTCTTCTCATATTGTCGGGATTAATTGCTCACACTTCGTATTTTCATATAATAATATATAATATATATTACACTAAATATATATATATATATATTATGTGTGTGTGTGTATGTGTGTGGTGGTGTGTGTGGTGTGGTTGGTAGGATATGGTGCAGTTGGAAGACCTTTTCATCAAGGGAGTTCTGATGGCTTCCTGTTCTTGTGGGAGTGGGCTGTGACAGGGGTGTGTGTCGGTTTGTGTAATTGCAACAAACGCATCATATTTCCCTAAACACCACACATAGCACAAACACAACACACACACACACACAAACAATATATATATATATATACATATATATTTGTTAACAAAAATTTATTTTTAAAATGGATAATGAGTAACCTACTCGAGTTTTCAAGATTGATTCTTCAGGGTTACATCAGTTAAATTAATCGAGTTTTCGTTAATCTTAGTTTGGTATTAATCATGCCCGTTGGAATTTCAACGGGCATGTATTAGAGAGAGAGAGGGAGAGAGGAGAGAGATAAGAGTATATGTCATCGTCATAAAATCCCTTTATTGAATAAACGCAATATCACATTAATCTGTTCTAAGCCCTCAAAACACCCTAATATTTTGTTACGTTGTTTTTAAGAAGAAAATATAATTAAAATAAAAATATTTATCAAATTCCCCATAAAGAAAAAAATATTAAAAAAGTAAAGTTTCTTATATAAGAAAATATACATTTTTCTAATTAAAATCATTGTATTTTATTTAAAATCATTATTTATCTTTTTTCAAAACTTTTTTCTCTATTTAACATTGAACATGAAGATCCTAAGAAGTACTACTACTCTGATACACACAATATATACTGATTGTATATAAGAACATAATAAATACGATGGTAATGAATTATGTGTTGTATGTTTATTCATTTATGATCAATATTCTTCATTGACGTAATTTGGATACTTAAATGTTTAGAGAACTTATGTACATAAGCGTATTTGAAACAAGCTCGTATCTCAAATTTTATTCTCAACAAGTAAACATCGACTTGAGATAGAGCTGAATATAATTTATAGAATGTTCATATTGAGTTATAGGTAGTGTGGATATGGGTCAACACCTGGTTTATCACGGTTTTCGGCTATGTGATTATCGGAAGAAACATCAGTAACCAGTGTGATGCCTGCCCCACGCTACCTTAACTTAAATATAATACAAGGAGGTTTGTCAAAAATGTATCGAGATTTTTTTTGTGACTTCTGACCACTTGTATTCCGAAAATAAAATAACGTTCTTTTCATTAATTTTTCCAGAATACAAAGGTATAGTCGAAATGTACCTAAGTTAAAGCAGTATCAAAGATTTAGAATGAAGAATGAATGGAAGGTTATTTTTTTAGAATTAAGGTGGGGTCAAAAAGCACAAAAATCTCGAACTTTTTGACACACCCTTATATATTTTATATTAAAGGAAATGCCATAAGCTGACTACTTCAGTTCAGTGATATTTGAAAAGAGATTTTATCTCGAAATTTAAGAATAAATAAGGTTACACACACAACACTATTGTTACCCGTAATTTTTTTTACACCGCATTGTGATAGCTTCTAAATGACTCCTAAAAATATATACACAATGCTTCAAGCAATTATAAATCTCTCTTATATAATATACATCACACAACACACACACCATAGAATATATATATATATATATATTAATATATATTATATATATATATATATTAATAATGGAGATTGTGAGTATATGTCGTACCGAATTATATTATTACTCAAATCACAATTCCCTTAGTTATTCCACGTCATATTCTCCCATGAGTTTATTTTTATCAAACGATTAATAACATTGTTTTTATTAATACGTTGACCATATGTATAATATGGTCAGCACTATTAATTTAATTAAATACTAATAACATGTAATTGTATTTACTGTTAATGTTGCATATTAATTTAAAATATTTGATTTAATAATATGTCATTAGTATCATTGTTTCTAATTTGTTTGGTATAAGGTTAATGAATATGAACTAATGAACTATCTTGAGGATAAATCTTAAAATAAATCAATTAAGAAGGATAACTGTAATATTATTTTTTACTTCCTAGTAACTAAATAGTTAAATAGGGATATTTAGCAATGAAAGACGGAAGTGATGGAAGAGTAAGTTTCACTTGTTCTTTTTTCGATTATCCCCACCCCAGCTGCTTCAAATGTTTTTTTTCTGGCATTCTTTTAGTTTCATTAATTTCTACTTTAATATAAATATTTTATTAATTAAAATTAAATACTTGCACCCAGAAGGCTGCATAAAACTTGCTAGTATATATAACTCTCTATAGGAGCATCTTAAAAATGTTTTTGGGTTCAAATGGTCATTTGTGCTTAGGAAATAGCACAAAATGCCAATGCGCAAGTACTGGGATAAAGACTGCAACAGTAATTTTCCCAGCAATTTTTTTTTTCATTGAAATTTGATCGAATGACAAATAAACGGCGATAATTATTCCTCTTACAGTGACCTAAACAAAAATTATTTTTCTGCGGAAGGATAAACAGCCTCCATACATATTTTTAATGAGGATGTCCGAGTTAAAAAAAAAAAAAAATTAAAAAAAAAAGATTCTGATTAAAATGTCTTTGAGATGAAATTCAATGGAGATAGTTTTCTAACTTGCAGATTTTAGTTCTCAAGGCAACAAAAAAAAAGAACCGCTTAGTTCATTATAATGCTTTTTTTTTACACTATGAAGATAATGCAAATGACGTGTTAAACTGACAGCCAGCAGCCAATATCTCGTTTTGTTACATATTTATAATTACACTCTCTTTTTTATTTAACATTGTTCGTTTGCCTATAATTTATGTTTAGATCACAGATTACGAAATTTAGTGTCTGGGTATTCGTTAACGCATATATTATATATATTAGTAATATAATATATATTATTTATAATTATATATATTAATATATATATATATATATATAATATCAACTGCATATATAAAACGGCATATATACTGTATATTATATATATTAGATATATATAATATATATATATATTATATATTGGAAATATCACCCCTGATGACTGGCGAGTCGAAGTGTCGAAAGTACTCGGACCTGAACTTTGCTAGACTTATCCACGATATCCACCAAATTTAAAAAGTTGGCCAGAAAATGCCTATAACACTTTCCCATCAATTCTTCACCTTCCAGCCTCACATTAATATCATTTTAAAAAACTGGAACACATTTGTTCTGTATCTGTCTATCTCTCTCTAAGGAGCATTGTGTATATACCCGAACATGACCATGTGGTTATTAACATAATGATGAACATGAAGTAAATTCAACTTGCATGCAAGTATCTCTTCCAAATCTTAGCAATGTGAGAATCTATCACTTCTATTTTAAGATTTTTAATTATCAGTTGTAGGGACAAAAAGTTTACATCATTCTGATGATAATTACATCCCTTGAGTAAACTCTTGTGAGAATTGCTCAAATATAGAAATTATGGGAGCAACAATAATTCTCGATTGCAAGCAGAAAGGAATTATTCTCTTTTATTTTGCGTTTGAAATTCTGTTTGATTTGGTTTCTTTTACGGCATATCAACTCAGTGGGTCATGCGACAAATTTTGAAATATTTTTTTTCATAAATAGATACTCAATTTTTTTTTCATAAACAGTTTTTCTATTTAACCATATGGATCCTAACAGTATACCACTGGTGCATAGTGGACCAGGAGAAATGTGATGAAAGGGTTCTCAACATTCCCAAACCTCCGAACTGGAACCTCACCATCAGATAGAGATTAACGTCATTCCAAGACATGAAGACCTCAGCCACGCCTTCTAGCACTCATATGATGAAGAGTGTTGGGCTTGCCATAAGAGCATATGGTTGGGGCAATCATATGAAATTCTGTGTTTAAAAATCTGTTAACGGGCACGATGTATTTGGTGCATCCACGGCTGATGCTATAGAATACACTGACTGCACATTTCGTAGCTAATACGGGTGTTAGCTACGAGTTAACACCTTGCGAAGTTTAAGTGCAAGTGACAAATCGTGAAATGTAAGTGACAAATCTATGGTAGCAAAGCACCGAGGAAGATTTTTTTCCATTATAAAACTCAAGGATCTAAGGATGAAACTCTAGTGTCTGAGCAATTCATGACGTACACACACTACTTTGGCCCTTACTTAGGCTAGACGGGCGGTCGAAGTGGCACCTCCGATTAATCAGCTGGTGACGTCATTCCTAGCACATATATGATTATCCCATCCCTATTGCCAAGAAGGCAGAGGCTGAGGGTATTAGTGTTCTAGGTAGGTTCGCGTTAAACTCAATTTGATGGTGAATTTCAATTCTGGAGCTCTGGGGAAGTGGAGGTCTACTAAGTTTGGGTTCCATTATGGGTTAAATAGGAAATGAGTTTTTTAAAAATGCTTTAAAAAAATTAAAATTTAGTATAATAAAACATTTTGAATACAAGCAGTAATAGTACAAAACGTCTTAAAAATAGGGTTTAAAGAAATTGTGAGTTTAGGAAAAAAAATTGATATACCAACAAATTGAACAAAACAAAATGTTTCGCATCAGATAACCCAAAAAGGGTTTGTTACATAATTATTGGGTCCATAAGACTTTTATAAGGTAGTGTAGAATCATAATTGGCGATTAGTGCAGCTGATGACCTTAGAGAGTGAGTGAGGGCATTGACTTCCCTCTCACCTTGCCTTGCGGGGATGGATCGTGAGAACAGAAGGCATGGAAGACCCTGTCTTCGGTTTAAGGATATAGTAAGTTTAAGTCAGTTAGCAGGTAGGAGCTCGTAGGTTAAGTCGCATCTCTATGCGCATCCTGTCATCTGCGTAGATGTCTGGTTGGGGATTTAGAAATAAAGTAACATCAAGGTAAATCGAAGTCTTGTGTTTATACCTAAAACTAACAATAAACAGGGCTTTGATCAGGAGAATTCCACAGACCAGACCTTAGAAGATATACCAAGTCAATGACCAGACGCTAGCCCAGACCAAGATGATAGACGATCAGAATAGCAAAGCCGGCCAGCAAGAGAACGACCAGAGTAAGAAGTAAGAAAAGGGTATATAAATTATACGATGGTACTGTGAAAACGTCAGTATGCAACAGGTTGACATGCCGTCAAATCAACCAACAACCAACCAACCTAAAACTTGTCCATAATTTTATAGTTTCACTTATGCGAATTTCTATGCTCAATTATTGCTCTGTTTTAAGTCAGCCTGAAGGCTTACGATTATTCGATATCAATAATAGATCCGATTTAAGGTGACAAACGTAACGTTTTCAATGAATGACTCTACTTAGAATTGTCTGGCCATGTCAGCCTAAGTTTCGTTGTAGAGAAAACTTTTGAACATAGTCATTATGATGCTAGCTGTAGTACAATTATGCCTATCAATGTTCTCACGTAGTTCTCGATCTGATCGGTGCATATTTGTTGAATGATACACTCTTTTCTTTTTTAAGTCCTTATATTTAAAAATATGTATCATGAATGCGAACATATACTTGAAATAGACCAGTAAATATCCAAAAAACTAGAATGATTATTTATAACTATTTCGTGGTAAATAATCTATTTTAAAAGTGCTACAGCCATAGACTCCGAATTTAAGTGACAAACGTAATGTTTATCATATAGAGATTACCGTAACTCTTGTTGCTCATATTCAGCCACTAAAAGTTTTCGTTTGTAGGAAAATTCTAAAACAGTTCATTAGATGTACATTTTAGGGACTTAAAAAAGAGTTGTGTATAGCCATATATTCAACAAAGTGTAGTATAATACGTTCCTTAGTTAGTATCCGATCTCATCGGTGCCATATTTGTTGTAATATGACAATAACAGACCTGTTAAACCAAAAGTCGAGCCGTCACTGATGAGAAGTAAATTTCGAAGCGAAGCTGTGGTATGACTGATATATATATATTAAAAGTTAATATATTATATTCTAATATTATAACCAACCCTCCGACGAGCATGGGATGTGATACAAGGTCAATTTCTTACGGAGTTTACAAGTTTGAATTCAGAGTTTTCTTTCTCCTAGACGGTTGCCTAACCAAGGTTATAAGAGCCATCAGTCTACTATTTACCATAGCTGAGGGGAGATAAGAATCATACTTTCCCCGGGGTATTAAGCGCTAAGTGAAATGCAATTTAGCGTCCAGGATTTGAACTGGTGCAACGAGTCCATTTCCTATGGACGTAACCTTCACACCGCGCTTTCCTATTATATATAGTATAAGCGTGTGTGTGTGTGTGTTGTGTGTTGTGCGTGTGTATGTATATATAATGTCTGTGGTGTGTTGGTGTGTGTGTGTGTGTGTGTCACTACTCACATATAATGTTGTGGTGCGTACATATATATTATATATATAACAATCAAAAATATATATTTTCTTTCTTATATATTAAATATTAGTTTATTAAGTAACTACAACATAGAATCGGAATTTAATTGATAAAAATAAGTTTTTATATTTAAAAACAAACTCAAAAACCTTGTCTGCTACCTGTAGGTATCAAAACTGAATGATTTATTTCAGCTAGTTTATATATACTATTTATATATGCTGTCCCACTTCCCATGGTTGAGACTGTGGGGACATTAATTGTAACTTCACTGTTTGCATTAGCTGTTACGTCTGTTACAGTATTTGAGTTCACTGGTGACTTGTAAAAGCCACCCCGTCGTAAGTATGTACAATTAATTGTTCGCCCTAGATTGACAGCGCTGTATACCGGCAGGGATATGGAACTTGGCAAATCAAAATTTATCGGGTTTCAAATCTTGGTGAGGTAGCTGTTAAAAGCAGAGCACGCACTGATGAGAAGTAATTCGAAACACGTGCCTGTGAATGACTGAATATTATATATATGTGTGTGTGTTTGTGTATATATGGTGTGTTTGTTGTGTATATTATATATATAATAATATATTATATATATAATATATAGTATATATTTATTTTTAAAGTGACACAACATAGATCTGAATTTAATTGCAAAAGTAACGTTTATCAATCGAAGGAAAAACATGTCTGCCTATTCAGCCACTAGAAGTTTTGTTGTAGAGGAAACTTCTGAACATAGTCTTACTGTACTAGCTGTAGGAATAATTTACTCTATAACCGTTCCGACTTTGTTCTTGATTTTCATCCTTAAAATATATCATATAAAGTTATATATAATACTATATATAAATTTAACAAAAGACGCATGTGTAATAACCAAAAATACTGAAAGGGGGGTGATTTATTCTAGTTATAAATTTTTGTATAATAATAATTATTTTTTAAAGTGCAATGATGCCGAAACTTAAGTGAAAACGTAATGTTATCAATTGACACACACCGTAACCTTGTCTGCACATATTTCGCTCTAAGTTTTCGTTGTAGAGAAAATTTAAGATAGTCATTATGGTTGCTAGCTGTAAGGTATCAATTATCTATATGCACTGAGAATTGTTTCTTATGACCTGGTGACGACTGCATTGATTAAAATCAAATTCCTACAACCAACATTCGATCCTTCCCACCAGTCTATCCTGCCCTAGAGACGGGTGATAGAGCAGCAGCATTTCATAATGATTGATTTATGCATACGTAACTGATTGGACCAACAGATTTAGTGAATGAGTGAATGTTAATAGGACGAAGGGCCAAGAGATGCGTCAAGATAAAGAAAGAGAAAAAATGAGACCGGGAGGCAGGATTGTAGAAACGGGGTTGTTTGAATTTTTGGCGGCAAACCAAAGGAAAAAATCACAATGGCTCGTCCTTGTTCGTGCCACTATCAGCTCAAACTGCTAGAGGAATTCCTTATCTTTTTTACAATTCTGCGCAATATTTACAACGAATTTTAACGTTGCTGCTCTAAGCATTCATGTCTAACGTGGCCTATGCGTGCATGTCAACCAATTCATGCGGCTTTTATGAATGAAATAAAATGTCATTAAAACAATGTCACTCATCATGCATCATGTCATGTCAGTAGCAACGATAAAATGAACAATCTCGTCAACCGTCCCACAGTGTGATGGTGTTTAGATGGCATACAGCGGCTTCCTTATACGTGTGTGTTTCCACGATTTTTTATTAAGATCGATGCAGGATTCATGTGCAACGTTCCATCTGCTTATCTTTTAGGCATTTCGTTAGAGTAAGTGGTGCAACTCTACATGTAGACTGATACAACTAGCGGCTTTGAAGAAAGTGTGAGTTTATTTGTAAGTAGTCGGATTTTATAGACTGATAAATTTGTCCTTGTCCGCCTGGGGGTCATCTGCGCAGCAACAGTATCCCACGTAGAGTTGGTCAATATACATCTTGGCGGACGGCCCATATGCTGTCGTTCCATATGCTGGCTCCACAGGGAAGTAACTTATGATTCATCCCTACTTCTCTCAGCAGTAGTCCCAACATGTCTTGTTTCCTCACTGAATGTCTGTGTGAAGGTTCAGATGGGTTGGGGTTGGCCATAAGGACAGTTTTCTTGTGCACTTTCATTCTTGCTTATTTTTAAGCGCTTCTTTAGGATCAAAGTAGGCACGTACAGTAGCATGATAAAACTAGGCTTTAGAGTTTGTAGCTTAATGTCAGTAAGATCTGATTCCATATGAGTGTAATCTGTCATGGAGCCATGCTTTCCTAGCA
>CM042141.1:21779930-21815809 GCA_023376005.1 Doryteuthis pealeii
AAGCATAATATACAGCCAGGATATAAGACTGGATTTTGGAATCGAAATTGATGGACGATGCACTCGACATTAAATACAGAGATTTGACAAGATAGACTTTATGTGTCATAAAAATAAAGGGCGAGGAATAGTCACTAACAATGAAAATTGTCGGGGACTCAAAGAATACACTAAAAAGAACAAAGACAGGCTAATTACTGCAACAGTAATAACAAATGGATTAACAGAAAAGTAGAAAAAGTAGAAAACAGATGGGAAGAAAAAAGTTTGTGGATACTTCAAGCGATTTAAACTGGAGAGATGCACTGGAGGATATCTGGACATGGTAAAGAAAGGCAACCTGAAGAGAAAAACTGAATCTCTTATAATAGCAGCACAAAATAATTAACATAAGGACCAACCATATCACTGGCGAAAATAGATAAGACGACACAGATAGGCAAGTGCAGGATGTGTGGAGACAAAGACGAAACGGTTGCACATAGTAAGCGATTTGCAGCAAGCTAAAGAACAGTGGAACATAGAGTGATACAATTGTAGTTGATGCTCTGGAACGGTCGGAAATGTTTTTGGAAAAAAGACTGGAGGAATTTGAAATCAGAAACTGTTCCAGAAAAACAGTATTGGTAAAATCATTTCAGTCCGGAGACTTGCTAACTCGCAAAGAGGGATAATTTATTAACAGCTTGACTTCTAAAGATTTGTATGTGAATCTGTTGATTAATTAATAAAATCAAGTAAATTAATTTTTATACAAGAAAAACTACACAAAAACAGAGAGAGGTTGGTGTGTGTGTGTGTGTGTGTGTGTGTGTGTGTGTGTGTGAGAGAGAGAGAGAGAGAGAGAGAGAGGGGGGGATATGATCTACTGATGTGTACTAGGTCTTACACCCGAAAGATTAATGTAGACATGCTATATAGGACAAGAAAAGAAGGAGAAAATTGACAGCATAAAGAGAGAGAGAGGTGGGGGGGTAAATCACATAATAAGGAAAATGCCAGCAAATTGGTGATTAGCATGATTATTATGATAATAATCATTACACTTTCTGGATTTTTACGCATTACAGTATTTTTGAAATATTTTCTAAAATTTGATAAAAGTCCCTCACCCTGACCCTCTCCAGAGAGGGGTAGAATATACTTTAATATTTTAGTCGCTTTCATATCAAGATCAAAAGCTAAAAAAGTAAAAAGATTTTCAAAAATTCTTTCGGCTTGTTTCGAAGATTTATTGTGGTGACTAGGGTGACTGAGAGATAGAAAATTAACTCCCTCAATAGAACATGAAGAATTTTTGATTGCTTTATAAGTTGAGAAGAGGGTAGAATTTGACAAACTTTATATTGGCGTGGGAGGGTACTTGAGATTGAGTGATAAGAACACACACAACAGAATCTGAGGACATTTCTTTTGTTTAATAACATTAAGAATAAATAGATGATCTACTTATATGACACGGAGAAGGCTGAAGACAACTCAAAAATTATAGAAAATGTTTGAGAGCTATTCTTTTAAATGTGATAAAACTTAGAATTTTTCATTTGTTTTCTGTTTTAATAATATTTATTGGAAGATGTTTTGCAATTTAACCCGTGAAATACAATTAAAGAAGCAAAAACAAAAACGAAATTTTACCAAAAGTGAAACGAAAAAAAAGGGAATTTACCTAAGGGATTAAGGAAAATTAGAAACGGAAAATTTAACCCCCTATATTTTTTTTTACTAATTCACATATCCCACTTACTATGGAAAAAATATAGCAGCTTTATGAGCTATAAAGCAGATTAGCATTATAAATGGTAGAAAATTCCCCAATCTCACTTTTGTGCCTCACCCCCAGGATGTATGTCTCTTTGAATCCTTGACTTTGCCCCACCCCGGGGTTACAAGCTATGAAAAATTGTCTATTTTTATTTCAGAATGAAACTTATGGTGAAAATGTATTTATTTTTTTTGACAGTTTTTATCACTAATTTAGACAAAGAAAAACGGACAGACCATAACATGTTTTTAGTCAATCAATGAATTATGGCTAGGTTGTTTTGGTTACTTTCTTTAATGGCATATCAACGTTCATGGGTTTAATTTAATGACATAGCCATTCTTGTAGATGAAACAGTTACTATTTAACCAGAGCTGGAGATGAGAGCTTACACACCTTTCCCAAGTGCAAAAGTGAACCTAATAGCGAGACTGGGGTTCGAACTCGCTTACTAAGTTCTCACAGTACAACACATTAGCCAATACGCCCTGGGGATCCCTCGCCTGATATTTGGAGCTGAGCACTATTTTACTATGCACTGTGAACTGGAACAATATTATCATATCAGATATATATATATATATATATATATATATATATAATAATATTATATATATATATATAATACATATATGTGTGTATGTGTGTGTGTGTGTGTGTGTGTGTGTGTGTGATTTCTTGTTTGTTTCTTTGTTTAAGTGCATATCAACCTTTATGGTTATTTAATGCAAACACTTTCCTTATAGAAGAAAGTAGTTGAACTATTTAACCAATAGCTGGGCGATGGGGGAGTCTATACCTTACCCAAGGGTATTCGTCCGAATGTAAACTTAAAGCGCGACTGAAGTTTGAACTCGCTAACTGCGATGCCGCAGTCCACTATGTGACTTTATTCGGTTATTTATTTCTTTTTGGCGGGTTAGATTTCTATTATCTTCTTCTTCTTTTTCTTCTTCTTCTTCTTCCTTCTTCTTAATAATAATAATAATAAATAATAATAATTAATAATAATCTCAAATAAATGCTCCATCCTCCGTTTAGCGCTTCATAATCTTTCCTCACCCACGTCGTCTTGCAGTGCCAAGCAGTACCGTGTCTTACATTTGGTTCTGCAACACGCAGGACCCAACCCCTAAAACTATCTAAAGCTAGTGTTTGGCGAATGTAGCAGCGTATCATTACAGGGTTGGCGAAGAGTATGTATGCAGGAATGAGAATCTGGGTGATATCAAGTAAGAATAAATTCGTATTTGTTACATTAGTGAGTCAAGCACCTCTTGCTCACTGTAAACCATCGCATCAGTGCCACAGAAATACGACGATGAGAAGGTGTCAGAGAATAATATATATATAATTATATATAATAATATATATATATATAATATATATATTATATATATATATATATATGATAATGTGAAGAAGAAGAAAAAGCAAGAAAAGCAAACAGAACCTGATTTGCAAAAATCTGGATGAGGCATATTTTGAGAGTGTGTGTGAGTATATTCGAAAGAAAATGAATTTGATAGATAGTGTGTTGTGTGAAAGATATAATATATCAGGAGAGAGAGAGGAGAGGAGAGAGAGAGAGGAGAGAGAGAGAGAGGGGGGGGGTAATAAAAACAAAAGATATGTGTGTTGTACTTCAAAGAACAAAGAGAATGTACTCCAAAATACGATTTTTACAAGCACATGACAAATGGTAAAGGGATAGACTCTTTATTTCTTCGAGGTTCATACTAACGTTAACGAATATCACCGATTCGGAGCCGGAAACGAAATTACAGCCAGTAACCTGAGGGAGTTTATCGTAGCTGCAGTGGGGATAGTATTATGGAGAAAGACATTTCGTCAATGTGTGTCTGTTATTGTATTTCGACGATGGTGTTTCCTTTTGCATTTGTCAATGTGTGTCTAGTTATTATGTTTTGTGATGTGTGTCTGTTTACGTTAAGTTAGTATTTTCACTAAAAAGAAACAAACGCTAGAAACTATAACATGCGTACAGTCAAAATATCGTGTCACGCGTGGCAATCTATTAATAAGAAAAAAGGGGAAAATGAAGTGTATGAATGTCGTTGAATGTCGATGTAACGAAGCAGGTGTGAAAGCAGTGAGCACATGCTTTTTATGTGATTAGAGGGAAGAGAGAGAGAGAGAGAGAAGAGAGAGGAAGAGAGAGGAGAGAGAGAGAGAGAGAGAGAAACGGGTATTTTACATTCATGCTTTTGTATATTATTAGAAGTAGTATCGTGTTTTTGAATAGACTGGAAATGGAGAAGACAAGGATGTATACGGTACACGAGATTAAAAAAAGGAGTTACGATGGAAACGGTCAAAGGATTCGGGATCACGCCAGTCGCCCAGGGCGTTTATCGTTATGAGACGCCTTTCTTGTATCTGAGTGGTAGAGTTTTCCAATATAAATTGATAATGAAACAGAAGAGAATCAGTTAATTAAGAAAAAAAAACCCTGATGCAAAAAAAATAGCTGGAATGTAAGTGGAATGAGATAAGGTCTAAGGGAATTTCTAGGTCACGCTTACTTCTCTTTTGATATGCGCAACCGGCTTAGCTGTTCTGCTTCTCTGTTTCTTCCTCACCTATTTCGTAATCTTTCACTTTGCGCTATGCCCTTTTAAAAAGGCATGAATCCATCTGCTATGGGGCAATAATAGGACAGACTGTGCTCTTTACCTGGTAAGTAACCCAATCTAGGAGAAGGAAAAATTAAGGAATTAAACCACCTTGACCCCCTTAAATATCGATCTTGTGTCACATTCTGCTCGTGGCAGTTTGTTGCAATAAAAAATCCTTTTTATCCCCTCGCCGAGGTTGTAGTAGGCAAAGTTTAACAATTCTTTATGAATATTAATGTTAAATTAAATCTTTTATTCAATTGTGTGACCCATTAAATTGAGAGAATAAAGGAGACTTATTACACGCTTTACAGATTAAAAAAGGTATTAAGTGACAAGGAATATCTGCATTGTCTATAAAAGTTAAGTCTTAATTGTCATGAAATAACAGCAATATTCAGTTTTAGTCGGAAAATCTTATTTGGAAAAAATCTCCTGATTTGGGATGACTATTTCAATTGACAATCATCATCTCCTAATTGTAACTGAAGGAAATTATAAACTGACAGCGCAAAAAATTGGACTAGAATTCAATACACCCACATAATAAATAATAACCACATCAATGGAATTCTTTGAAACTTCGGTCAAAACTTTGTTGCAGAAATCCCTTACATGTAAATCAAAATTAACAGAAAAATATCTTGATCCAGAAAAAAAATCTTGTGGAAAAAATATCATTAATGTTGATTAGTATTTTCTTTATAGCTTAATTTTTATTGAAAATTTCACCGCGATGTAATTCTAAAACAATTACATATTGGAATTAATAAAGGATAAGGATTAATGAAGTTCGAACTCATGTTCCTCTTTGTCTCCGAGCAAGTCTTTGGTAAACGGACTGATAGTTCTAAGACGTGCTCAGAAACCATTCATTAAACAGAAAACCTAAATTTTACCTTTTAAAACTCATCCTTTGAGTAAAGGATGAGTTTAAAGGTTAAAATTTAGTTTTTTCTCGGTCTCTCTCGTGTCTATTTTGCTATTTTTACACTAGTAACATTAGTTTTCAACATTTTTTTTATCTATTTCATTTTACTATCAGGGATGCTGGCGGGAAGATACCTTCCTATAAAACATATAAATGAGACAAATAATTCAACAAGGACTGATTCATCCGAGTTAGGGACTTTTCTCATATGTCGAGACTTTTAAATCAGTGTTCATGGACTTTTTTTAATAAAATAAATTATCAGATTAATTAAGAAAGCTGTAATCACAATAAACCACGATTTTCACCAAATTTGGACTGGAACCCCCCCTCTTATAAAAAAATATTCGCCTTTAATTCCATAATTTACCAAACATTTAAAATTCATAATTAGTGTTTCAGTAGTTTCTTGATGTCTTTAAGCATTAACTTTCCTAGGCTATGTTTAC
The DNA here is from genome assembly GCA_023376005.1 of Doryteuthis pealeii. NCBI lineage: Eukaryota > Metazoa > Mollusca > Cephalopoda > Myopsida > Loliginidae > Doryteuthis > Doryteuthis pealeii. The sequence continues at coordinate 21,785,715 of CM042141.1, forward strand.
ACTGCGACAAGATTATTTGTTTTTATTTTGTTCATTCAAAACTTTCTATGAGAATTTCTCCTAATTTGTCTGCTGCTGACAGAAGGAAGAATATAGACTCACTTAATTTCAACAAACAACACCGAAAACTATAAAATACTCTTTATAAATCCTTATTTATTCACATCATTTAAGCTAGTCAACAGTGTCTGAAAAATTACCAGCCAGGTAGGAATTCCTTGTTTATATTTAAGTATCTATCCCGAGCTACAAAGCGGAGTAGCAACTCTTCTCTTAACCGGGTTCCTCCAATTTAGATTTTTCATATCAAAACCCTACCCCAGCTCAGAACTAACCGGGTTTCTTGATTAGTCGTATCAAAACCCAACCCATATTTCAGACTAACACCGATATGTTCTACAAGACAAAAGCTAGAATATCACAGACCAATCATAAACCTAGGAGGATCTCAGCGTTGCCTACATTCGGTGAACTCATCATTATACAAGGTTTGCCCACATGTCAAGCAGAGAATTTCTTTCGGAAATCTCGTCGAGGCTCTTAAACATTTATTGCATTGTTGATTATTAGTCAAAAATGACGTGTGAAGACAGGAAGAAAATTCAGATAGCCACAAACTCACTGCCACTGGTAAAAACAATCGGCGAGAAAAATTATTTATTCTTGGTCTTAAAAAATCTTAATTATTCCGCTCAAGAATCCGAAATAGTTACAATAATAAAACGTTTCCAAAATGATCACTTCCTAAATGAGAAAGCGCACTGGGTTTCATATGAACCGATACTTGCTCGGAAAATTTACATTGTCACACACCTTTTTTAAAAGACTATATTTGCTCGATGATCTGCACGAGATTCAACCTATTACTACCAGTTGGATTTGTCTCAGAACATTTTATAAAGAGACATTGATCTTTTATTTTTTTATTTTTTAACGCTGAATAGTTAAACAAAACATTTTTTTATTTTACTCTCTTTTCAACGAACTAGACAAACACATCCTCTAATTTTACAAAGGGGAAAAAAAAGGCAGACGGGACCGTCAGGCCATTAAGGCCAATCAATTCCAATTTAAAACCCCGGGAAAAGGAAAGAGCCAAAGGAGAAGAACGCTTCCAAAGACCTATGAGTTTAAGAGCACCCCTTGAAGGATGCTATAGCACCAACTAGAAGTCCACAACAACGCCAGAAAACAATAAGAGATACTCTCACAACAAATAGATTACCCACCCCGTCTGTGAATTAAATGTTTACGAGTTTGTGCAAGATTCTAAGAGCCATGATCAACTAGTCAACAAATGGTTTACTAGACCAATGGGCCGAAATAACTATCTGTCCTCTGGTGACAGAAAACAAACAAAAGTTGTCAAGTCAATGGATGGAATAAAGTTCACTGACAGCCCCAGGGTGTAAACCTTCAGGGTAGTAATCGAAGAAGACCTTATTTGAGAGTGGGACGTGTGTTAACACGGATGAGAGGTGATGGGCCTCACATGTCCTCGCAAGGAAATACCTCGAAACGGCCCTAACAAGAAAGTCTATATTTGAGCAAATGGTGAATTTGAAGCTCGTTCACCATATCTCTGCAATTATGTGAAATGAAAAATTCCCCCCTTTTTCAGGATGTGCCCTCTCACAATTATGCACAACTTCGACCCAGAATGCTATAGGTAGCATGTTGCGATGTGTCTTAATATCGGTACGTCGTACAAGATGAAGTCACAATCTTGTGATACACCTGAGAATCTTTAGTGTGCCAAAGGAATTTGAAACAGGACTGGTTTCTAAACTAAACTAGATCGGTACACGGAGGAAAAGAACTGGAAGAATGAAAGGGATATTAAAGGACATGGTCTTCGTTCTCCTTCCTTAAAAAAGCCACCATCAAAGAGCCTTTAAAAAAGGCTGATAAAATACTTCAGGTAATGGAAGTAAAGTGGGTCTTTTGTAGACAGATATATTCATATTTACGATCTCAAATCCATAATGGTTGTTACTAGCAATCACCAGGGGAAAGAATGTCGACGACTTGGCTTAACTCGTATCTTTGGATATCACCTCATTTTGCATAAACAATGTTATACAATAACAATTATTGTTATCTCCTATACATGGAGCAGTGCACGTGAACTGGGTTAACTTCCTTTCAATTTTTAAAGTATAAAAAACCAACTGTTTAAGAGTTGTGGCCTCCATAATGTTCAACAAGCCTCAGTCCCCGACCAGGGTTGAGCATGGAAGTGTCGAGGGCTTCTGCATCTTTTCGGAAGTTGTGGAGGGCCCAAACGCTTCATTTTGCTGTGCAGGTGATTTGTTTTCGTTTTCCAGATGTACCGGGGGAAGGCCGTGGCGTAGTGAGCTAACATACTGGATTTTCGAATCCGTAGTTTTAAGCGAGTTCAAAAACCAGGTTGGACTATTACATTCACTTTTCGTACTCATACCATTGGGAAAGGGTATGAAACCCACATCCCCCAAACTATGGCTTAAATAATACTCGAACTTTTCTATTTGCATGAAATAACCCACAAAGGTGATTTCCATAACATAAAAGCAAAGCAACCAAATCAGATTAAAATTCTAACTCAGTAAAAAAGATGCCCCGTCGTTAGAACTTACTCCTGTCCCTTCTTTGTCTTCGTGCTTTAATCTCCCCTTCATCCAAGAGGCCTCATTTGCTCTATTAGGTTGTCCTGCTGCTAATTCCACTTCTCCTGCCTTAACTAGTGGCGTTTTAACTAGAGTTTTTAAGCAACAGCAAGTCTCGTCAGATATTCAGGATTCTTCTAAATTCTCTAAGCCCATTTTAGTAGCCTTGTGGTCTGATAGTCACGATTCTTCCATGGATCTTCGTTTCACTTGTCTACTTTCTAAGTTCTTGTATTATGAATACGGAATTGGTATACATGTTGTCTTCATGTTCAACATTTTTCCCTTCTCTAGCAAGGTCCAGTATTTGTCGATTTGTTTTACCTCTTTTCTTATCACTTGTGCGCCTACTGAAATGGACCAAATTCTCAGAAAGCTGAATTTCTTTTTTTCTTGTTAATTAAAACAAGGGTTTGGTCTTCTTAGATGGGATTGATCATCCGTTTGTATCTGAAAGTCCATATAGAATTTTAATACGTCCACTTCTAGACAGATTTGTTTGTGCATATACACTTGTCAGTATGTCATATTTGGTTCTCTTGCACCAAATCTCAGTGATTAATTTCGTCATGTCTGCTTCGTATTACTTTGTTTCAGTTTGTTGCATTATAATTGGTTAACTGTTTAATCTCTTATCCCCACATACACTTGCTGTTCTTTTACATATTATCAATTTTAGCTTTGACATAGAGATTACAACACACATCTTGAAGAAAGGACAATTATTGTATGGCACCCCTCCCACAAAAGTTCCCAATTTTGCACATTTAAAAACCTTCAGGACCTATTTCAGCGTGTTGATGTTTCGACAGGAGAATCAGTTAGAAAAAGGAGATAAAAACTATTCTTTCTTGTGAAGCACATAAGGAAAGGCAGGCCCCTTCCTAGTGATAAGTTGTCAAAAAAGGCCAGAACAAAGGACAAGGACGAGTTGCATTCACTTCCAATGGCTATCTGTAACAAGATTATTGCTTGATCTAGCACTTAGAACCGTATTGTCGTGGTCATATTTAAGGTTCATCCACATATTTAAGGTGTCATCCACATCTCGAACACCAATGGTAAGCCTCTAAAGCCAGTAGAACAATTCACATACCTAGGTAGTAATATCTCATCCACAGAAAGCGATGTTAATACACGAATAGGAAAGGCAGGTCGGCCACAACAAATTATCAGTCATATGGAAATCCGATCTCATGACAAGTTAAGCGGAAATTCCTCCAGGGTGTGGTTGTATCAGTGCTGCTGTACGGCTGCGCCTTGAGATAGCTAGATGGGAGCTGCACGAGAATGCTGCGTGCTGTCTTGAAACAAATCATGGAAACAGGCATCCTCACAGAGGTGGTCATTGTAGGTCCATGTGTTGGTTTCCACTGGAGAACGTTGCTTAGAGCTCGTCCTTGCTTCTCCAGCAGTGTCCAGCATGCCTTGTCCGTCTCACTCGGATGGTTTGTGAGATGGGAGGCAGGTGGGCCATACAGCCATTTCCTTGTGGGTGTTGTTTCCATGATTTGTTCAAGACAGCACGCAGCATTCTCGTGCAGCTCCCATCTAGCTTATTCTCAAGGCGCAGCCGTACAGCAGCACTGATACAACCACAACCTGGAGGAATTGTCGCTTTAACTTGTCAGTGAGATCGGATTTCCATATGACTGATAATTTGTTTGTGGCCGACCATGCCTTTCCTATTCGTGTATTAACATCGCTTTCTGTGGATGAGATATTACTACCTAGGTATGTGAATTGTTCTACTGGCTTTAGAGGCTTCCCATTGAGTGTAGAGATGTGGATGACACCTTAAATATTGTGGATGACACCTTAAATATTGACCACGACAATACCGGTTCTAAGTGCTAGATCAAGCATATCTTGTTACAGATAGACCATTGGAAGTGATGCCAACTCGTCCTTCCTTTAGTTGCTGGCCTTTTTGACAACTTATCACTAGGAAGGGGCCTGCTTTCTTATGTGCTTCAACAAGAAAGAAATAGTAATTTTATCTCCTTTTTTTCTAACTGATTCTCCTGTCGAACATCAACACGCTGAAATATGGTCCTGAAAAGTTTTTAAATGTGCAAAATTGGGAACTTTGTGGGAGGGGTGCCATACAATAATTGTCCTTTCTTCAAAGATGTGTGTTGTAATCTCTATGTCAAAGCTAAAATTGATAATATGTAAAAGAACAGCAAGTGTATGTGGTGATAGAGATTAAACAGTTAACCATATTATAATGCAACAAACTGAAACAAAAGTAATACGAGCAGACATGACGAAAATTAATCCACTGAGAATTGTGCAAGAGACCAAAATATGACCATACTGACAAATGGTATATGCACAAACCAGAATCTGTCCTAGAAAGTGAGACGTATAAAATTCTATGCGACTTTCAGATACAAACGGATGATCAAATCCCATCTAGAAGACCAAACCTTGTTTTAATTAACAAGAAAAAAAGAATTCAGCTTTCTGAGAATTTTGTCATTCCAGTAGGCCACAAAGTGATAAGAAAAGAGGTAAAACAAATCGACAAATACCTGGACCTTGCTAGAGAGGGAAAATGTTGAACATGAAGACAACATGTATCACACCAATCGTATTCATAATACAAGAACTTAGAAAGTAGACAAAGTGAACCGAAGATCCATGGAAGAATCGTGACTATCCAGACCACAAGGCTACTAAAAATGGGCTAGAGAATTTAGAAGAATCCTGAATATCTGACGAGACTTGCTGTTGCTTAAACTCTAGTTAAAACCCACTAGTTAAGGCAGGAGAGTGGAATTAGCAGCAGGACAAACCCTAAATTAGAAGCAGATGAGCCTCTTGGATGAAGGGGGCAGATTAAAGCACGAAGACCAAAGAAAGGGAGACAAGGAGTAAGTTCTAACGACGGGGGACATCTTTACTGAGATTTAGGACATTTTAATCTGATTTGGTTTGCTTTGGCTTTTATGTTTAATGGATAATCAACCTTTGTGGGTTATTTCATGCAAAATAAGAAAAGTTCGAGTATTATTTAAGCCATAGCTGGGGGATGTGGAGTTTCATACCTTTCCCAATGGTATGAGTACGAAAGTGAATGTAATAGTCCAACTGGTTTTTGAACTCGCTTAAACTACGATTCCGAAATCCAGTATGTTAGCCACTACGCCACGTGCCTTCCCCGGTACATTCTGGAAAACGAAAACAAAATCACCTGCACCAGCAAAATGAAGGACGTTTGGGCCCTCCACAACTTCCGAAAAAGAATGCAGAAGACCCTCGACACTTTCCAAATGCTCAAACCTGGTCCGGGGACTGAGGCTTGTTGAAACATTATGGGAGGCCAACAACTCATTAAACAGTTGTTTTTTATACTTTAAAAATTGTAAAGAGAAGTTACCCAGTTCACGTGCACTGCTCCATATAGGACGATAAACATAATTGTATTGTAGAACATTGTTATCAATGAGGTGATATCCAAAGATACGAGTTAAGCCAAGTCGTCGACATTCTTTCCCCCTGGTGATGCTAGTAACAACCATTATGGATTTGAGATTCGTAAATATGAATATATTCTGTCTACAAAAGACCCACTTTACTTCCATTAACCATGAAAGTATTTTATCAGCCTTTTTAAGCTCTTTGATGGTGGCTTTTTTAAGGAGGAGAACGGAAGCCCATGTCTTTCACATATACCCTTTCATTCTTCCAGTTCTTTTTCTCCTGTGTACCGATCTAGTTAGTTTAGAAACAGTCCTGTTTCAATTCCTTTGGCACACTAAAGATTCTCAGGTGTATCACAAGATTTGTGACCTTCATCTGTACGACGTACCGAATATTAAGACACATCGGCACATGCTACCTATACATTTCTTGGGTCGAAGTGTGCATAATATGATGAGAGTGGCACATCCTGGAAAAAGGGGGGAATTTTTCAATTTCACATAATTGCAGAGATATGGTGAACGAGCTTACAAATTCACCATTTGCTCAAATATTGACTTTCTTGTTAGGGCCGTTCGAGGGTATTTCTCGCGAGGACTATGTGAGGCCCATACACTCTTCATCCGTGGTTAACAACACGTCCCATCTCAATAAGGTACTTCTTCTGATTACTACCTGAGGTTTTACACCTGGGGCTGTCAGTGAATTTATTCCATTCCATTGACTTGACAACTTTGTTTTGTTTTCTGTCAACCACGAGGACAGATAGTTATTCGGCCATTTGGTCTAGTAAACCATTTTTGTTGACTAGTTGATCATGGCTCTTAGAATCTTGCACAAACTCGTTAACATTTAATTCACAGACGGGGTGGGGTAATCTATTTGTTGTGAGAGTATCTCTTCTTGTTTTCTGGCTTGTTGTGTACTTCTAGTTGGTGCTAGCATCCTTTTCAAAGTTGTTGCTCTTAAACTCATAGAGTCTTTGGAAGCGTTCTTCTCCTTTTGGCTCTTTCCCTTTTCCGGGGTTTTAAATTGGACATTGATTGGCCTTAATGGCCTGACGGGTCCCGTCTGCCTTTTTTTCCCCTTTGGAAAATTAGAGGATGTGTTTGTCTAGTTCGTTGAAAAAGAGAGTATAATAAAAAAAATGTTTTGTTTAACTATTCCAGCGGTTAAAAAATAAAAAAATAGAAAGATCAATGTCTCTTTTATAAATGTCTGAGAACAAATCAACTGGTAGTAATAGGTTGAATCTCGTGCAGAACATCGAGCAAATATAGTCTTTTAAAACAGGTGTGTGACATGTAAATTTTCCGAGCAAAGTATCGGTCTATATGAAACCCAGTGCGCTTTCTCATTTAGGAGTGATCATTTTGGAACGTTTTATTATTGTAATATTTCGGATTCTTGAAGCGGAAATAATTACGATTTTTAAGACCAAGAATGAAATAATTTTTCTCACCGATTTTTGTTTTTGCCAGTGGCAAGTGAGTTTTTGTGGCTATCTGAATTTTCTTCCTGTCTTCACACGTCATTTTTGACTACATAATCAACAATGCAATAAATGTTTAAGAGCCTCGACGAAGATTTCCGAAAGAATATTCTCTGCCTTGACAACTGTGCACTTGTATAATGATGACGTTCACCGAATGTAGGCAAACGCTGAGAATCCTCCCTAGGTTTATGATTGGTCTGTGATATTCAGCTTTTGTCTTGTAGAACATATCGGTGTTAGATCTGAAATAGGGTTGGGTTTTGATACGATCTAATCAAGAAACCCGGTTAGTTCTGAGCTGGGGTAGGGTTTTGATATGATCTAATTGAGGAACCCGGTTTAAGGAGAAGAGTTGCTACCTATCGCCTTTGGTACTCGGGATAAGATACTTAAATATAAACAAGGAATTCCTAACCTGGCTGGTAATTTTTCAGCACATTGTTGACTAGCTTAAATGATGTGATAAATAAAGGATTTATAAAGACGTATTTATAGTTTTCGTTTGTTCGTTTGTTGAAATTAAGTGAGTTCTCTATTCTTCCTTCTGTCACAGCAGACAAATTAGGAGAAATTCTCATAGAAAATGTATTTGATGAAACAAATAAAACCGAAAATATCTTGTCGCAAGTTTAAACATAGCCTAGGAAAGTTTTAATGCTTAAAAGACATCAAGAAACTACTGAAAATCAACTAATTATTGAATTTTTAAATGTTTCGTAATTATTGAATAAAGGGCGAATATTTTTTTATAAAGACGTTTCCAGTCCAAATTTTGGTGAAAAATCGTGTTTAATTGTGATTAGAGCCTTTCTTAATTAATCTGATAATTTATTTTATTTAAAAAAATTGTCCATGAACACTGACTTTTAAAAAGTCCTCGACATATGAGAAAAGATCCCTAAACTTGGATGAAGTTCAGTCTTGTTGAAAATTATTTGTCTCATTTATATTGTTTTATAGGAAGTAATCTTCCCGCCAGGCATCCCTGATAGTAAAATGAAATAGATAAAAAAAAGTTGAAACTAATGTTACTAGTGTAAAAATAGCAAATATGACACGAGAGAGACCGAGAAAAAAACTAAATTTTACCTTTTAAACTCATGCTTTACTCAAAGGATGAGTTTAAAAGGTAAAATTTAGGTTTCTGTTAATGAATGGTTTCTTGTAACATGTGCTTAGAACTATCAGTCCGTTTATCAGACTTGCTCGAGACAAAGAGGACATGAGTTCGAACTTCATTAAATCCTTATCCTTTATTATTTCCAATATGTACATTGTTTTAGATTAACATTCCGAGGAAATTTCAATAAAAATTAAGCTAAAAGAAAATACTAATCAACATTAATGATATTTTTCCACAAGATTTTTTTCTGATGAAGATATTTTTCTGTTAAATTTTGAATTTACATGTAAGGGATTTTCTGCAACCAAGTTTTGACAGAAGTTTCAAAGAATTCATTGCTGTGGTTTATTATTTATTATGTGGGTTGTATTGAATTCTAGTCCAATTTTTTTGCGCTGTCAGTTTATAATTTTCTTCAGTTACAATTAAGAGATCATGATTGTCAATTGAAGATAGTCATCCCAAATCAGGAGATTTTTTTCCAATAAGATTTTCCGACTAAAACTGAATATTGCTGTTATTTCATGACAATTAAGACTTAACTTTTATAGACAATGCAGATATTCCTTGTCACTTTTAATACCTTTTTTAATCTGTAAAGCGTGTAATAAGTCTCCTTTATTCTCTCAATTTAATGGGTCACACAAATTGAATAAAAGATTTAATTTAACATTAAATATTCATAAAAGAATTGTTAAAACTTTGCCTACTACAACTCGGCGAGGGGATAAAAGGGATTTTTTATTGCAACAAACTGCCACGAGCAGAATGTGACACAAGATCGATATTTAAGGGGGGTCAAGGTGGTTTTAATTCCTTAATTTTTCCTTCTCCTAGATTGGTTAACTTACCAAGGTTAAAGAGCACAGTCTGTCCTATTATTTCCCCATAGCAGATGGATTCATGCCTTTTTAAAGGGCATTAGCGCAAAGTGAAAGATTACGAAATAGGTGAGGAAAGAAACAGAGAAGCAGAACAGCTAAGCCGGTTGCGCATATCCTAAAAGAGAAAGTAAGCGTGACCTAGAAATTCCCTTTAGACCTTATCTCATTCCACTTACATTCCCTAGCTATTTTTGCATCAGGGTTTTTTTTTCTTATTTTAACTGATTCTCTTCTGTTTCATTAATCAATTTATATTTGGAAAACTCTACTCACTCAGATACAAGAAAGGCGTCTCATAACGATAAACGCCCTGGGCGACTGGCGTGATCCCGAATCCTTTGACCGTTTCCATCGTAACTCCTTTTTTTAATCTCGTGTACCGTATACATCCTTGTCTTCTCCCATTTCCAGTCTATTCAAAAACACGATACGTACTTCTAATAATATACAAAAGCATGAATGTAAAATACCCGTTTCTCTCTCTCTCTCTCTCTCTCTCTCTCTCTCTCTCTCTCTCTCTCTCTCTCTCTCTCTTCCCTCTAATCACATAAAAAGCATGTGCTCATCTGCTTTCACACCTGCTTCGTACATCGACATTCAACGACATTCATACACTTCATTTTTCCCCTTTTTTCTTATTAATAGATTGCCACGCGTGACACATATTTTGACGTACGCATGTTATAGTTTCTAGCGTGTTATTCTTTTTAGTGAAAAATACTAACTTATACGTAAACAGACACACATCGACAAAACATAATAACTAGACACACATTGACAAAATGCAAAAGGAAACACACATCGTCGAAATACAATAAACAGACACACATTGACGAAATGTCATTTTCTTCCATAATACCTATACCCACTGCAGATACGATAAACTCCCTCAGGTTACTGGCTGTAATTTCAGTTTCCGGCTCCGAATCGGTGATATTCGTTAACGTTAGTATGAACCTCGAAGAAATAAAGAGTCTATCCTTTAACCATTTGTCATGTGCTTGTAAAATACGTATATTTTGGAGTACATTCTCTTTGTTCTTTGAACAAGTACAACACACATATCCTTTTGTTTTCTATTACCCCCCCCTCTCTCTCTCTCTCTCTCTCTCTCTCTCTCTCTCTCTCTCTCCTGATATATATATCTTTCACACACACACTATCTATCAAATTCATTTTCTTTCGAATATACTCACACACACTCTCAAACATATGCCACTCATCCAGACTTTTGCAATCAGGTTCTGTTTGCTTTTCTTGCTTTTCTTCTTCTTCACATTATCATATATATATATATATATAATATATATATATATATATATATATATATATATATATATATATATTATTCTCTGACACCTTCTCATCGTCGTATTTCTGTGCACTGATGCGATGGTTTACAGTGAGCAAGAGGTGCTTGACTCACTAATGTACAAATACGAATTTATCTTACTTGATATCACCCAGAATTCTCATTCCCTGCATACATACTCTTCGCCAACCCTGTAATGATACGCTGCTACCATTCGCCAAACACTAGCTTTAGATAGTTTTAGGGGTTGGGTCCTGCGTGTTGCAGAACCAAATTGTAAGACACGGTACTGCTTGGCACTGCAAGACGACGTGGGTGGAGGAAAGATTATGAAGCGCTAAACGGAGGATGGAGCATTTATTTGAGATATTATTATATTATTATTATTATTATTATTATTATTAAGAAGAAGAAGAAGAAGAAGAAGAAGAAGAAGAAGAAGAAGATAATAGAAATCTAAACCGCCAAAAAGAAATAAATACCGAATAAAGTCACATAGTGGACTGCGGCATCGCAGTTAGCGAGTTCAAACTTCAGTCGCGCTATTAAGTTTACATTCGGACGAATACCCTTGGGTAAGGTATAGACTCCCCCATCGCTCCAGCTATTGGTTAAATAGTTCAACTACTGTTCTTCTATAAAGGAAAGTGTTTGCATTAAATAACCCATAAAGGTTGATATGCACTTAAACAAAGAAAACAAAAAACCAAAGAAATCACACACACACACACACACACACACACACACAACACACATATATGTATATATATATATATATATATATATATATATATATATATATATATATATATATATATATATATGATATGTAATATTGTTCCAGTTCACAGTGCATAGTAAAATAGTGCTCAGCTCCAAATATCAGGCGAGGGCATCCCCAGGGCGTATTGGCTAATGTGTTGTACTGTGAGAACTTAGTAAGCGAGTTCGAACTCCAGTCTCGCTATTAGGTTCACTTATGTACTTGGGAAAGGTGTGTAAGCTCTCATCCTCCAGCTCTGGGTTAAATAGTACTGTTCATCTACAAGAATGGCTATGTCATTAAATAACCCATGAACGTTGATATGCCATTAAAGAAAGTAACCAAAACAACCTAGCCAATAATTCATTGATTGAATAAAAACATGTTATGGTCTGTCCGTTTTCTTGTCTAAAATTAGTGATAAAAACTGTCAAAAAAAATAAAATACATTTTCACCATAAGTTTTCATTCTGAAATAAAATAGACAATTTTCATAGCTGTAACCCGGGTGGGGGCAAAGTCAAGGATTCAAAAGAGACATTACATCCTGGGGGTGAGGCACAAAAGTGAGATTGGGGGAATTTCTACCATTTATAATGCTAATCTGCTTTATAGCTCATAAGCTGCTATATTTTTTCATAGTAAGTGGGATATGTGAATTAGTAAAAAAAATATAGGGGGTTAAATTTTCCGTTTCTAATTTTCCTTAATCCCTTAGGGTAAATTCCCTTTTTTTCGTTTTCACTTTTGGTAAATTTCGTTTTTGTTTTTGCTTCTTTTAATTGTATTTCACGGTTAAATTGCAAAACATCTTCCAATAAATATTATTAAAACAGAAAACAAATGAAAAATTCTAAGTTTTATCACATTTAAAGAAATAGCTCTCAAACATTTTCTATAATTTTTGAGTTGTCTTTCACCTTCTCCGTGTCAATATAAGTAGATACATCTATTTATTCTTATGTTATTAAACAAAAGAAATGTCCTCAGATTCTGTTGTGTGTGTTCATTATCACTCATCTCAAGTACACCTCCCACGCCAATATAAGTTGTCAAATCTACCTCTTCTCAACTTATAAAGCAATCAAAAATTCTTCATGTTCTATTGAGGGAGTTAATTTTCTATCTCAGTCAACCCTAGTCACCACAATAAATCTTCGAAACAAGCCGAAAGAATTTTTGAAAATCTTTTTACTTTTTAGCTTTTGATCTTGATATGAAAGCGACTAAAATATTAAAGTATATTCTACCCCTCTCTGGAGAGGGTCAGGGTGAGGGACTTTTTATCAAATTTTAGGAAAATATTTCAAATACTGTAATGCGTAAAAATCCAGAAAGTGTAATGATTATTATCATAATAATTATGCTAATCACCAATTTGCTGCATTTTCTTATTATGTGATTTACCCCCCCCCCTCTCTCTCTTTATGCTGTCAATTTCTCCTTCTTTTCTTGTCCTATATAGCATGTCTACATTATCTTTCGGGTGTAAGACCTAGTACACATCAGTAGATCATATCCCCCCCTCTCTCTCTCTCTCTCTCTCTCTCTCACACACACACACACACACACACACACACACACACACAACCTCTCTCTGTTTTTGTGTAGTTTTTCTTGTATAAAAATTAATTTTACTTGATTTTTATTATATAACAACAGATTCACATACAAATCTTATAGGAAGTCAAAGCTGTTAATATTATCCACTCTTTGCGAGTTAGCAAGTCTCCTCGGGACATGAAATGATTTTTACCAATACTGTTTTCTGGACAGTTTCTGATTTCAAATTCCTCCAGTCTTTTTCCAAAACATTTCCGAACCGTTCCAAGAGCATCAACTACAATTGGTATCACTCTTATGTTCCACTGTTTCTTTAGCTTGCTGCAATCGCTTACTATGTGATCAACCGTTTCGTCTTTGTCTCCACACATCCTGCACTTGCTATTCTGTGTCGTCTTATCTATTTTCGCCATGATATGGTTGGTCCTTATGTAATTATTTTGTGCTGCTATTATAAGAGATTCTGTTTTTCTCTTCAGGTTTGCCTTTCTTTACCATGTCCAGATATCCCCCAGTGCAATCTCTCCAGTTTATCGCTTGAAGTATCCACAAACTTTTTTTCTTCCCATTTCTGTTTTCTACTTTTTCTACTTTTCTGTTTATCCATATTGTTATTACTGGTTGCAGTAATTAGCCTGTCTTTGTTCTTTTTAGTGTATTCTTTGAGTCCCCGACAATTTTCATTGTTAGTGATATTTCCTCGCCCTATTTTTATGACACATAAAGTCTATCTATGTCATCTCTAGTATTTAATGTCGAGTGCATCGTCATCAATTTTCGATTCCAAAATCCAGTCTTATATCCTGGCTGTATATATTTATGCTTTGTAAAGAGTTTTCTCATCCTTTTCCGTCTTGATATCATCTATGTAAATATGTGAGTTTTTTCCTGTAATTTTGTGAATTTGCTGCCTTCCGTCCATTTTCTAAGTATCTAGTTGAGTGGCATCATTATATCTTGTATATCTTTAAACATCTAATTATTCCAGTTTGCTGAACTAAATCATAGACCTTTCTCTATTCTATACCATGCACTGGCTATATTTTTTCCTTGTTTTAACCTCCTTGAGAATGTGCTTCTTCCCTTGCGATATCCTTTCGGTTTTTTTTCGGAAATCGTCCGCCGCAATCAAGCGAGTATAATATTTCTTCTTTTATCTTTGCTGATAGAATTTTCCACATCACAGTTACTGGCCTATAGTTACTAGGGATGGTTCCTTTCTGTGGGTCTTTCTTGACCAAGGTAGTGTTCTCTTCCGTCATTTATTGGTGTATGTTTGCTTCTTGTACGCATTTACTCAATTGCCGAGCCAATATCAATGGCCAGTTTTTTTTCCAAGTTTTTTCCATTTTTGAATTGATGTTAGTGAGTCCAGGTGTATGTTTGCCTCGGGGTCTTTTTCAAGTCTTTGCAATTATTCTTTCATGTTATTCATCCATTTTATGTTCTTTCTTTGTCACATCTCGCTCTAAAAAGTGTTGTCTCCTTTGCATTTGCGATGTTGAGTTCTTAGATATTTTGGTTTTCAGTGTTTTGTGTTTCATCTCGTTTAGATGTCTCATATTGAGTATATTCTTCTCGACTTATCTGTTCACATATTTCCATCATCTAGAGATTATCTCAAGATTACTGGATGTGATGGGTAAATTATCGCTATTTTGAATTATCAATTTCACGCATTGTTTGTTTCAGGATTTGTCTACTGTGCATCAAATCAGGCACTGTTTTTGAGGAAAATACAAGGATGACGCCATTTACTTGTCCAAAAATTTGGAAACGGCATGCTAGAAGCTCCAATAAGATTTTAGAGAGTTTGGGTGTCAATCAGAGGACAGCATAGACATTTCGAAAAGAGTTAGATGAGTCCAATGGTTTAAAAGCACGGAAGTTCGGAAAACTCACTGAGCGTTCTGATGATTAAAAAAAAACGAATTTGTTGGTGAAATCCAGGTCATCATTGACAACTATCCAAATAATAAATCAGGTCCATATTCAATGATGTGGACGTGTCTGAATTTCTTGTCAGGCTGGTAATGCAATTGGAAAATCTCTATTTCTCATACAAGAAGAGAAAGGAGCACTTATTATCCCTGTACTGAAGGCAAGGATAACGGCAAGGATTACCAATTTTAAGCAAGGAAACCGTCGGAAAGACTTGCAGGAGATTCCGAAATGTTCTAGAGGTCGTAGTTGAAGCCAATAGTGATTTCTTTAAATAAATATAGTCTATAGTATTTCAATATATTTCCATGTAATTTTAGTAAATATATCTGATAATGGGAGATTTCATAGTTATTTTCATTTTTACGTAATTTAGACGACAACTTACCCATCACACCTTGTATTTCTAAGATTTGATGATTTTTTGGGATGTACACGGTGTTTTTGAAAAAAATTATATAATTTCGTAATCTAATAACCAATTCTTGTTTAAATGATCTCAGATTCTAACAGCCTGTGTAGAAACATCTCAAAATTCTATATTTAATGTTTAAATGTCTTTTCTTTTCCTGTGAATAGCACTATACTTGAAAAAAAAACCCGATAAACATTAAGCATAGGATTTTGAATTGTTCCTACACATGCTGTTAAAATTTGAGATCATTTGAATGCGAATTGTTTAAGTGTACGAAATTATATAACTTTTTTGGGAACACCCTATATATATATATATTATATATATTATATATATATATATATATATATATATATATATTATATATATATGTGAAAGAAAAATGGGAAGATTATATCAGTGAGACCGGATATGAGGTCTTCGAATTAGTAAATATCAGACTGGCGAGGCAAGAAATGGTGAAATAAATTAATATCTACACCAAGGAATTAATTTATTCGTATACACACACACACACACACACACACACACACACACATATATATATATATATATTATATTATATATATATAACCTTGGGTGTCAATCAGAGGACAGCGTAGAAAGTTCGAAAAGAGTTAGATGAGTACAATAGTTTAAATCTTGGGTAGGTAACCAGTCTAGGAGAAGGAAAACTCTGAATTCAAAAATCCTGATGTCAGTTGTTGATTGGGTTTGTGGCATTCCTTGTACACCAATTCTTACCTATCGACTGTGCCAAAAAAGAGCGGAATGGTCCAACACAAGCCTTCACCACTAAAAACAAAACACTGTGCTGGTTGTTCACTGAATGAACACTCATGCGTCGAAAATCGACGAGAAAGTCCACACACACACACACACACACACACACACATAATATATTATATATATATATATTAATATATATATATTATATTCAGAAATCAGAATTTAAACAATGGTGTCTGTACAGCTGAGAAGCTTAAAATAATAAAGTAATGATGTCTGGACGAATCAAATCATTTCTATTTTGTGTAATTTTCTTAAGAGTTTTGTACACATGGTGATATGATATTTGGTATTCCTATTAAATACAAATAATTTGTAAGTTTATCTAACCCGTAGATAGGAGCCTAACAGGTACTCTGGGTACTACACCACGGAGTGGGCCTGGGCGTAATGACAATGAAGGGATACTCCACATTCCCCAGATCTACAGAACTGAAGTCTCACCTTTATATGCTGTTTGGTGTCATGCCAGGGACACGCATGATTTAATTTCATAGTCATTGAATATAGAAGCCATACTATGGGATTTACAGGCATCAACACCAATCTGTCATCACCTGACTATAGAAATATCAGGCGCTAAGTGAATATAACTAAAAAGAATTATGTAAAAAAGCTTTCATTTTTATTATAATTTTTAAAAACTTTGTTTACGTATTTATGGCGCACAAATCTACTTCTCGACGCGCAGCAGTGTGATGCAGCCAATAGTTTAGGAACCACCGGTAGAGACTCAAAATTACTAAATAATGTTTATCATAATTATAATAATTTATAGCATAAGATATTTATAGTAGGACGATAAGTACTCTCTCTCTCTCTCTCTTTTCTCTCTCTCTCTTCTCTCTCTCTCTCCTCTCTCTCTCCGTGCGCGCGTGCGTGTGTTCGTGTGTGCGTGCGAGTCTTTAGTAAGATGCGTGGATGCACAGTGAAAGAGGATTTAAACAGGAGTCAATGCGTAAAGCAATTTTGATAAATCAAGAACTCGGGGAAAGTCTTAATAGAATTTAAAAGAATTTTATCTCAACTCTGACATCTTGATAAGTCTGTTATATATAGAGATGTATATGCGCGATTTTTACTGTGCATAAAGAGAAATATAAAACACTCACAGAAGTCGTGGTTACCCGGGATAAAAATAATATCAGAATGTACATTAAACAGATATTTATTCTCGAAGAGTATTGAAATAAATTCTTCTCAGAATGCACGTTTGTTAACTAAAATAATCAGAAATTAAATTCAAGCCTAAGTTTCAAATGTTTAACTCATCAAGTATTGTATATCTAAGTAAGAGTCTTTTGAGTAAAAATGATAGACAAATTAAGAAGTATTGTCGTATTAAGTAGAATGACTGTTCTATTAGGTAAGTAAAGTCGGCGGAGTGGCTAATAGTCGATATCAGTTGGACAGCTAGGGAGTCTATCCCCTTTTCACCTTGCGCTAGACCAGGGAGATTGTTTTTGCGTCTGAAGTGGAGAGCGAAACCTACCATCAGCTCCTCACTTTACTGTGCTACTCATGCGTTGTTAGTGAGGGTCGTATTGAACCCGGATTTTTGTGGTTGCTCTACCGACTGAGTAATGAGATATAATTGAGTTCAATCTTATCTATCTATCTATCTATCTATCTATCTCCTAAGAAACACTAAAAAATAGATTTGTGCCACCAGGTGCACGACTACACTTCCGAAGCATTTTTGAATTTGTTCCATGGATGAATTAAACTTATAAAAAAATTATTTCCTGGATTTAGTGCCTGTGGATACCAACTTTATTTGCTTTCTGTAAAATGAGTCTGATTAATTTTTATTCCAAACAATGTCCATCAATAATTCTGACTCTCATTAATTCAGTAATTTCTTTTCTTAGTTTAGCGTAAAACTGTTCAGCAACTCCTCATAATACAAGATTCAGCCAATCTCTATATTGATACACGTGTTCCTTAATCTTCCGACCGTTATCATCTTGCAGTACCACCTGGTTAAAGATGTAACCGTCCAAATCGTCCAAAGATGAAATGCAAAAATGTAAATCTGATTATCTAGAGTTGCTCTCCGCCAAATTCTTATTTCTTATGAGTGTCGTCACCTCAGCTAAATAATGAACCATTCTGTATTTATGATAAGAAAGAAAGAAAGGTAAGAAAAAGTACATTGTATAAGAAAAATTTATAAGAAAAAAGAAAGAATGACAGTAGTGAAGATACATATATATATATATATATATATATATATATATATATAGAGAGAGAGAGAGAGAGAGAGAGAGAGAGAGCTGGTGAACACGCGGAAGCGTAAACGCTATTCTATTTCAATCGAAAATAATGAAAAGATGAAAAGAAGGAAGAAAAAAAAAGGTTATTATAATTTTTACATATTGAAATATTTTTGCAATAGTTCTTAAGTAAACATACCAAACGTTGTAATAATTAATCATCATGCTGTGGTATATCCACAGGTCCTGCTAATATAATATGAATTTCTGTAATTCAAATAAATTTTTCTGTTAACCGAAGGAGTGAAGTGATCGGGGAAAGATATACAATACCTCATCATCTACAGTACACAATTATAATGGACGACACCAAACTCATTTGTTTCTTTATTACTTTGACCAATGTATGTATTTCATATCAATAAAACAATAAAACGGTTTCTCTCACATACTCTTTCTCTCGCTTACTCTCTTCTCTCTCTCTTCTCTCTCTCCTCTTTATTCTCCTTTTATCTCTTTATATACATACATATACATATATATATATAAGAGATTTTGGTAAATATCATGGAATAGTCCAAGTCTTCTGGTTGTTTTTTCTTATGTCGGGGTCCAAATAGTAGAGAATATGCCTCATATATTCTCTAGCGCGTCCATGATCCTCTTTAGCGGATTATGTGCGGTTGTGATATATATATATTATATACATATATATATATATATGTGTGTGTGTGTGTGTGCGTGTATATATATATATATATTATAATATATATATATATATATATATATATTATTAGAGAGAGAGAGAGAGAGAGATAGATGGATAGATAGATAGATAGATAGATTTATGTGTGTCTGTGTTTGTGTCCGTGTCCGTATGTGTTGAAAGTCTCAGAAAAATTCATATCATTTCATAATGTAATACCTTGACCAATTCTCTCGTTTAAATTATCTCATATTTTAACAGCAGAAATAACTCTATGGTTGATGTTTTATCTTTTCGGTTATAGAGTGCATTCAATAGAAAAGGTGTTTAAACATTAAACATAGACTGTTGAGTTATTTCTACACATGCTATTAAATTTTGAGATCATTTAAATGGAATTGTTCAATTTATTAGATTATGAAATGATATCAATTCTGTTGAAACACCCTATACATCTCAAATGATATCAAATTTTTTAAAAACACCCATATATATATATATATATATATATATATATATATATATATATATAGTATAATGTCTGTGTGTGTGTGTGTGTGTGTGTGTGTGTGTGTGTGTGTGTGTGACAAATACATGGATCTTGTCAGAGAGATGAAAAAGCTATGAAACCATGACGGTGGTACCATTGTAGTTTGTGTGCTTGGAAAGGTCCCCTAAGGCCTGGAAAAGATATATAGGAAACTGAAAATCAGAAGAAGAATCAAGACTGTCCACAGCACTGCTAAAATCATCAAGAATACTTTGAAGGTTTCTGGAGAGCTGGTGTGTCATATCTCATTCGCTTTGCTATCTGGAATTTTTCAAATACTTCACTTTTCATGTCACGTCTTCCGCGCTGATATTTCATAAACGAAATTTCAAAAAGTCATTTGAACCAGCTGCTGCTGCTGCTGCTGCTGCTTCACGATGACCCTCAGCAATCTGATCAAGACAAGACCAGAAGTTGGTCGAGGCAGTCAAGCATCGTCAAATTTCAACTGCCTGACTTTGAAAAATGAAAAAAAAATCGATTGACCATAATTAGAAAAGACAATTAAAGTAAAACTTTTCATTAAAAAAGAAAACAGCAATGTGGAGAATACACTTCTTCAAATTTGCTCTTTTTCACTTGAATGAATTTTTTTTCTAATTTTCCAATTTTTTCCAGCTTTCCTCTTTCAATTTTCATCAACTTCATGAATTGAACAAAAATTAACAATAATTACATAAATGTTTTTATTAAACTTTAAAATAACAAAATATTCTACTAACTGAAATAAAAAGCATCACTTGAAAAAAGAAAGTAAAATAATTGTGACATTACTTTCTATATTTTATGTATATTAGTTTGAGTCACAAATAATTTTCATTTTATCAAAATATGATTTATTCATACGTAATTTAACAATGAATTGATTTAAAAGTGATACTATATTCGCCATTCTTCAAATAACTCAAATAATAATTTTCACTTGAAAACGGTTTTTGTCTTCAAACAAAAAAGATGAAAATCATTTAGTTAAGGTCGGGAGAATATAGTGGATGGGATTGAACAGACCAGCCATAATTTTTCCTGTTTTGATTGTTGTTGAGTGTGGCCTTATGTTATCATAGAGAAGCGCAACTTTTCTTCTCTTGACAAGTGTGGGGCGTTTTCTTAGAAAATTTTCATACCAGGTTGCAGCTGTTTATTGTATAAGTCTGTATTGAGTGTCTGATTGCGGTTTAAAAACTCAAAATCATAATAATGCGGTGATCTCACCACAACACACAGCATAACCCTTTCTTCCATGAAGCTGCAAAGATTTATCCGTGTCAATCCATTGACTTTTGCTTTGAGCATGGTCCTAAATGATCCATTTTTTCATCAGATATAATGATATTCTTAAGAGACGAGTGAAACTGCCTTGAAAGAAAACTTGTCACTATGGATATGCGATTCTTCATTTTCTTATAATAGTATGAGTACCTAAAACGCCTAGCTTACCCACTTTTCCTATCTTTTCCAAGTGGGTCAAATTGTGGATTGAGATGTTGTTTTAGGTAAAGTAACCAATTTTTGAGTACTGTTGCTCGACTGCATTCCACCAATTATCTTAAATGTTCTTCATTGAGGTCTGATGAGTTCCTGCCTGGGTTATGCTTTAATAAAGTATACAGAATGGAAATTTGTGAAACCATTTTCGGGCTTTATGGTCAGTAAAAACACCTTGGCATAAAACACTACACATTTTCTGGGCTTGTTTCAGTAAGTTGGTTTCTTGTTATTTGGAGCGGAGGAAGGGAATGATGCACTGAAAGGTGTGAGGCAGAGATAGGGGCTAGAGGCGCGTCGGAGATGTCACCAACAACGCAATAGATTGAAAGTTACCGGTGGGGCAGATTTGGATTAAAGGATTTGATAGGGGGACGCCAGCAAGCGTGTGTAGCGTGAGGCGTGGTGATGAACGTTCAGAAAATTTCTAATGTTTTGTGCGTTTCAAAGTTTTCTTTGATTTTTAGGTTTTCGTGTATTTTTTTGTTAGTTATCCTTTATCTGTTTTTAATATTGTTTTCTTGAGTTACGTTTATGCGATGGAATGGCATTAGGTGGAAAAATCCAGGCCTTTGTTTTATGGGCTTTGAATTCGCAATAAGCTAATTCGCATAGATGGCTAAATCTTAACAGTGTGGCAGGTTTTACGAGAGATTCATGAAGTGAAGGTGAATGTTATGTCGAAAGTATATCATGTGCGTGAAGAGGGGCGTTTTGGAGTGTCGTTTGTTTTATCGATCCTGCGGTGTTCATACGTTTTGGTCTAAGTTTTGTTAATGTTTACACCGATGTAACTTTTGTTTAAAATTGTATTAATGCTGCGTTGGAATGTTTGGGGTTGTTTGTGCGTTTTGGAGAAGTTGGTGAGATTTTTAATGGTTTGGGATATAGTCTGCATGATTTTTGGTAATATATGGTTATTCGTGTAATCGATTATCGTTTTGTTATTGGATATAAAGGTCAGGTTCAGTTTTACTAAATTTGTAATAGTAATTGAACAATAAATGTTATATTGGACACAAAGTCATTGCGAATTTGAATTTTTGACTATTATTAGATGGCGCACCTACGCTTTATCTTCTGTTTCTGTTTTTACACTCCAAACGGGAAGTTGATAGGAAATCAAGAACATCTCTACCTACAATTGAAATGGGAGATCACAAACATATCCTGACGTAACATTGAATTTTCAAGATTTGAAATTTAAATTCTCTACGGAAGTTCATGAATGCTTCTTTGCCGATCATTGTTTATTGTTAGAAACGGCTTTCTCGATGAGAATCCCCCTTTCGCCTGGGGACAAATCTTTTTTACATCAGAAATTTCTGGTCCAATAACATGCATACAATTTGGCAGTTAAATGAAATCGTTTGGTCGTCTATCGAGGAAGACAAACAACGATTATTAATATATATATATATATATATATATATATATATATTATTATTATATATTTAGAGAGATTGATTGATAGTGGAGAGAGAGAGAATATACTTATATATATATATATAGAAGAGAGAGAGAGAGAGAGAGAGAGAGAGAGAGAGAGAGAGAAGGAAAGAGAGAGAGAGAGAGAGAGAGAGAGAGAAAGAGAGAGAGAGAGAAAGAACATAAATCTTTGAATAAGTAAGGTAAATCGTTTTCAGATTGCTGCCTACTAGTTAATTCTGCTGTCTATTATGGCCTTGTATCTTTCCATTTTTTTTTCTTTCTCTTTTTTTTTCTTTTCTTTCTCAATTTTGTCCGCGTTCTCGAATTTAATTTTTGTATTTTTTTCTTCCATAACCTACTGTTTATTTTTTTTTCATTTCCACTTAGTGATTACAGCTTCCAAGAAAGAAAAACTATTTCTTTTACATATTCCTGATTTTTTCATTTTTTTGCCCCTCTCCAAACGTTTTTATCATCCTCAGTCACATTCTATGTCATAATATATATATATATATATATATATTATATATTTTATAATATTGTGTGTGTGTGTGTGTGTTGTGTGTGTGTGGTGTGTGTTGGTAAGGATAAGTATATATGCCCTATGTAATTACTGTTCATGTAGTATTGAAGGAGCGAAAGTTAATCCATCTATTTAACAGCAATTCAAGTTAATAAAACTAGTTGCATCTTTTTCTATAAGCATATGTTACGCTATTTTCTATGGTAACCTAAATACTACCTTGTCGAAGGGGTAGAATACGCCTGATTGTTTTCCATGCAGAGTGGTAAATCCATTTGAGTGGTGAAACTAACTGTTTGATGGAGGCTTCAGTTCTGTATTTTAAGGATTTGGGTACCCTTTGCATTGTCATTACCACAGGTTCTCTCTAGTAGTAATCCGGAGTGATGACTTGTTGGCCCCATCTATGGGTAAATAGATTTTGTTTAAAAATTATTCCTATTTAATAGACCAAAAGAAAAAACACTCTTCAGAAACAACTACACAAAATATAAATGCAGGTACAATGACGCAAATTGCTAATCTAAGAAATAAAATGAACCCTTGGCGGGTTGACAATGTCCTTAAAATCGTTATGCAATTATCAAATGCATGGCCAGATTTGAACTCGTCTGCTGCCTTCCTTTTTTCTGTGCCACAAGAAACTCTGCAAATAAACACCAACAAGAGAACATTCCTAACTTTTTAATAGAAGAAGTTGGATGACACAACATAAAACAACTAAAGTAGAACAGCACCCAGTCTGTTTTTAAAAACTTTGATTCGAAAAATGAGGTTTTTAATCACTACTAATGACGTCACGTGTATACGCTTAGAAACTGTAATGCTTACATTTATGTTTGAAAAACGCTCTGTTAATGTTTTAGCAGGACCGACTAATGGTTGTAAGGTGCATTCTATAGATTACAGCAATTAGTGGAGAATATTTTTATTTAATGCGGATTTTTTCTCATTATTATAGATAATCTCACTATACATTTTTGATAATGACCACAATGGTCGAAGTAGTCCAAGTGCAAGCGAGGAAAATATTTCCGTAAGTTTTACGTCTGTATTTGTGATATCTGATAAGGAATATGATTAAATACTAGATAGACAACTACGTATATATAGATAATTTCCAACTCAACTCATTCAAAAACATTATCACTTTTGAACAAAAATGTCTCTTCCTTTTTATCATATTGTCTTGAGAAGGTTGTCTATAACCAAAACGGTTTGGGGACGCTCGAATTAACTCACCTATGATAAACTTTCCATCCTTAACATCCCGTGTTTGGTCTAAATTTCCATCACACACACACACACACCCCACACACACACACATATATATATATATATATATATATAATTATGTGTGTGTGTGTGTGTGTGTGTATGTATATTGTATAATGTATGATGATGCACGTCCCAGATAATTAATGCAGCGAGAATGAATATGAACGTTGGCATGACCGATCTAATTTTTACCTTTTTGATACTGGATGTTTTTTTGTCAAGTTATTGTGGCTTTTATAGCTTCTGCCCTAAAAGACTTGTGAATTGAAGCAACTTACTCGAAAGTATCAACAGGTATATCCAGAGCTACATATTATTTTATTATTATTAATTATTATTATTATTATTAATTCATTCCCTGCATTAAATTATCTGGGGGACTGCATCATTCATACATATACATCATACATACATACACACACACACACACACACAATATATATATATTATATATATATATATATATGTGTGTGTGTGTGTGTGTGTGTGTGTGTGTGTGTGTGGGATTTAAAGACAAAACACGGGGATGTTACATTGGATGGAAGTTTATCATTGTGGTAATGTTCGACCGTCCAACGTTTTTGGTTTTATAGACACCTTCTTCAGAACAATATGATAAAGGAAGAGACCTTTTTTGTGGTTCAACAGATGATAGATTGTTTTTTGAATGAGTTGAGTTGGAAATATCTATATATAGTTAATGTGTCTTATCTAGTATTTTTATCATATTTCTTATCAGATATCACAAAAATACAACGCTGTAAAAACTGACGGAAATATTTTCTCGTTGCAGTTGGACTACTTTCGACCATTGTTGGTCATTATCAAAAATGGTAAAGTGAGAATATATAGAATAATGTGGGAAAAAATCCGCATTAATAATATATTTCTCCCTAATTTGCTGTATCTTAGAATGCACCTTAACAACCATTACAGCGCGTCCTGTAACTTTAAGCAGAGCGTTTTTCAAACCATTAAATGTAGCATTCAGTTCTAAGGCGTTACACGTGACGTCATTAGTACGTGATAAAACCTCATTTTCGAATCAAAGTTTAAAATACAAGACTGGGGTTTTGGCTGTCCATACTTTAGTTTGTTTTGGTTGTCGGTCATCCAACTTTCTTCTATTTAAACAGTTATGGCATGTACTCTCTTGGTTTTTATTTCAGAGTTTTCTTTGTGGCACAGAAAAAGATAGCAGCGGAAGACGAGTTCAAATTCTGGCCATGAGCAGTTTGATTAATTGCATAACTGATTTTAAGGACAATTGTCAACCCGCCAAGGGTTATTTTATATGTCTTGAGATTAGCATTTGCGTTTCATTGTACCTGCATTTATATTTTTGTGTATTGTTTCTGACAGAGTTGTTTTTTTTCTTTTGGGTCTATTAAATAGGAAATAATTTTTAAACAATCTAATTTGACCCATAGATGGGGCCCTAAAAGTAACTATCACTCCGGATACTACTAGAGAGAACCTGTGAGTAATGACAATGAAAGGGTACTCCAAATCCTTATATACAGAATGGAGCCTCAGCCATCAGATACAGTAGTTTCACCACTCTAATGGGGATTTTCCACTCGCTGGAAAACAAAATCCAGCCCACGTTATTCTTTAACCCCTGTCGACAGTAGTATTTAGGGTTCAATAGAAAATAGCGTAACATATGCTTATAGAAAGGATTGCGAATAGTTTTTATTACTTGAATTGCTGCTTAGAATAGATGGATTTAATTTCGCTCCTTCATCGTACATGAATTCATAATTACATAGGTGCATATATTTATCTTACCACACACCACACAACACACACACACCACACAACACACACCATATATATATATATATATATAATAATATATATATATATAATATATAATGACATAGATGTGACTGAGCTGATAAAAAAACGTTGGAGGGCAAAAATGAAGAAAAATCAGATATGTAAAAGAGAAATAGTTTTTCTTCTTGGAAGCTGTAATCACTAGTGGAAATGAATAACACGTAGGTATGGAAGAAAAATAACAAAAAATAAATTGAGAACGGAAAATTGAAGAGAAAGAAAGGAATAAAGAGAAGAAAAAAAACATGGAAAGATACGAAGGCCATACGTCAGCAGGAATTATAGCGTAGGCAGCAATCTGAAAACTGATTACCTTACTTATCAAAGATTATGTTCTTTCTCTTCTTCTCTTTCCTCTTCTCTCTTCTCTCTCTCTTCTCTTTCTCTCTCTCCTCTCTCTCCTCTCTCTCTCTCCTCGTCCTCTCTCTTTCTTTATATATATATATATATATGTTATCTCTCTCTCTCATATCAATCAATCTTATATATATATATAATATATAATATATATTTATAATATAATTATAATATTATTATAATTCGTTTGTTTGTTGTCTCTATAACGACCAAGATTCATTTAGAGCTGCAATTTGGTATGCATGTTTTATTGGACCCAGGGGAGAGTTCTGATGTAAAATTTGTTCCCAGCGAAAGGGGATTTCTCATCGAGAAAGCCCGTTTCTAACAATACATGATAGGCAAAGACGATCATGAAACCTTCCGTAGAGAATTTAAATTTTAATCTCTGTACAATTGCATGTTACGTTCCAGGATATGTTTGTTGATCTCCCATTTTCAATTGGTGGGGTAGAGATTTCTATGATTTCCTCATCAACCTTCTCCGTTGGAGTGTAAACGAGAAAGACAAAGATAAAGCTGTAGGTGCGCCCATCTATAATAGTCAATATTCCTAATTCGTCAATGACTTTGTGTCCATTTCATAACATTTAATTTTCAATTTTACTATACAAATTTTAGGTAAACTGGCCTGGCTTTTTATCCAAATACAACGATATCGATTACACGATAACCATATTAATTACAAAAACATGCAGACTATATCCCAACCATTAAAAATCCACCAACTCTCCCAAACGCAACAACAACCCAACTTTCCAACGCAGGCTTTATACAATTTTAAACAAAGTTACATCGGGTAAAAGAACAAACTTAGAAAACGTTTATTAGTGAAACCCGCAGATGATAAAGACAAACGACACTCAAAACGCCCTCTTCACGCACATGATATATTCGACATACATTAACCTACTCATGAATCTCTCGTAAAACCTGCACACTGTAAGGATTTAACGCCATTATGGCGAATTAGCGGTTATTGCGAATTCAAGCCCATAAAACAAAGGCTGGTTATTTTTTCCACCTAATGCCATTCATCGCAAAAATCGTAACTCAAGAAAATATTAAAACAGATAAAGGATAACTAAAAAAAAAATACACGAAAACCTAATAAAGAACTTTTGAAACGCCAAAACATAGAAATTTCTGGAACGTTCATCACCACTTTGCCTCAGCGCTTACACCCGCTGCTGGCGTCTCCCCTATCTAAAATCCTTTAATCAATGGCCACCGGGTTACTTTCAATCTATTTGCGTTGTTTGGTGACATCTCCGACTCGCTCTATTTCCCTATCTCTGCCTCACCCTTTCAGTGCATCATTCCTTTCCTCGTCCAAATAACAGAAATACTGAACAGCCCAGAAATGTGGTGGTTTATGGCCAAGGTGTTGTACTGAACCATAAAGCCGAAAATTGTTTTCAAATTTTCATTCTGTTGAATACGTTATTGAAAGATGAACCCCAGGCCAGGAAACTCTAGACCTCAATGAAGATATTTAGATAATCTGGGTGGAATGCAGTCGAAGCAAACAGTACTCAAATAATTGGTACTTTACTAAACACATCTCAATCCACAATTTTGATCCCCTTGGAAAAGATAGGAAAGTGGGTAAGCAGCGTTTAGGTTTACTCTACTATTGATTAAGATTAATGAGATCGATATCATAGTGACAAGTTTTCTTTTCAGGCGTTTCACTCGTCTCTTAAGAATATCATTATATTTGATGAAAATGGACATTTAGGACGATGCTCAAAGCAAAATCCAATGGATTGACACGGATAAATCTTTGCAGCTTCATGGAAGAAAGGTTATGCTGTGTGTGTGGTGAGATCACCGCTTTTAATTGGATTTTGGAGTTTTAAACGCAATCAGACACTCAATACGACTTTTACATAACAGCTGCAACCTGTTGTATGAAAATTTTCTAAGAAAACGCCCCACACTTTGTCAAGGAAAAAAGTTGCCTTCTCTATGATACATAAGGCCACACTCAACAACAATCAAACAGGAAAAATTAATGGCTGGTTCTGGTTCAATCCGCATCCCACTATATTCTCCCGACCTTAAACTAAATGATTTTCATCTTTTTTGTTTGAATGACAACGTTTTCAGTGAAAATATTATTTGAGCCTTTATTTTGAGAATGCGAATATAGTATCACTTTTAAATCATTCATTGGTTAATTTCGTATGATATCATATTTTGATAAAATGAAAATTATTTGTGACTCAAACTAATATCATAAAATTAGAAAGTTGTCACAATTAATTTTTACTTTCTTTTTATTCAAGTGATGCTTTTTTATTTCCGTTAGTAGAATATTTTTGTTATTTATAAGTTTTAAAACATTTATGTATTATTGTTAATTTTTTGTTCAAATTCATGAAGTGATGAATTGAAAAGAGGAAAGCTTGGAAAAAAATTGGAAAATTAGAAAAAAAAAAATTCATTTACAAGTGAAAAAGAGCAATTTGAAGAAGTGTATTCTCCACATTTTGCTGTTTTTCTTTTTAATGAAAAGTTTTACTTTATTGTCTTTTCTAAGTTATGGTCAATCGATTTTTTTTCATTTTTTCAAGTCAGGCAGTTGAATTTGACGATGTTGCTGGCCTCGACCAACTTCTGGTCTTGTTTTGATCAGATTGCTGAGGGTCATCGTGAAGCAGCAGCCGCAGCAGCAGCAGCTGTTCAAATGACTTTTGAATTCGTTATGAAATATTCAGGCGAAGCCGTGACATAAGAAGTGAAAGTAGTGAAAAATTCCAGATAGCAAGCGACTGAGTATGAACACCAGCTCTCCAGAACCTTCAAAGTATTCTTGATGATTTTAGCAGTGCTGTGACAGTCTTGATTTCTTCTTCTGATTTTTCAGTTTCCTATATATCTTTTCAAGGCTTAAGGGGACTTTCCAAGCACCAACTACAAATTGGTACCACGCATGGTTCCATAGCTTTTTTCATCTCTCTGAAAGATCCATGTATTTTGTTCACCCACAACACAGCAACACACCACACCACACACCCAGACATATATATATATAATATATATATATATATATATATATATATATATATATTATGGGGTGTTTTAAAAATTTGATATCATTTGAGATTTGTATAGGGTGTTCACAGAATTGATTACTCATTTCATAATCTAATAAATTGAACAATTTCTCATTTAAAATGATTCAAATTTTAATAGCCATTGTGTAGAAATACTCAACAGTCCTATTGTTTAATGTTTAAAACCCTTTTCTATTGATGGCAATCTCTATAACCGAAAAGAACAACATCAACCTAGAGTTTAATTCTGCTGTTTAAAATATGAGATAATTTTAAACGAAGC
>CM042141.1:21815909-21843409 GCA_023376005.1 Doryteuthis pealeii
GTCCTCCTTGAGGGTCATCGTAAGCACCGCCCAGCAGCGCAGCAGCTGTTTTTCAAAGACTGTTTTTGAAATTCGGATTATGAAATAATCAGGCGGAAGACGTTGACATTGAAAGAAGTGAAGGAGTGAAAATTCCAGATAGCAAAGCAATGAGATATGACACACCAGCTCTCCAGAAACCTTCAAATATTCTTGCATGATTGTAGCAGTGCTGTGGGACCAGGGTCTGGATGTCTTCTTCTGATTTTCAGTTCAATATATCTTTTCCAGGCCTTAGGGACCTTTCCAAAGCACACCCAACTACAAATTGGTACCACCGTCATGGTTCATGAGCTTTTTCATCTCTCTGACAGAGATTCCATGTATTTGTCACACACACACACACACAACACACACACACACAACACCGCACACACAGACATTATATATATATATATAATATAAATATATATATATATATAATATATTTATATGGTGTTTAAAAAGAATTTGATATCATTCGAGATGTATAGGGGTTATCGTGGTGTTTCAACATAATTGATATTCATTTACAAGTATTAATCTAATAAATGGAACAATTCTCATTTAATGATTCAAAATTTAATAGGCATGTGTAGAATAACTCAAACAGTCTATGTTTAATGTTTTTAAACACCGCCTGTTTTATTTAATGGCATCTCTATAACCGAAAAGGTAAAACATCAACCCATGAGTTTAATTTCTTGCTGTATTTAAAATATTGAGATTAATTTAAAACGAGAATTGGTCAAGGGTATTACATTATTGAAATGATTATGAAATTTTTTTCTGAGGACTTCAACACATTACGGACACGAACAAACACAGTACACACATAAATCTATCTATCTATTATCTATCCAATCTATCTCTCTCTCTCTCTCTCTCTATATATATATATATATATAACTAAATATATTATATATAGTATATATATATATACACGCACACACACACACACACATATATAATATATATGTATATAATAATATATATATATATCACCAAACCGCAACATAATCCGCTAAAGAGACTCATGGACGCGCAGAGAATATATGAGGCATATTCTCTACGTATTTGACCCCGACATAAGAAAAACAACCAGAAGACTGGACTATCCATGATATTTAACAAAATCTCTTATATATAATAATGTATTATTGTATGTTATTATAAAGAGATAAAGAGAGAGATTAAAGAGAGAGAGAGAAGAGAGAGACGAAGACCGAGTAAGCGAGAGCAAAGAGTATGTGAGAGAAACCGTTTGGTACTTGTGTTTATTTGATATGAAATACATACATTGGTCAAGTAAATAAAGAAAACCAATGAGTTTGGTGTCGCTCCTTATAATTGAGTACTGTCAGATGATGAGGTAGTACTATCTTTCTCCAATCACTTCACTCCTTCGGTTAACAGAAAAATTTATTTTGAAATTACAGAAATTCATATTATATTAGCAGGACCTGTGATATACCACAGCATGATGATTTAATTATTACACGTGTATGTTTACTTAAGAACTCATTGCAAAAAATATATTCAAATGTAAGAAATTATAATAACCTTTTTTTCTTCCCTTCTTTTCTAGTCTTTTCATTAATTTCGATTAAATAGAATAGCGTTTACACGCTCCGCGTGTTCACCAGCTCTCACTCTCTCTCTCTCTCTCTCTCTCATCTACTAATATATAATATATAATATAATACTATATATGTATTTCACTACTGTCTTCTCTTTTGCTTATTAATTTTCTTTATACAATGTACCTTTCTTACCTATTCTTTCTTTTCTTTATCATAAATACAGAATGTTCATATTTAGCTGACGGGTGACGACCTCATAAGAAATAAGAATTTGGCGGAGAGCAACTCTAGATAATCAGGATTACATTTTTGCATTTCATCTTGGACGATTCGGAGGTTACATCTTTAACCGTGTACTGCAACGATATAACGGTCGGAAGATTAAGGAACACGTTATTCAATATAGAGATTGGCTGATCTTGTCATTATGAGGAGTTGCTGAACAGTTCTCGCTTAAACTAAGAAAGAAATTACTGAATTAATTGAGAGTCAGAATTATTGATGAGGACATTGTTTGGAAAAAATAATCAGACTACATTTTTACAGAAAGCAAATAAAGTTGGTAGCCCACAGGCACTAATCCAGGAAAATAATTTTTTTATAGTTTAAAAATTCATCCAGGAACAAATTCAAAAATTGCTTTCGGAAGTGTTAGTCGTGCACCTGGGTGGCACAAATCTATTTAGTGTTTCTAGGAGATAGATAGTAGAATAGATGATAGATAGATTGAACTCAATTAATCTCATTACTCAGTCGGTAGAGCAACCACAAAAATGCCGGCGTTCAATACCACCCTCACTAACAACGCATGAGTAGCACAGTAAAGTGAGGAAGCTGATGGTAGGTTTTCGCATCGCCACTTCAGACGCAAAAAACAATCTCCCTGGTCTAGCGCAAGTGAAAGGGTAGCTCCCTAGCTGCTCCAACTGATGCATATCGACTATGAGCCACTCGCCCGACTTTACTTACCTAATAGAACAGTCATTCTACTTAATACGAAATACTTCTTAATTTGTCTATCATTTTTACTCAAAAGGACTCTACTTAGATATACAATACTTGATGGGAGTTAAACATTTGAAACTTAGCGGTGCATTTATATTTCTGATTATTTTAGTAACAAACGTGCATTCTTGAGAAGAATTATTTCAATACTCTCGAGAATAAATAATCTGTTTAATGTACATTTCTTGATATTATTTTATCCCGGGTAACCACGAGCTACTTCTGTAGTGTTAATTTCCTCTTTATGCACAGTAAAAATCTTCGCATATACATCTCTATATTATAACAGACTTATCAAGATGTCAGAGTGAGATAAATTCTTTTAAATTCTATGACTTTCCCCGAGTTCCTTGATTATCAAAATATGCTTTTAGCATTGACTCCTGTTTAAATCTCTTCACTGGGCAATCACGCATCTTACTAAGACTCGCACGCACACACGAACACAACGCACGCGCGCACGTGAGCAGAGAGATGAGATGAGAGAGATGGAGAGGAGAGAGAAAGAGAGAGAGAGAGAGAGAGGATACTTATCGTCCTACTATAAATATTTATGCTATAATTATTATAATTATGATTAACATTATTTATAATTGAGTCTCTCCGTAGGTTCCTAAACTATGCTTGCATCACACTGCTGACGCGTCGAGAAGCTAGATTTGTGCGCCATAAATACGTAAACAAGTTTTAAAAAAAATAAAAAATGAAAGCGGATTTTTACAAATTCTTTTAGTTAATATTCACTTAGCGCCTGATATTTCTATAGTTCAGCTGCATGACAGATTGGTGTGATGCCTGTAAATCCCATAGTATGGCTTCTAATTCAATGACTATGAAATTAAAATCATGCGTGTCCCTTGGCATGACACCAAACAGCATATATAAGGTGAGACTTCATTCTGTAGATCTGGGAATGTGGAGTATCCCTTCATTGTCATTACGCCCAGGCCCCACTCTCCGCTGTGGTGTTACCAGAGTACCTGTTTAGGCCTCCTATCTACGGGTTAGATAAACTTACCAAATTATTTGTTAATTTAATAGGAATACAAATATCATATCACCATGTGTACAAAACTCTTAAGAAATACACAAAATAGGAATGATTGATTCGTTCCAGACATCATTACTTATTATTTAAGCTTCTCAAGCTGTACAGGACACCATTGTTTTAAATTCTGATTCTGAATATATATATATATATATATATATATATATTATATATATATATATGTGTGTGTGTGCATGTGTGTGCTGTGGCCTGTGTGGACTTTCTAAAAGTCGATTTTCGACGCTATGGAGTGTCATCAGTGAACAACCAGCAACCAGTGTTTGTCTTTTAGTAGGTGAAGGCTTGTGTTGGACCCATTCCGCTCTTTTTTTGGGCCCACACGTCGATAGGTAAGAATGGTGTACAAGGAATGCCCAAACCCAATCAACAACTGACATCAGGATTTTGAATCAGAGTTTTCCTTCTCCTAGACTGGTTACCTACCCAAGATTGGAAACTATGGTACTCATCTAACTCTTTTCGAACTTTCTTGCTGGTCTCTGATTGACACCCAAGGTTATATATATAGATATATATATATATATATAATATATATGTGTGTGTGGTGTGTGTGTGTGTGTGTGTGTGTATACGAATAAATTAATTCCTTGGTGGTAGATATTAATTTATTTCACCATTTCTTTCCTCGCACAGCTGATATTTACTAAATTCGAAGACCATCATATCGTCTTCACTGATATAATCTTCCCATTTTTCTTCACATTATTAATATATAATATATATATATATATATATATATATATATATATAGTTATTATATATATTATATATAGGGTGTCCAAAAAAGTTATATAATTCGTACACTTAAACATTCGCATTCAAATGATCTCAAATTTAACAGCATGTGTAGGCAACAATTCAAAAATCCTATCTATAATGTTTATCGGCGGTTTTTTTTTTCAAGTATAGTGCTATCACAGGGAAGAAACAGACATTTAAACATTAAATAAGAATTTTGAGATGTTTCTACACAGGCGTTAGAATCCTGAGATCATTTAAACAGAATTGGTTATTAGATTACGAAATTATATAATTTTTTCAAACACCGTGTACATCCCCAAAAATCACAAATCTTAGAAATACAAGGTGCTGATGGGTAAGTTGTCGTCTAAAATTACGTAAAAATGAAAAATACTATGAAATCTCCCATTATCAGATATATTACTAAAAATTACATGGAAAATATATTGAAATACTATAGCTATATTTATTTTAAAGAAATCACTATTGGCTTCAACGACGACCTCTAGAACATTTCGCGGAATCTCCTGGCAATCTTTCCGACGGTTTCCCTTGCTTAAATTGCGTAAAATCTTGCCGTTATCCTTGCCTTAGTACCAGGATAATAAGTGCTCCTTTTCTCTTCTTGTATGAGAAATAGAGATTTTCCAATTGCATTACCAGCCTGACAAGAAATTCAGACACGTCCACATCAGGAATATGGACCTGATTTAATTATTTGGATAGTGTCAATGAGACCTGCGATTCCACCAACAAATTCGTTTTTTTATAATCATCAGAACGCTCAGTGAGTTTTCCGAACTCCCATGCTTTTAAACCATTGGACTCATCTAACTCCGGTCGAAATGTCTATGCTGTCTCTGCATGACACCCAAACTCGCAAAATCTATTGGGGCTTCTAGCATGCCGTTTCCAAATTTTTGGACAAGTAAATGGCGTCATCCTTGTATTTTCCTCAAAAACAGTGCCTGATTTGATGCACAGCTAGACAAATCCTGAAACAAACAATGCGTGAAATTGATAATTCAAAAAAGCGATAATTTACCCATCACACCCAGTAATCCTTGAGATAATCCTCTAGATGATGGAAATATGTGAACAATAAGTCGAGAAGAAATACTCAATATGAGACATCCTAACGAGATGAAACACAAAACACTGAAAACCAAAATATCTAAGAACTCAACATCGCAAAGCAAAGGAGACAACACTTTTTTAGAGCGCAGATGTGACAAAAGAAAGAACATAAAACTGGATTGAATAACATGAAAGAATATTGCCAAGACTTGAAAAAGACCGAGGCAACATTACACCTGGACTCACTAACATCAATCAAAAATGGAAAAAACTTGGAAAAAAACTGCCATTTATATGGCTCGCAATGAGTAAAGCGTACAAGGAGCAAACATACAAACCAATAAATGACGAAGAGAACACTACCTTGGTCAAGAAAGACCACAGAAGGAACCACCCTAGTAACTATAAGCCCATAACTTGATGTGCGAATTCTACAGCAAAGATAAAGAAGAAATATTATACTCGCTGTGATTGCGGCGGACATATTCCGAAAAAAAACGAAAGGATATGCAAGGGGAAAGACACATTCTTCTAAGGAGGTTAAAACAAGGAAAAAATATAGCCGTGCATGGTATAAAGAATAGAGAAAGGTCTATGATAGTTCAGCAAACTGGAATATTAGATGGTTTAAAGGATATACAAGATATAATGATGCCACTCACTAGACTTAGAAAATGGACGGAAGGCAAGCAAATCCACAAAATTACAGGAAAAACTCACATATTTACATAGATGATATCAAGACGGAAAAGGTGCAGAAAAACTCTTTACAAAGGCATAATATATACAGCCAGGATATAAGACTGGATTTGGAATCGAAATGAATGACGATGCACTCGACATTAAATACTAGGAATGACATAGATAGACTTAGTCATAAAAATAAGGGCGAGTTAAATATCATAACAATGAAAATGTCGGGGATCAAAGAATTACACTAAAAAGAACAAAGACAGGGCTAATTACTCAACAGTAATAACAATATGGCATAAACAGAAAAGTAGAAAAAGTAGAAAACAGAAATGGGGAAGAAAAAGTTGTAGGATACCAAGCGATAACTGGAGAGAATTGCACTGGAGGATATCTGGACATGGTAAAGTAGGCCAAACCTTGAAGAGAAAAACTGAATCTCTTATAATAGCAGCACAAAATAATTAATAAGACCAACCATATCATGGCCGGGAAAAAAAAGGAAAAAAAAAAAAAAAAAATAAAAAAAAGGAAAGAAAAAAAGTACGGAAAAAGAAAAAAATACACCGATAAAGATAAGACGGACACAGAATAGGCAAGTGCAGGATGTGATGGAACAAAACGAAACGGCTTGATCACATAGTAAGCGATTGCCAGCACATAAAAGAAACAGTTGGAACATAAGAGTGATACCAATTGTAGGTTGATGCTCTTGGAAAACGTCGCGAAATGTTTTGGAAAAAAGACTGCCCGAGGAATTTGAAATCAGAAACTGTTCCAGAAAACAGTACTTGTAAAATCTTTTCATGTCCGAGGCAAGAACTTGCTACTCGCAAAGAGTGGATAATATTAACAGCTTTTGACTTCCTATAAGATGATTTGTTATGTGAATCTGTGTTATATAATAAAATCAAAGTAAAATTAATTTTTATACAAGAAAAACTACACAAAACAGAGAGAGGTTGTGTGTGTGTGGTGTGTGTGTGTGGATGTGTGTGTGGTGAGAGAGAGAGAGAGAGAGAGAGAGAGGGGGGGATATGATCTACTGATGTGTACTAGGTCTTACAACCCGGAAAACAGATATGTAGACATGCTTATAGGACAAGCAAAAGAAGGAGAAAATTGACAGCCATAAAGAGAGAGAAGAGGTGGGGGGAAATCACATAATAAGAAAATGCAGCAAATTGGTGATTAGCATGATATTATGATAATAATCATTACACTTTCTTGGATTTTTACGCATTACAGTATTGAAATATTTTCCTAAAATTTGATAAAAAGTCCCTCACCCTGACCCTCTCCAGAGAGGGGTAGAATATACTTTAATATTTAGTCGCTTTCATATCAAAGATCAAAGCTAAAAAGTAAAAGAGTTTCAAAATTCTTTCGGCTTGTTTCGAAGATTTATTGTGGTGACTATTGACTGAGATAGAAAATTAACTCCCTCAATAGAACATGAAGAATTTTTGATTACTTATAAGTGAGAAGAGGTAAGATTTGACAACTTATATTGGCGTGGAGGTGTACTGAGATGGATGATAATGAACACACACAACAGAATCTGAGGACATTTTGGTTAATAACATTAAGAATATAGATGTATCTACTTATTATTGGACCGGAGAAGGTGAAAGACAACTTCAAAATTAAGAAAATGTTTGAGAGCCTATTCTTGAAATGCTTGATAAAACTAGAATTTTCATTTGTTTTCTGTTTTAATAATATTTATTGGAAAGATTGTTTTGCATTTAACCGTGAAATACAATTAAAAAGAAGCAAAAACAAAAACGAAATTTACCAAAAGTGAAAACCAAAAAAAGGGAATTACCCTAGGATTAAGGAAATTAGAAACGGAAAATTTAACCCCTATATTGTTTTTACTAATTCACATATCCACTTACTATGAAAAAATATAGCAGCTTATAGCTATAAAGCAGATGCATTTATAAATGTAGAAATTCCCCCAAGTTCTCACTTTTTGCCCTCACCCCCAGGATGTAATGTCTCTTTGATCCTTGACTTGCCCCCACCCCGGGGGTTCACAGCTATCGAAAATGTCTATTTTATTTCAGAAGAAAACTTATGGTGAAATGTATTTTATTTTTTTGACAGTTTTCTATCACTAATTTTAGACAAGAAACGGACAGCACCATAACATGTTTTTAGTCAATCAATGAATTATTGGTAGGTTGTTTTGGTACTTTCTTTAATGGCATATCCAACGTTCATGGTTATTAATGACATAGCCATTTGTTAGATGAACAGTACTAATTTACCCAAGCTGGAGGGATGAGAGCTTTACACACTTTCCCAAGCCTGCCAAAAGTAACCGTAATAGGAGAACTGGAGTTCGAACTCGCCTTACTAAGTTCTCACAGTACAAACACATAGCCAATACCGCCCTGGGGAGCCTCGCCTGCATATTTGGAGCTGAGCACTATTTTACTATGCACTGGAACTGGAACAATATTATCATATCAGATATATATATAATATATAATATTATAATATAATATATATATATATATATATTATATATATACATATATGTGTGGTATGTGTGTGTGTTGTGTGGTGTTGTGGTGTGTGTGATTCTTTGGTTTGTTTCTTTGTTTAAGTGCATATCAACCTTATGGGTATTAATGCAAACACTTTCCTTATAGAGCAACAGTTAGTTGAACTATTTAACCAATAGCTGGAGCGATTGGCGGGATCATACCTTACCCAAGGGTATTCGTCCGAATGTAAACTTAATAGCGCGAACTGAAGTTTGAAAACTCGCTAAACTTGCGATGCCGCAGTCCACTATGTGACTTTATTCGGTAATTTAATATACATTTTGGCGGGATTAGATTTCATATCTCTTCTTCTTCTTCTTCTTCTTCTTCTTCTTCCCTTTCTTTTTAATAATAATAATTAATAATAATAATAAATATAAATAATAATCTCAAATAAATGCTCCATCCTCCGTTTAGCGCTTCATAATCTTTCTCCACCCACGCGTCTGCCAGTGCCAAGCAGTACCGGTCTTACAATTTGGTTCCTCAAACACGCAGGACCAACCCCTAAAACTATCTAAAGCTAGTGTTGCGCGAATGGAGCCAGACGTATCATTTACAGGTTGGCGAGAGTATTATGCAGGGAAATGAGAAGCTGCGTGATCTCAAGTAAGATAAATTGTATTTGTAACCATTAGTGAGTCAAGCACCGCTGTCACTGTAAACCATTCGCATCAGTGCACAGAAATACGACGATGAGAAGGCTGTCAGAGAATAATATATATATATATATATATATATATATATATATATTATATATATATATATATATATATATATATATATATGGATAATGTGAAGAAGAAGAAAGCAGAAAAAGCAAACCAGAACTGATTGCAAAAGTCTGGATGAGTGGCATATGTTGAGAAGTGTGTGTGAGTATATCGAAGAAATGAATTGATAGTAGTGTGTGTGTGAAGACTATATATATCAGGAGAGAGAGAGAGAGAGAGAGAGAGAGAGAGAGAGAGAGAGAGATGAGGGGGGGGGGTAATAGGGGGGAAAAAAAAAAAACAAAAGAATCGCAATAAAAAATAAATTAACCAAAAAAATAAAAAAAAATAAAAAAACAAAAACAAAAAAAAACAATCAAAGAAAAGCTAAAAAAAATATAAAAACAAAATCAAAAAAAAATAAACATAAAAAAAAAAAAAAAAAAAAATAAAAAAAAAAACCCAAATATCGTAAAAAAGTGATATGTTGTGTTTGACTTGTTTCAAAGAAAACAAGAGAATGTACTCAAAAATTACGTATTTTACAAGCACATGACAATGGGTAAAGGATAGACTCTTTATTTCTCGAAGGGTCATACTAACGTTTAACGAATATCACCGATTCGGAGCCGGAAACTGGAAAATTACAGCCCAGTAACCTGAGGGCAGTTTATCGTAGCTGCAGTGGGTATATGTATTAGGAAGAAATGACATTTCACAATGTGTGTCTGTTATTGTTATTCGACGATGTGTGTTTCCTTTTGCATTTTGTACAATGTGTGCTCTAGTTATTATGTTTTTGTCATGTGTGTCTGTTTACCGTTATAAGTTAGTATTTTTCACTAAAAAGAACAACACGCTAGAAACTATAACATGCGCTACGTCAAAATATGTGTCACGCGTGGCAATCTATTAATAAGAAAAGGGTGGACAAATGAAGGTGTATGAATGTCGTTGAATGTCGATGTACGAAGCCAGGTGTGAAAGCAGTGAGCACATGCTTTATCGTGATTAGAGGAAGAGAGAGAGAGAGAGAGAGAGGAGAGAGAGAGAGAGAGAGAGAAGAGCAGAGGGAGAGAAAGGGGTATTTTACATTCATGCTTTTGTATATTATTAGAAGTACGTATCTGGTGTTTTTTGGTGTCGGCCTGTTCGTTTTGTCTTTGATTTTTCTGAAAATTATTTCTTTAATCAATGGACAATCAAAAAAAAACAGAAAGAAATAAACAAAAAATTATTTTTTATATTAATTTTTTATAGGATTGTATTTCAACAGTGAATATTATATCTTTTTTAAAAAAAAATTTTTATTTATTTATAGTTAAAAATTAATTTGTACATTAAACATCAATTTTATGGAAAATATATTATATTTTTAGAAAGAAATAAAAAAAAATATTAAAAATTTGCATAAAAAAAAATCCAAAACAAACAAAAAAACAACTATAAAATTTATCATATTACTAAATATTATAGACTAACATGTAGTTCGAGAACGGAAAGTACAAAGATGTTTGTATTAC
This sequence comes from Doryteuthis pealeii, assembly GCA_023376005.1. Classification (NCBI taxonomy): domain Eukaryota; kingdom Metazoa; phylum Mollusca; class Cephalopoda; order Myopsida; family Loliginidae; genus Doryteuthis; species Doryteuthis pealeii. The sequence continues at coordinate 21,826,887 of CM042141.1, forward strand.
GGTACACGAGAGATTTTTAAAAAAAAAAAAAAAAAAAAAGGAGTTACGATGGAACGGTCAAAAGGATTCGGATCACGCCAGTCGCCCAGGGCGTTTGACTATCTTATGAGACGCCTTTCTTGTTTCTGAAGTGAGTAGAGTTTTCCAAATATAAATTGATTAATGAAACAGAAGAGAATCAGTTAAAATAAGAAAAAAAAAAACCCTGATGCAAAAATAGCTTAGGGAATGTAAGGGGAATGAGTAAGGTCTAAGGAATTTCTAGGTCACGCTTACTTTCTCTATTTAGGATATGGCCGCACACCGGCTTAGCTGTTCTCTTCTCTTGTTTCTTTCCTACACCTATCGTAATCTTTCACTTTGCGCTAATTGCCCTTTAAAAGCATGAATCCATCTGCTATTGGGGGGGAATAATAGGACAGACTGTGCTCTATAACCTTGGTAAGTTAAACCAATCTAGGAGAAGGGAAAAATTAAGGAATTAAAACCACCTTGGACCCCTTTAAATATCGATCTTGTGTCACATTCTGCTGTGGCAGTTTGTTGCAATAAAAAATCCCTTTTATCCCCTCGCCGAGTATTCGTAGAGGCAAAGTTTTAACAATTCTTATGTATATTTAATGTTAAAATTAAATCTTTATTCAATTTGTGTACCCATTAAATTGAGAGAATAAAGGCAGATTATTAACACGCTTTACAGATAAAAAAGGTATTAAAAGTGACAAGGAATATCGCATTGTCTATAAAAGTTAAGTCTTAATTGCTCAATGAAATAACAGCAATATTCATTTTAGGTCGGGAAAATCTTATTTGGAAAAAAATCTCCCTGATTTTGGAGACTATCTTCAATTACCAATCATCATCTCCTAATTGGAACTGAAGAAATTATAAACTGACGCGAAAAAATTGGACTAGGAAGTTCAATACAACCCACATAGATAATAATAATAACCACATCAATGAATTCTTTAAACTTCTCCATTTGTCTCTCTGAAAAAAACTTTGGTTGCAGAAATCCCTTACATGTTAAATTCAAAGTTTAAAGAAAAATATCTTGATCAGGAAAAAAATTCTGTACGGAAAATATCATTAATGTTGATAGTATTCTTTAGCTAATTTTATTGAAATTTCAACCGAATGTAATCTAAAAACAATGTACATATTGGAAATAATAAAAGGATACGGATTTAATGAAGTATCGAACTCATGTCCTCTTTGTCTCGAGCAAGTCTGCGTAAACGGACTGATGTTCTAAGCACGTGCTACAAGAAACCATCAAACAAAACCTAAATGTTTACCTTTGAAACGCATCCTTTGAGTAAAGATGAGTTAAAAGTTAAATTTAGTTTTTTTCTTCGGTCTCTCTCGTGTCATATTTGCTATTTTTACATAGTAACATAGTTTCAACTTTTTTTTATCTATTGCATTTTACTATCAGGGCATGCCTGCGGAAGATTACTCCTATAAAACAATATAAATGAGACAAATAATTCAACAAGATCTGAACTTCATCCAGTTTGGATCTTTTCTTCATATGTCGGGACTTTTTTAAAAGTCAGTAGTTCATGGACAATTCTTTTTAATAAAATAAATTATCAATAATTAAGAAAGCTGTAATCACAATTTAAACACGATTTTTCAGCCAAAAATTTGGACTGAAACGTCTTATAAAAAAATATTCGCCCTTTATTCATATACCAAACAGTTAAAAATTCAATAATTAGTTGATTTTCAGTAGTTCTTGATGTCTTTTAAGCATCTAAAACTTTCCTAGGTATGTTTACACTTGCGACAGATATTTTCGTTTTTATTTGTTCATCAAATCATTTTCTATGAGGATTTCGCCTAATTTGTTCTGCTGTGACAGAAGGAAGAATATGAACTCACTTTTCAACAACGAACAAACGAAAACTATAAATTACGGTCTTTATAAATCCTTTATTTATCACATCATTTAAGCTAGTCAACAATGGCTGAAAATTACCAGCCAGGTAGGATCCTTGTTTATATTTAAAGTATCTTATCCCGAGTACCAAAGGCGACTAAGCGTAGCAAACTCTTCTCCTTTAACCTGGTTCCTCAATTAGATTCATATTCAAAACCCTACCCCAGCTCAGAACTAACGCGGTTTCTGATTAGATCGTATCAAAAACCCAACCCTATTTCAGATCTAACACCAGATATGTTCTACAAGAACAAAAGCTGAATATCACAGAACCAATCATAAACCATAGGTGAGCGATTTCTCAGCGTTTGCCTACATTCGGTGAACGTCATTCATATACAGTGCACAGTTGTCCAAGGCAGAGAATATTCTTTCGGAAATCTTTCGTCGGAGGCTCTTAAACATTTATTGCATTGTTTGATTATGTAGTCAAAAATGACGTGTGCAAGACAGGAAGAAAATTCAAGATAGCCAACAAAAACTCACTTGCACTGTAAAAACAAAAATCGGCGCAGAAATTATTTCATTCTTGGTCTTAAAAATCCTAATTATTTCCGCTTCAAGAATCCGAAATTTACAATAATAAAACGTTTCCAAAATGATCACTCCTAAATGAGAAAGCGCACTGGGTTTCATATAGAACCGATACTTTGCCTCGCGAAAAATTACATGTCACACACCTGTTTTTAAAGACTATATTGCTCGATGTTCTGCACGAGATTCACCTATACTACCAGTGAATTTGTTCTCAGACATTTATAAAAGAGGACATTGATCTTTCTATTTTTTTATTTTTAAACCGCCTGGAATAGTTAAACAAAAACATTTTTTTTATATACTCTCTTTTCAACGAACTAGACAAAACACATCCTCTAATTTCCAAAGGGGAAAAAAAGGCAGGCGGACCCTCAGGCCATTTAAGGCAATCAATCGTCAAAATTTAAAACCCCGGAAAGGAAAGAGCCAAAAGGAGAAGAACGCTTCCAAGACTCTATGAGTTTAAGAGCACCAAACTTTAAAAGGATGGCTAGCACCAACTAGAAGTCCACAACAAGCCCAGAAAACAAGAAGAGATACTCTCACAACAAATAGATTACCCCACCCTCCGTCTGTAATTAAATGTTAACGAGTTTTTTTTTTTTTTTATTTTACTTGGCTTCGTTTGTGATGTGTTTTTTTTTTTTTATTTTGTTTTTTTTCTTTTTTCTTTTATTTATTGTCTTTTTTCGGTGCAACGATCTAAGCAAAGCCATGATCCAACTAGTCACAAAAATGGTTACTAGACCAAAATGCCGAATTAACTATCTGTCCTCGTGGTGACAGAAAACAAAACAAAAGTTGTCAAGTCAATGGAATGGAATAAATCACTGACAGCCCCAGTGTAAAACTCAGCGTAGTAATTCAGAAGAAGTACCTTATTGGATGGGACGTGTTGTTAACCACGGATGAAGAGTGTATGGGGCCTCCACATAGTCTCGCAAGAAAACTCGAAACGGCCCTAACAAGAAAGTCAAATATTTGGCAAATGGGAATTTTAAGCCTGTTTCACCATATCTCTGCTAATAGTGTGAATTGAAAAATTCCCCCCTTTCAGATGTGCCACTCTCATTCATATTATGCACACCTTCGACCAAGGAAAATGTATAGGTAGGCATGTGCCGATGTGTCTTAATATCTGGTACGTACGTACCAGCATGAAGTCACAAATCTTGTGATACACCTGAGAATCTTTAGTGTGCCAAAGGAATGAAACAAGGACTGTTTCTAAACTAACTTAGATCGGTACACAGGAGAAAAAGAACTGGAAAGAATGAAAGGGTATATGTGCAAAGACATGGGCTTCCGTTCTATCTCCTTAAAAAAGCCACCATCAAAGAGCTTAAAAAGGCTGATAAAAATACTTTCATGGTTAATGAAGTAAAGGGCGTCTTTTGTAGACAGAATATATTCAATTTACGAATCTCAAATCCATAATGGTTGTTACTAGCATTCACCAGGGGCGAAGAATGTCGACGACTTGGCTAACTCGTATCTTTGGATATCACCTCATTGATAACAATGTTATACAATACAATTATGTTTATCGTCCTATACATGCGAGCAGTCACGTGAACAAAAAAAAAAAAAAAAAAAAAAAAACAAAAATGGGTAACTCTCTTTTTACAATTTTTAAAGTATAAAAACAAACTGTTTAATGAGTTGTGGCCTCCATAATGTTTCAAACAAGCCTCAGTCCCCGGACCAGGTTGAGCATTTGGAAAGTGTCGAGGGTCTTCTGCATTCTTTTTCGGAAGTTGTGGAGGGCCCAAACGTCCTTCATTTTGCTGGTGCAGTATTTGTTTTCGTTTTTCCAGAATGTACCGGGGAAGGCACGTGGCGTAGTGGCATAACATACTGGATTTCGGAATCGTAGTCTTAAGCGAGTTCAAAACCAGTTGGACTATTACCATCACTTTCGTACTCATACCATTGGGAAAGTATGAAACTCCCACATCCCCAATCTATGGCTTAAATAATACTCGAACTTTTCTTATTTTGCATGAAATAACCCACAAAGGTTCATTATCCATTAAACATAAAAGCCAAGCAAACCAAATACAGATTAAAATGTCCTAAATCTCAGTAAAGATGTCCCCCGTCGTTAGAACTTACTCCTTGTCTCCCTTTCTTTGGTCTTTCGTGCCTTTATCTGACGAGACTTGCTGTTGCTTAAACCTAGGTTTAAAACCCACTAGTGTAAGGCAGGAGGTGGAATTAGCAGCAGGACAAAACCCTAATTAGGAAGCAGATGAGCTCTTGGATGAAGGGGCAGATTAAAGCACGAAGCCAAAGGAAAGGAGACAAGGAGTAAGTTCTAACACGGGACATCTTTACTGAATTTAAGGACTTTTAAATCTGATTTGGTTTGCTTTGGCTTTTTGTTTAATGGATAATCAACCTTTGTGGTTATTTCATGCAAAATTAAGAAAAAGTTCGAGTATTATTAAAGCCATAGTTGGGGGATGTGGAGTTTCAACCTTCCCAATGTTATGAGTACGAAAGTGAATGCTAATAGGTTCCAACTGGTTTTTGAACTCGCTAAACTACGATTCCGAAATCCAGTATGTTAGCCACTACGCCACGTGCCTTCCCCGTACATTTCTGCTGAAAACGAAAACAAAATCACCTGCCACCACCAAAATGAAGGACGTTTTGGGCCCTCCACAACTTCCGAAAAAGAATGCAGAAGACCTCGACACTTTACAAATGCGCAACCTGGTCCGCGGGACTGAGGCTTGTTGAAACATATGGCGGGCCCAACAACTCATTTAACAGTGTTTTTTATACTTTAAAATTGTAAAGAGAGTTACCCAGTTTCACAGTGCACTGCCTCAGTGTATATGGACGATAAACATAATTGTATTGATAACATTGTTATCAATGAGGGAATCCAAAGATACGAGTTAAGCCAAGTCGTCGACATTCTTTCCCCCTGCGGATGCTAGTAACAACCATTATGGAATTGAGATCCGTGATAAATATGAAATATATTCTGTCTACAAAAAACCCAACTTTTACTTCCATTAACCATGAAAGTATTTTACTTCAGCCTTTTTAAGCTCTTTGATTGGTGGCTTTTTTAAGGAGGAGAACGGATAAGCCCATGGCTCACATATACCCTTTCATTCGTTTTCCTTTTCAACTTTCTTTTTCTCCTGTGTACGATCTAGTTAGTTTAGAAACAGTCCTGTTTTCAATTCCTTTGGCACACTAAAGATTCTCAGTGTATCACAAGATTTGTGACCTTTCATCTGTACGACGTACGAATATTAAACACATTCGGCCACATGCCTACCGTATTACCATTTCGTGGGGTCGAAGTTGTGCTAGAATATGATGAGAGTGGCACATCACTGGAAAAGGGGAATTTTTCAATTTCACATAATTGCAGAGATGATGGTGAACGAAGCTACAAATTCACCATTTGCTCAAATATTGACTTTCTTGTTAGGCCTGTTCGAGGTATTTCTTGCCGAGACTATGTGAGGCCCATACACTCTTTCATCCGTGGTAACAACACGTCCCATCTCAATAAGGTACTTCTTTCTGATTACTACTGAGGTTTTACACTGGGGCTGTCAGTGAATTATTCCATGTCCATTTGACTGACAACTTGTTTTGTTTTCGTGTGTTCAACCACGAGACAGATAGTTATCGGCCATTTGCGTCTAGTAAACCATTTTTTGTTGACAGTTGATCATGGCTCTTAGTAATCTTGCACAACTCGTTAACATTTAATTCACAGACGGGGTGGGGTAATCTATTGTTGTGGAGAGTATCTCTTCTTGTTTTCTGGCTTGTTGTGGACTTCTATTTGGTGCAGCATCCTTTTTCAAAGTTTGGTGCTCTGGAAACTCATAGAGTCTTTGGAAGCGTTTCTCTCCTTGGCTCTTTCCCTTTCGGGTTTTAAATTGCGACATTATTGCCTTAATGGCCTGACGGTCCCGTCTGCCTTTTTTTCCCCTTTGGAAAATTAGAGGATGTGTTTGTCTAGTTCGTTGAAAAGAGAGTATAATAAAAAAGTGTTTTGCTTTAACTATTCCAGCGGTTTAAAAAATAAAAAAAATTTAGAAAAGATCAAGTCTCTATTATAAATGTGAGAACACATCAACTGTAGTTATAGTAGAATCTCGTGCAGAACATCGAGCAAATATAAAGTCTTTTAAAACCAGGTGTGTGACATGTAAATTTTCGAGCAAAGTATCGCGTTCTATATGAAACCCAGTGCGCTTTCTCATTTTAGGAGTGATCATTGGAACGTATTATTGTAATTATTTCGGATCTTAAAGCGGAAATAATTACGCATTTTAAGACCAAGAATGAAATTAATTTCTCGCCGATTTTGTTTTTACCAGTGGCAAGTGAGTTTTTGTGGCTATCTGAATTTTCTTCCTGTTTCACACGTCATTTTTGACTACATAATCAACAATGCAATAAATGTTTAAGAGCCTCGACGAAAGATTTCCGAAAGAATATTCTCTGCCTTTACAACTGTGCACTTGTATAATGATGACGTTCACCGAATGTAGGCAAACGCTGATGAATCCTCCCTAGGTTATGATGGTCTGTGATATTCAGCTTTGTCTTGTAAAACATTATCGCGCTGTTAGATCTGAAATAAGGGTTGGGTTTTGATACGATCTAATCAAGAAACCCGCGTTAGTCTGAGCTGGGTAGGTTTTGATATGATCTATTGAGGAACCCGCGTTTAAGGAGAAGAGTTGCTACCTATCGCCTTTGCGTATCGCGGATTAAGATACTTAAATATAAACAAGGAATTCCTAACCTGGCTGGTAATTTTTCAGCACATTGTTGACTAGCTTAAATGACTGGATAAATAAAGGATTTATAAAAGACCGTATTTATAGTTTTCGTTTGTCGTTTGTTGAAATTAAGTGAGTTCTAATTCTTCCTTCTGTCACAGCAGAACAAATTAGGAGAAATTCTCATAGAAAATGTATTTGATGAAAAAATAAAACCGAAAATATCTTGTCGCAAGTGTAAACATAGCTAGGAAAGTTTTAATGCTTAAAAGACATCAAGAAACTACTGAAAATCACTAATTATTGAATTTTTAAATGTTTGGTAATTATTGAATAAAGGCGAATATTTTTTTATAAAGACGTTTCCAGTCCAAATTTTGGTGAAAAATCGTGTTTAATTGTGAATTACAGCCTTTCTTAATTAATTGATAATTTATTTATATTAAAAAAATTGTCCATGAACACTGACTTTTAAAAAGTCCTCGACATATGAGAAAAGATCCCTAAACTCGGATGAAGTTCAGTCTTGTTGAAAATTATTTGTCTCATTATTGTTTTATAGAAGTAATCTTCCCGCCAGGCATCCCTGATAGTAAAATGAAATAGATAAAAAAAAGTTGAAACTAATGTTACTAGTGTAAAAAATAGCAAATATGACACGAGAGAGACCGGAAAAAAAACTAAATTTTACCTTTTAAAACTCATCCTTTACTCAAAGGATGAGTTTAAAAGTAAAATTAGGTTTCTGTTAATGAATGGTTTCTTGTAGCACGTGCTTAGAACTATCAGTCCGTTTACCAGACTTGCTCGAGACAAAGAGGACATGAGTTCGAACTTCTTAAATCCTTATCCTTTATATTTCCAATATGTACATTGTTTTAGATTAACATTCCGGGAAATTTCAATAAAAAATTAAGCTAAAAGAAAATACTAATCAACATTAATGATATTTCCACAAGGATTTTTTCTGATCAAGATATTTTCTGTTAAATTTGAATTTACATGTAAGGATTTCTGCAACAAGTTTTGACAGAAGTTCAAGAATTCAATGTGATGTGGTTTATTTTTATTATGTGGGTTGTATTGAATTCTAGTCCAATTTTTGCGCTGTCAGTTTATAATTTCTTCAGTTACAATTAGGAGATGATGATTGTCAATTGAAGATAGTCATCCCAAATCAGGAGATTTTTTTCCAATAAGATTTTCCGACTAAAACTGAATATTGCTGTTATTTCATGACAATTAAGACTTAACTTTTATAGACAATGCAGGATATTCCTTGTCACTTTTAATACCTTTTTTAATCTGTAAAGCGTGTAATAAAGTCTCCTTTATTCTCTCAATTTAATGGGTCACACAAATTGATAAAAGATTTAATTTAACATTAAATATTCAGAAAGAATTGTTTAAAACTTTGCCTACTAACAACTCGGCGAGGGGATAAAAGCGATTTTTATCAACAAAAAACTGCCAGAGCAGAATGTTGACACAAGATCGATATTTAAGCGGGGGTCAAGGTGGTTTTAATCCTTAATTTTTCCTTCTCCTAGATTGGTTAACTTACCAAGGTTAAAGAGCACAGTCTGTCCTATTATTTCCCCATAGCAGATGGATTTCATGCCTTTTTTAAAGGGCATTAGCGCCAAAGTGAAAGATTACGAAATAGGTGAGGAAAGAAACAGAGAAGCAGAACAGCTAAGCGTTGCGCATATCCTAAAAGAGAAAGTAAGCGTGACCTAGAAATTCCCTTTAGACCTTATCTCATTCACTTACATTCCTAGCTATTTTTGATCAGGGTTTTTTTTCTTATTTTAACTGATTCTCTCTGTTTCATTAATCAATTTATATTTGGAAAACTCTACTCACTCAGATACAAGAAAGGCGTTCATAACCGATAAACGCCCTGGGCGACTGGCGTGATCCCGAATCCTTTGACCGTTTCCATCGTTTAACTCCTTTTTTTAATCTCGTGTACCGATATACATCCTGTTTTCTCCCATTTCCAGTCTATTCAAAAACACGATACGTACTTCTAATAATATTACAAAAGCATGAATGTAAAATACCCGTTTTCTTCTCTCTCTCTCTCTCTCTCTCTCTCTCTCTCTCTCTCTCTCTCTCTCTCTCTTCCCTCTAATCACATAAAAAGCATGTGCTCATCTGCTTTTCACACCCTGCTTCGTACATCGACATTCAACGACATTCATACACTTCATTTTTCCCCTTTTTCTTATTAATAGATTGCCACGCGTGACACATATTTTGACGTACGCATGTATATAGTTTCTAGCGTGTTGTTCTTTTTAGTGAAAAATACTACTTATACGTAAAACAGACACACATCGACAAAACATAATAACTAGACACACATGACAAAATGCAAAAGAAACACACATCGTCGAAATACAATAAACAGACACACATTGACGAAATGTCATTTTCTTCCATAATACCTATACCCACTGCAGCTACGAAAAACTCCCTCAGGTTACTGGCTGTAATTTCAGTTTTCCGGCTCCGAATCGGTGATATTCGTTAACGTTAGTATGAACCTCGAAGAAATAAAGAGTCTATCCTTTAACCATTTGTCATGTGCTTGTAAAATACGTATATTTTGGAGTACATTCTCTTTGTTCTTTGAACAAGTACAACACACATATCCTTTGTTTTCTATTACCCCCCCCCCCTCTCTCTCTCTCTCTCTCTCTCTCTCTCTCTCTCTCTCTCTCCTGATATATATATCTTTCACACACACACTATCTATCAAATTCATTTTCTTTCGAATATACTCACACACACTCTCAAACATATGCCACTCATCCAGACTTTTGCAATCAGGTTCTGTTTGCTTTTCTTGCTTTTCTTCTTCTTCACATTATCATATAATATATATATAATATATAATATATATATATAATATATATATATATATATATATATAATATATATTATTCTCTGACACCTTCTCATCGTCGTATTTCTGTGCACTGATGCGATGGTTTACAGTGAGCAAGAGGTGCTTGACTCACTAATGTACAAATACGAATTTATCTTACTTGATATCACCCAGAATTCTCATTCCCTGCATACATACTCTTCGCCAACCCTGTAATGATACGCTGCTACCATTCGCCAAACACTAGCTTTAGATAGTTTTAGGGGTTGGGTCCTGCGTGTTGCAGAACCAAATTGTAAGACACGGTACTGCTTGGCACTGCAAGACGACGTGGGTGGAGGAAAGATTATGAAGCGCTAAACGGAGGATGGAGCATTTATTTGAGATTATTATTATTATTATTATTATTATTATTATTATTATTAAGAAGAAGAAGAAGAAGAAGAAGAAGAAGAAGAAGAAGATAATAGAAATCTAACCCGCCAAAAAGAAATAAATACCGAATAAAGTCACATAGTGGACTGCGGCATCGCAGTTAGCGAGTTCAAACTTCAGTCGCGCTATTAAGTTTACATTCGGACGAATACCCTTGGGTAAGGTATAGACCCCCATCGCTCCAGCTATTGGTTAAATAGTTCAACTACTGTTCTTCTATAAGGAAAGTGTTTTGCATTAAATAACCAAAAGGTTGATATGCACTTAAACAAAGAAACAAAACCAAAGAAATCACCACACACACACACACACACACACACACACATACACACATATATGTATATTATATATATATATATATATAATATATATATATATATATATATATATATATATATATCTGATATGATAATATTGTTCCAGTTCACAGTGCATAGTAAAATAGTGCTCAGCTCCAAAATCAGGCGAGGGCATCCCCAGGGCGTATTGGCTAATGTGTTGTACTGTGAGAACTTAGTAAGCGAGTTCGAACTCCAGTCTCGCTATTAGGTTCACTTTTGCACTTGGGAAAGGTGTGTAAGCTCTCATCCTCCAGCTCTGGGTTAAATAGTACTGTTCATCTACAAGAATGGCTATGTCATTAAATAACCCATGAACGTTGATATGCCATTAAAGAAAGTAACCAAAACAACCTAGCCAATAATTCATTGATTGACTAAAAACATGTTATGGTCTGTCCGTTTTCTTGTCTAAAATTAGTGATAAAAACTGTCAAAAAAAATAAAATACATTTTCACCATAAGTTTTCATTCTGAAATAAAATAGACAATTTTCATAGCTGTAACCCCGGGGTGGGGGCAAAGTCAAGGATTCAAAAGAGACATTACATCCTGGGGGTGAGGCACAAAAGTGAGATTGGGGGAATTTCTACCATTTATAATGCTAATCTGCTTTATAGCTCATAAGCTGCTATATTTTTTCATAGTAAGTGGGATATGTGAATTAGTAAAAAAAAATATAGGGGGTTAAATTTTCCGTTTCTAATTTTCCTTAATCCCTTAGGGTAAATTCCCTTTTTTCGTTTTCACTTTTGGTAAATTTCGTTTTTGTTTTGCTTCTTTTAATTGTATTTCACGGTTAAATTGCAAAACATCTTCCAATAAATATTATTAAAACAGAAAACAAATGAAAAATTCTAAGTTTTATCACATTTAAAGAAATAGCTCTCAAACATTTTCTATAATTTTTGCGTTGTCTTTCACCTTCTCCGTGTCAATATAAGTAGATACATCTATTTATTCTTATGTTATTAAACAAAAGAAATGTCCTCAGATTCTGTTGTGTGTGTTCATTATCACTCATCTCAAGTACACCTCCCACGCCAATATAAGTTGTCAAATCTACCTCTTCTCAACTTATAAAGCAATCAAAAATTCTTCATGTTCTATTGAGGGAGTTAATTTTCTATCTCAGTCAACCCTAGTCACCACAATAAATCTTCGAAACAAGCCGAAAGAATTTTTGAAAATCTTTTTACTTTTTAGCTTTTGATCTTGATATGAAAGCGACTAAAATATTAAAGTATATTCTACCCCTCTCTGGAGAGGGTCAGGGTGAGGGACTTTTTATCAAATTTTAGGAAAATATTTCAAATACTGTAATGCGTAAAAATCCAGAAAGTGTAATGATTATTATCATAATAATCATGCTAATCACCAATTTGCTGCATTTTCTTATTATGTGATTTACCCCCCCCACCTCTCTCTCTCTTTATGCTGTCAATTTTCTCCTTCTTTTCTTGTCCTATATAGCATGTCTACATTATCTTTCGGGTGTAAGACCTAGTACACATCAGTAGATCATATCCCCCCCCCTCTCTCTCTCTCTCTCTCTCTCTCTCACACACACACACACACACACACACACACACACACACACAACCTCTCTCTGTTTTGTGTAGTTTTCTTGTATAAAAATTAATTTTACTTGATTTTTATTATATAACAACAGATTCACATACAAATCTTATAGGAAGTCAAAAGCTGTTAATATTATCCACTCTTTGCGAGTTAGCAAGTCTCCTCGGGACATGAAATGATTTTACCAATACTGTTTTCTGGACAGTTTCTGATTTCAAATTCCTCCAGTCTTTTTCCAAAACATTTCCGAACCGTTCCAAGAGCATCAACTACAATTGGTATCACTCTTATGTTCCACTGTTTCTTTAGCTTGCTGCAATCGCTTACTATGTGATCAACCGTTTCGTCTTTGTCTCCACACATCCTGCACTTGCTATTCTGTGTCGTCTTATCTATTTTCGCCATGATATGGTTGGTCCTTATGTAATTATTTTGTGCTGCTATTATAAGAGATTCAGTTTTTCTCTTCAGGTTTGCCTTTCTTTACCATGTCCAGATATCCTCCAGTGCAATCTCTCCAGTTTATCGCTTGAAGTATCCACAAACTTTTTTTCTTCCCATTTCTGTTTTCTACTTTTTCTACTTTTCTGTTTATCCATATTGTTATTACTGGTTGCAGTAATTAGCCTGTCTTTGTTCTTTTTAGTGTATTCTTTGAGTCCCCGACAATTTTCATTGTTAGTGATATTTCCTCGCCCTTATTTTTATGACACATAAAGTCTATCTATGTCATCTCTAGTATTTAATGTCGAGTGCATCGTCATCAATTTTCGATTCCAAAATCCAGTCTTATATCCTGGCTGTATATATTTATGCTTTGTAAAGAGTTTTCTCATCCTTTTCCGTCTTGATATCATCTATGTAAATATGTGAGTTTTTTCCTGTAATTTTGTGAATTTGCTGCCTTCCGTCCATTTTCTAAGTATCTAGTTGAGTGGCATCATTATATCTTGTATATCTTTAAACATCTAATTATTCCAGTTTGCTGAACTAAATCATAGACCTTTCTCTATTCTATACCATGCACTGGCTATATTTTTCCTTGTTTTAACCTCCTTGAGAATGTGCTTCTTCCCTTGCGATATCCTTTCGGTTTTTTTTCGGAAATCGTCCGCCGCAATCAAGCGAGTATAATATTTCTTCTTTTATCTTTGCTGATAGAATTTTCCACATCACAGTTACTGGCCTATAGTTACTAGGGATGGTTCCTTTCTGTGGTCTTTCTTGACCAAGGTAGTGTTCTCTTCCGTCATTTATTGGTGTATGTTTGCTTCTTGTACGCATTTACTCAATTGCCGAGCCAATATCAATGGCCAGTTTTTTTTTCCAAGTTTTTTCCATTTTTGAATTGATGTTAGTGAGTCCAGGTGTATGTTTGCCTCGGGGTCTTTTTCAAGTCTTTGCAATTATTTTTCATGTTATTCATCCATTTTATGTTCTTTCTTTTGTCACATCTCGCTCTAAAAAGTTTGTCTCCTTTGCATTTGCGATGTTGAGTTCTTAGATATTTTGGTTTTCAGTGTTTTGTGTTTCATCTCGTTTAGATGTCTCATATTGAGTATATTCTTCTCGACTTATCTGTTCACATATTTCCATCATCTAGAGATTATCTCAAGATTACTGGATGTGATGGGTAAATTATCGCTATTTTGAATTATCAATTTCACGCATTGTTTGTTTCAGGATTTGTCTACTGTGCATCAAATCAGGCACTGTTTTTGAGGAAAATACAAGGATGACGCCATTTACTTGTCCAAAAATTTGGAAACGGCATGCTAGAAGCTCCAATAAGATTTTAGAGAGTTTGGGTGTCAATCAGAGGACAGCATAGACATTTCGAAAAGAGTTAGATGAGTCCAATGGTTTAAAAGCACGGAAGTTCGGAAAACTCACTGAGCGTTCTGATGATTAAAAAAAAACGAATTTGTTGGTGAAATCCAGGTCATCATTGACAACTATCCAAATAATAAATCAGGTCCATATTCAATGATGTGGACGTGTCTGAATTTCTTGTCAGGCTGGTAATGCAATTGGAAAATCTCTATTTCTCATACAAGAAGAGAAAGGAGCACTTATTATCCCTGTACTGAAGGCAAGGATAACGGCAAGGATTTACCAATTTAAGCAAGGAAACCGTCGGAAAGACTTGCAGGAGATTCCGAAATGTTCTAGAGGTCGTAGTTGAAGCCAATAGTGATTTCTTTAAATAAATATAGTCTATAGTATTTCAATATATTTCCATGTAATTTTAGTAAATATATCTGATAATGGGAGATTTCATAGTTATTTTCATTTTTACGTAATTTAGACGACAACTTACCCATCACACCTTGTATTTCTAAGATTTGATGATTTTTTGGGATGTACACGGTGTTTTTGAAAAAATTATATAATTTCGTAATCTAATAACCAATTCTTGTTTAAATGATCTCAGATTCTAACAGCCTGTGTAGAAACATCTCAAAATTCTATATTTAATGTTTAAATGTCTTTTCTTTTCCTGTGAATAGCACTATACTTGAAAAAAAAACCCGATAAACATTAAGCATAGGATTTTGAATTGTTCCTACACATGCTGTTAAAATTTGAGATCATTTGAATGCGAATTGTTTAAGTGTACGAAATTATATAACTTTTTGGGAACACCCTATAATATATATATTATATATATATATATATATATATATATATATATATATATATATATATATATATATATAGTGAAAGAAAAATGGGAAGATTATATCAGTGAGACCGGATATGAGGTCTTCGAATTAGTAAATATCAGACTGGCGAGGCAAAGAAATGGTGAAATAAATTAATATCTACACCAAGGAATTAATTTATTCGTATACACACACACACACACACACACACACACACACACATATATATATATATATATATATATATATATATATATAACCTTGGGTGTCAATCAGAGGACAGCGTAGAAAGTTCGAAAAGAGTTAGATGAGTACAATAGTTTAAATCTTGGGTAGGTAACCAGTCTAGGAGAAGGAAAACTCTGAATTCAAAAATCCTGATGTCAGTTGTTGATTGGGTTTGTGGCATTCCTTGTACACCAATTCTTACCTATCGACTGTGCCAAAAAAAGAGCGGAATGGTCCAACACAAGCCTTCACCACTAAAAACAAAACACTGTGCTGGTTGTTCACTGAATGAACACTCATGCGTCGAAAATCGACGAGAAAGTCCACACACACACACACACACACACACACACACACATATATATATATATTATATATATATATATATATATATATATATTCAGAAATCAGAATTTAAACAATGGTGTCTGTACAGCTGAGAAGCTTAAATAATAAAGTAATGATGTCTGGAACGAATCAAATCATTTCTATTTTGTGTAATTTCTTAAGAGTTTTGTACACATGGTGATATGATATTTGGTATTCCTATTAAATACAAATAATTTGTAAGTTTATCTAACCCGTAGATAGGAGCCTAACAGGTACTCTGGGTACTACCACCACGGAGTGGGCCTGGGCGTAATGACAATGAAGGGATACTCCACATTCCCCAGATCTACAGAACTGAAGTCTCACCTTTATATGCTGTTTGGTGTCATGCCAGGGACACGCATGATTTTAATTTCATAGTCATTGAATATAGAAGCCATACTATGGGATTTACAGGCATCAACACCAATCTGTCATCACCTGACTATAGAAATATCAGGCGCTAAGTGAATATAACTAAAAAGAATTATGTAAAAAGCTTTCATTTTTATTATATTTTTTAAAAACTTTGTTTACGTATTTATGGCGCACAAATCTACTTCTCGACGCGCAGCAGTGTGATGCAGCCAATAGTTTAGGAACCACCGGTAGAGACTCAAATTACTAAATAATGTTAATCATAATTATAATAATTTATAGCATAAGATATTTATAGTAGGACGATAAGTACTCTCTCTCTCTCTCTTTCTCTCTCTCTCTCTCTCTCTCTCTCCCTCTCTCCGCGCGCGCGTGCGTGTGTTC
>CM042141.1:21848409-21945909 GCA_023376005.1 Doryteuthis pealeii
TGGTTATTCGTGTAATCGATATCGTTGTTATTTGGATATAAAGTCAGGGTCCAGTTTACCTAAAATTTGTATAGTAAATTGAAAATTAAATGTTATGAAATTGGACACAAAGTCATTGACGAATTATGAATTATTTGACTATTATAGATGGCGCACCTACAGCTTTATCTTTGTTTTCTCGTTTTACACTCCAACGGAGAAGGTTGATGAGGAAATCAAGAACATCCTCTACCACCAATTGAAATGGGAGATCACAAACATATCCTGACGTAACATTGCAATTTTACAAGATTTGAAAATTTAAATTCTCTACGGAAGTTTCATGATGCTTCTTTGCCGATCATTGTTTATTGTTAGAAACGGCTTTCTCGATGAGAATCCCCCTTTCGCCTGGGGAACAAATTTTACATCAGAACTTTCCCCTGGGTCCAATAAACATGCATACCAAATTTGGCAGCTCTAAATGAAATCGTTTGGTCGTCTATAGAGGACAGACAAACAAACGAATTATTAATATATATATATATATATATATATATATATATATATATATATATATATATATATTAGAGATTGATTGATAGTGTGAGAGAGAGAGAATATACATATATATATATATATAAGAGAGAGAGAGAGAGAGAGAGAGAGAGAGAGAGAGAGAGAGAGAGAGAGAGAGAGAGAGAGAGAGAAAGAGAGAGAGAGAGAAAGAACATAAATCTTTGATAAGTAAGGTAATCAGTTTCAGATTGCTGCCTACCTAGTAATTCCTGCTGTCTACTTATGGCCTTCGTATCTTTCCATGTTTTTTTTCTTTCTCTTTTCTTTCTTTCTTTCTTCAATTTGTCCGTTCTCAATTTATTTTTGTATTTTTTTCTTCCATACCTACTGTTTATTTTTTCATTTCCACTTAGTGATTACAGCTTCCAAGAAAAGAAAAACTATTTCTCTTTTACATATTCTGATTTTCTTCATTTTTGCCCTCTCCAACGTTTTTTATCATCCTCAGTCACATCTATGTCATATATATATATATATATATATATATATATATATATATATATATATGTGTGTGTGTGTGTGTGTGTGTGTGTGTAAGATAAGTATATATGCACCTATGTAATTATGAATTCATGTACGTATGAAGGAGCGAAAGTTAATCCATCTATTCTAACAGGCAATTCAAGTTAATAAAAACTAGTTGCAAATCCTTTCTATAAGCATATGTTACGCTATTTTCTATGGTAACCTAAATACTACCTTGTCGACAGGGGTTAAGAATACGCTGATTGTTTTCCATGCAGAGTGGTAAAATCCCCATTTAGAGTGGTGAAACTACTGTATCTGATGGTGAGGCTCCAGTTCTGTATATTTAAGGAGTTTGGAGTACCCTTTCATTGTCATTACTCACAGGTTCTCTCTAGTAGTATCCGGAGTGATAGTACTTGTTAGGGCCCCATCTATGGGTCAAATAGATTTGTTTAAAAATTATTCCTATTTAATAGACCCAAAAGAAAAAACAACTCTTCAGAAACAACTACACAAAAATATAAATGCAGGTACAATGAACGCAAATTGCTAATCTCAAGACATAAAATAACCCTTGGCGGGTTGACATGTCCTTAAAATCAGTTATGCAATTAATCAAACTGCCATGGCCAGAATTTGAACTCGTCTCGCTGCTTCTTTTTTCTGTGCCACAAAAGAAAACTCTGAAATAAAAACCAAGAGATACATTCCATAACTTTTTAAATAGAAGAAAGTTTGGATGACACAACCATAAAACAAACTAAAGTAGACAGCCAACCCCAGTCTTGTATTTTAAACTTTGATTCGAAAATTGAGGTTTTTATCACGTACTAATGACGTCACGTGTAAACGCCTTAGAACTGTAATGCTACATTTAATGTTTGAAAAACGCTCTGTTAAATGTTACAGGACGCGACTTAATGGTTGTAAGGTGCATTCTAAGATTACAGCAATTAGGGAGAAATATATTTTATTTAATGCGGATTTTTTCTCAATTATTCTAGATATCACACTTACATTTTTGATAATGACCAACAATGGTCGAAAGTAGTCCAACTGCAACGAGGAAAATATTTCCGTCAGTTTTTACAGTCTTGTATTTTTGTGATATCTGATAAGGAAATATGATAAAAATACTAACGATACACACACGTATATATAGATATTTCCAACTCAACTCATTCAAAAACATCTATCATCTGTTGAACCACAAAAAATGTCTCTTCCTTTTATCATATTGTCTGAAGAAGGTTGTCTATAAACCAAAACGTTTGGACGTCGACATTACCACCAATGATAAACTTCCATCCAATGTAACATCCCGTGTTTGTCTAAATTTCTCCATACACACACACACACACACACACACACACACACACACACATATATATAATATATATATATATATGTGTGTGTGTGTGTGTGTGTGTGTGTGTATGTATGTATATGTATATGTATGAACAGATGCACGTCCCCAGATAATTAATGCAGGAGAATGAATAATGAAACAGTTGGCATGACCGATCTAATTTTTACCTTTTTGATACTGGAAATGTTTTTTGTCAAAGTTATTGATGGCTTTATAGCATTCTGCCCCTAAAAAACTTGTGAATTGAAGCAACTTACTCGAATGTATCAACAGGTATACCCAGAGCTACATATTATTATTATTATTATTATTATTATTATTATATGAACATGTTTCATCATAAACAACTCTAATTATCACTAATGTCATCATCATTATCATCATCCTATTTTTTTGTTTTTATTATTTCATTATTATTAGATCGATATAGGGCAACATTGGTTAGGTTATATATTTACGAATCCATGGCTCATCTAAAGATAGGAATGATTCAATAATCACCTAAGATTAATTTTGTCATTCACCAGTTCATGTACTTTGGTAGCAACATCTTATCTACTGAACACAATGTCAACATACGCATAGGTTAAGCCTGGGATGCTACTGACAGTTTATCGACCTTCTGGTAATCTGATATCTCTGACAGAATAAAGCGAGAATTCTCCCAAGCTGAAACCGTGTGAGTACTAATGTATGGTTGCATCACTTGGACTTTAACGAAAATTCTGGCGAAAAAGCTAAATAAGAACACACAAAAATGCTTGATGGTTGATTTGAACAAATCTTGGAATACCCTACAAAACAGCATCTATACGGCCATCCAAGTGTGACAAGAAAGTCATGCTAGAGAAGTAAGAACAGATTCATAAGTGACGTTCTATAGTGTGCATTAAAAACTTACATTGATCAGTTCTGTACGGATACTGGATTCCGTCTAGAGGACTTAACAATAGCGATGGCTGATAGGACGAATGAGAGAGAGAGAGAGAGAGAGAGAGAGAGAGAGAGAGAGAGAGAGAGAGAGAGAGAGAGAGACGAGGAAATATGTGCTGTTGGCAAGCTTTGGTGATGAATTGACTTGTAGGTTAGATGAAGATTCCCTCTTCTATAGCTGTCCGATGGAATCGAAGACTACTTCAATGTTTGAGAGAGTAGTCCTCCAAACATCTATGAAGTCTAGTTTACTGGCAGTGGTGTATTGTATCTAGAGAAGCGTTGGAGATACAAGGTTTTATTTTGTTTTTTTTTACTTAAGCGAGTTTTTCCCGGTATCTTTGAAATTCTAGGGACACCACGTTTTCTATTTTCTTTTCTGTATTGTTCAGTTTTTATTGCCATTTCTGGTTGGTCAGTTTCACAAGATCAATATTGGATGTAATTACTATGACAAAAAAGATTAAGTACATTCATAAAAATGCCACTGTCACTAAATTTGTTTGTCTGTTCATATAAAAAGTGTCACGATAGAAAGAAAATGGCAAGAAGAACGCCCGTGCGCGCGCGCACGCACACACACACACACACACACACCCACCCACCCACACAACACACACACACACACACACAGACACACACGCATAAATGAACTGATGTTGGTTAGGCACAATACTTTGAGTATGTTCTGTGTGTTTTCTAGTAAATCACTACTTTTACTTCTATTAATTCTGTTGCGGATGTTGCCATCACAATTTCATTTTTTGTTTTAAAGTTATAAACAAACGGAAATGATGAAGAGTTTTCAAAGTAAATGACCCGTACCACCAATTCAAAAAATAATAAATGAGTGTTATTAAATCAAAATGTAACATTTTCTTTAATTTTTTTGTTACATTTTAACTGACGTCAGTTTAATTTGTAGATTGATTTATCAATTGATTTTAACGACATGCCAACCTGTCTAGGGTCATTTTATGCCTACAGGTTAGGGAACTGCGTTCATTGTACGTTCATATTTATATTTTTGTGAGGCTGTTTATTTAGAGTATTTATTTTTTCATTCGATCCTATCGAATACGAACAATTTTAAACATATATTTGCCCAAATGATGGGACTAACAGATACTACCATCCGGGTCAGAGTGGAACTATGAGTAATGACAATGAAAAGGTACTCAACACTCCCCAGATCTCCAGGATTGGAGCCTCACCATGAGATGCAGTTTAGAGTCATGCCCAGGATATCTCTTTGGGGAGGGAGTAATCCTCTGCGGGGGATACAGTCAGCATATTCTAAATTCCGCCGGGTTTAATTTGTTTTGGAGAAAGATGATCTGAATATTCATAGAAACGCAAATGAAACCTGTCATTTTAACGGGTACTGCGACATGGATCTACTGTGGTTTGAACCCGCAATGACCATTAGAGTTCAGTTTACATTATATTTACATCGTAAATTAAACAGTAGGCGCCATTTATTCGAATAAAAAGCCAGTGTCCAATTATGTGTTATACATATATTGTAAACTGTCCCTCACTTTATGGTTTTGATTTCACTTTTTAAACTTGATTTTTCTTCCACAGATGCAGAAAAAAATGAAAGCAATCTTTAGACTAATACATCTAAAATAGGAAAAATATTTTTGGACGAAAATTAATCTTAATCAAATTATTTAATAAAGAAATTTTGACAATATTTTCGCAAAAAATATTTCAAATCTTAAATGTTTATAAACATATCCAGTTCTACAGTTCACTGTACTCCGCTTAACAAAATGGCCTTGAGTTCCATCTTGCTTGAGGTAGAGGAATTGGGTAAGTATATACCGTTGTGGAGAATAAACATTAATCTCTCGATGAGGTTTTATTGACTTACAAGATCTTACAAAATATATACTTGTATTCTGTCTGTTTCATGATCTCTTATCGAGATCAAAGGCCCCACCCAGACCTTCCACTCGAACAAGATTTAGATCTCATTATATTGGATAAGATTTTAAGCTAGGATATATTAAATACGGAAATCCCATCTGTTCATCATGCATTAACACTTGCACGGGATGCTAGGTTCATGTGAAAGACATGTAGATTGTCGATTCTGAGGGTGAAACAAAAGGTTACAGAATTTGAAGAGAATGATCAGTCTGTTCATTGATTAATTGATACAGCATTTGTCATGTTTTGGCAGACTCTTCACATATATATTGTTATAATTTTATCAGGATTGATTGATTTGTTGAAGATAACGGAATGTCAAGCCATCTGGGGTCCAGAAGTTAGGGAATCACGTTCATATTTACATTTTTTGTGTAGTTGTTTCTTAAGATGGTATTCTTTCGAACACGGTTCTATCGAATACAAATGATTTATAAACATATCTATTTGAGCCATAGATGGAATCCTAATAGATACAGAGTAGAGTCAAGATGATGAAGGTGTACTCCACATTTTAAAGATCTACAGGATTGGGGCCTCATTATCAGATACAATTTAGTGTTATACCCAAGAAACCATTCCACCAGGAAACAAAGGAAATAATTTTTCTCTTGCCCATCATGAAGATTTTTCCTCTCTAAATCTTTTCAAATATTTCTTATCGCTTTGGTTTCCTGGTGGACTTATATGTTGGCTGTGACAATAAACTGTATCTTATGGCGATGCTATAATTCTGAAGATCTAGAGATCTGGGGAGTGTGGCCATTGCCCCTTGGTACACTTTAAGCCGGAGGGGTAGTACCCGTTAAGATCCCATTTAAGGGTCAAATAGATACAGTTCTTTCTTAAGAGGTTTTGTTTGTTTTGGAGGTATTTTTGCAGGATTTAATCAAATATCAAATATTTATGAACAGATATATTTGACCCATAGATAGGACCTTATAGGTAGTACAACTCCGTGTCAGAATGAACCTGGGAGTAATGGAAATGAATGGGTACTTTAGTGTCATATCTAGGGAACCTCTTTTGGAGAAGGGTCTGTGCAATCCTCATATACAGGTACCACTATTTAATTTAAATCAAAAGTGGCGACCATGCATACTGCTGTCCTTTTATTATATATATATATATATATATGTGTGGTGTGTGTGTGTGT
This sequence comes from Doryteuthis pealeii, assembly GCA_023376005.1. Lineage (NCBI taxonomy): Eukaryota > Metazoa > Mollusca > Cephalopoda > Myopsida > Loliginidae > Doryteuthis > Doryteuthis pealeii. The sequence goes on from CM042141.1 coordinate 21,854,832, forward strand.
GTGTGTGTGTGTGTGTGTGTGTGAGAATTAGTCAGGAACAAGCCCAAAGTAATAGAGTATTTGTAAGGATCGAACTCATAATAATCTGTTTTAGTAAGCATCTAAAATAGATATTTATACGTGCGAGAATGTAAGAGCGGGAGTGGGAAATAATGAGATAAAGGTACACCATGTGTGTGTTTCTTTGTGCGCGTGTATGTGTGTGTGCGTATTTCGTGTGTGCGTATATATATATATATATATATATATATATGTGTGTTGTGTGTGTGTGTGTGTGTGTGTGTGCAGATGGGTGCGTTTAGAATATTCAGTAGGTAGGTAGATAAGGGAAAACTATTCCGGACTACATTTCTATACACATATTACATATCAAATGTATTCGCACGACGAGCGTGTTGATATTCCCAAAGCATTTACGAATGACACTTCACTCTAATCTCTCTTTCTCTCTCTCTCTCTCTCTCTCTCTCTCTCTCTCTCTCTCTCTCTCTCTCTCTCACACACACACACACACACACACACACACACACCTCTGTTACCGGTGAAGCCTTCTTTTTCTTTTAATATTTCAGTTCTTCTTCTTCTTCTTCTTCTTCTTCTTCTTCTTCTTCTTCTTCTTCTTCTTCTTCTTCTTCTTCTTCTTCTTTCCAGTTAATTATATTCTACTTCCGCTTTTCCTTTTTTCTGCCTGAATTTCTCTTTTTCTTCATTTTGGTGGCTTAATCTTCGTCAGTTAATAAAATTAGAGATATTATGAAAATAAAACCACAAAAAAAGTTACAAGAAAAAAGAAAGAAAAAGAACAAAAATGAAGAAGGAAAGAACAAAAAAGAAAGAAAAAACTTGAAGAAAGATAAAATAAATAAGAAGCAAGAAAACAGAAAAAGCAATTGCTTTATCTTTGCGATAAGAGTACACTTCTACACAAGCAGTAACCTGACATTCTTCTTGCCCTCGTCTTACTTACCTTCTCTCCTAACCCCTCCCCCCCTCCACACACTTTTCATCCGTTGGTCTTCCTTTTCTCTCCATATCATTTTTTCCTTTTACCAGCTGGGTTTTTTCTTTCCTTCTTGTTATTTTCGTTGCATAAAGAATGTTATAACATTAAAAATAGACAACGAAAACATAACTCCCTCTGTCTCTCTCTCTCTCACACATACACAAATCTGCACACACACACACACACACACACACACACACACACACACATATATATATATATATATATATATATATTCATCACCACCAAAATACGGTCATCTGCAGCAACTAACACTGTACATAGCATCCCCCCGTATTTTTATCCCCTACCCGCCACTACTCCACCCTTAGATACTTTCAAAACCAACATTTCCCTTCCACTACCCGTCACCAATTTCTGGCCTTTCCTGTGGCCTCCCGGTGCACAAAAATGTCAGATGCCTATGAATAATCTTCCAGTATACCAAAAGAAAGAAAAAAAGGAAGACAAAAAAAAAAGAGAAAAAAGACTGAAGACAATTGCTGTTGTTTTTTTGTTTATTTTGTTTGGTTCGACTTTTTATCATTGTTATTTTTTTGTATACTGTCAGTAAGAGAATTGTGAAATATTTCTAGTTGAAAGTGAAAATATAATCAATCATCACTTGTACTTAACATGGGGCCAATGGATGCTGGACGAGTGGTCGACAAGGACGCTTTCGATCTGAATCGACATGGAGCATGTCAAAGTAGTTTCAAGTTATTGGCATCCATGTTAACACCGACTAAGAATTATTTTATTATTTTACATAATCTTTTTCGTATGCTCACACACACACACGCACGCGCGCGTGCGCACGGACACTTACAGAGAGAGAGAGAGAGAGAGAGAGAGAGAGAGAGAGAGAGAGAGAGAGAGAGAGAGAGGGGAGAGAGGAGAGAGGAGGAGAGTGAGAGGAAAAAATATAAAATTATCAACACGAAGTCCATTGATTTCAGTTTCATCATCAGACTGAAAAGTGAGGTAAATTATCAATATATCATCATCATATAGTTGTGGGAAGTCACGTGTTAACATGGAAATATGTGTGACACTCACACGAGGATATATATATATATATATATATATATATATATATATATATATATATATATATATATATATATCAATAGGGCTATCCTAATAGAGGAGAATAAAGATACAATTAGTCAGGTGGTAAATGACACAATGTATGAATACATTAGATACCAACACGCTTCTTTTGAATACCTTCTGATGTTAAAAGACCCGAAATCTCTGACTGAAACCCAGGGATATCATTGATGATGCATTTCAGTGCATATATATATATATATATATATATATATATATATATATATATATAAGAGGGTAATTCAGTAAATGTGAATATATACAGATACATATGTGTGTGTCGGTGTGTGTGTGTAAGTAAGGAAAATGGAATTAAAACCGACAGATATGTTGAAAAGATAAATGGAAAAATATATATTGGTATGGATGAAATGTATTATATGCTGACACGTGTTCCGACAAGAATATGTTTACATGTACAGTATTCGATTTGAAATTGAGTTGAATATAAAATGAGATAATAATAGAAAAAAACATATGTAAATAGTACGTCTTCTTCAGAGCAGAATGATTTTTAAAAGAAAAAACGTAAAAATATTCAAATTGATTACGTCGTAAAATGGAATCATTAAAAAAAAATCTCAAAAGTTTCCTAGTCGGAAAAATGATATAAAAATATCTCTAACTGTTTATGTTCTGAAATTTGAAAAAAAGATTTTTAATGTTTGAAACGGAGAAGTATTTGAAAAATATAGGTTTAGTTGTTACGTATTTTGGTAAAAAAAAAATTTGGTTTGAAATAAATTTTCAGTGTTTACAAATTTAAATGCACGAATAATCAAAAAACTTCTAGAAAACCAAATCTTTCTCGGACGTGAGTATATACAAAATTTGTTGTGAGGAATGTGAAAAAGCATATATCGGCAAAACATCAAGATATTTTAAAAAAAAAAAAAAAAAGAAAAGAGAGTCTATGAACATTTCAAAGACTTCAAATTCGGAAATACATCAAATTCCTTGGTTGATATTTTAACAGACTAAAAAATTGATTTCCCGAATCCATCAATAACATTTTTACACCGAAATACATAACTAATTCTATTATTTTTCAAACTTTTCAAACATCAAAAAATAAAATTCTTTTCTCCTGACGATGACCTAAGTTCGGAACTAGTTGAGAACAAAAAAAAATTAGATGACATAAAAAATATTTCTATTTATCATATCAATTTTTATTATTAGCTCAGTCGGTAGAGCGTTCGGCTAGAAACCACAAGGTTCCTAGTTCGATACCGGTCCTCGCCAACTCAGCGTATGAGTAGCACAGGGATATGTGCGGTAAAGTAAGGAGCTGATAGTAGGTTTGCGCTCCACCTCAGATGCTAAAATAATCTCCTTAATCTAGCGCTAGTGAAAAGGGGATAGACTCCCTCGCTGTATGGCTTATACCGACATTAGGCCGCCCCGACGACTTTACTTACTTATATATATATATATATATATATATATATATATATATATATAATGAAATAATAATAGAAAAAACATATGTAAACAGTACGTCTTCTTCAGAGCGGAGTGTTTTGATTTTAAAAAGAAAAACGGGGGATACAGGAGAAATATTCGAAATTGATTCATATATATATATATATATATATATATATATATATATATATATATCGCTTGGTAACCGTCACTTTCTCGCCTTTGCAGTTTTCAAACCAAGTATATATATATATATATATATATATATATATATATATTGATGAACCAAAATATTACGACTCCTAACCTACTTGACCGTTATGCATCCATAGTTCAGCTTTAAGCCAATCAAACATAAATACAAAAATACCTCTAATCTTTTTCTGTAGGATCCGTTACCAGAATTATTAAGTGGTGGGAAATCAACATAGAGAACTTGTTTGTCCAGTACATCACGTAAATGTTCAAAGGAATTGAAATCTACAAGTTTGGTGTTGAGAACATATTTCTAAAAACATTTGTTGATTGCACTGCTGAAAAATGGGAATGCCATATAAAAGATTAATGTCATGAATAAATCGTGATTTAATCGAGAAAAACATTTCACCAAAATGCTTTAATGATTCATTGCAAAACATCCGCTGTTCTTTTTCCACTGTAAATACCCAATCAGCAAAACTTGGAATACGATAGAATATGATGACTGCATTCCCTTGCAGAGGGGTAAAGCCTCACTCCAAGAGAGATGTAAACTGCATCTGAATGTGTGGCTCCAGTTCTCTAGAAATGTATAGTGTTAAACACACTTTCATTGTCATTACTCCCAGGAATCGATAAGACCGTGTGCAAAAAAGTACTAAACAAACTCTTAAGAAATAACTAAACAAAAAATGTAAATATGAACGTGCAATTAACGGGATTCCCTAAGATCTGGGTATAAAATAGCATTAGACGGGTTGAGATGCCGTTAAAATCAATCATTTTTCCATATTAATTATGAAGAATATATATGTTGAATGATATGATTTTCATTAAAATTAAGTGATATTTTTGCAAATGACTCGTAACACAGAACGAATAAGCTGCAAACATAAGATTCAATAACATTTTATGATTACTCTAACATTGTACAGAAGATGGCACTTGAAACCTTTGCATAAATCATATACACACACGTCGATGTGTGTGTGTGTGTGTGTGTGTGTGTGTGTGTGTGTGTGTGTGTGTGTGTGTGTTTTGTGTGTGTTTATGTGTGTGTGTGTGTGTTTGTGTGTGTGTGTGTGCGTGTGTGTGTGTGCATTCGTGTTCATATGAAAAGAAAGAAAGAAAGAAAGAAAGAAAAGAGGAGAATAATGCAAATAATTCTAATCTATGAAAGGAAAATCAGCCAAGGTCATTTTCACTGTTCAACCCATTTGAGTTGAAAAACAAATAACTATGGGCAAAAATTAGTCCCAGTGCCGTTATCATGTTTCTTGAGAGTTTTTTATGAAGGTCAACTTTATATATGTATTAAAATGATGTTAATGCCATGAAAAGCGATCACTGATGAGATAGACATTCATTTGAACTAATATGTTCCATTCATTCTTTTAGGCCCTTATATACATGTCACATATTTTGACACATAATTAAAATAAAATTAGCACCAACATTTTCTTAGTAAAAAGGCAGTTTGTTTAATCGTTTATTCCGGTTTTGTTTTTCTGGCATACCACTTTTCCTTGTATTCCTTGCATGGTAGCGTAACAGCTGTGGTCATTTATATAATAGGATAGATTTTTGGCTATTTTACATTAGTATTTACATTCATTGTAGGTTCATATTTGCATTTTGTGTGTGTCTTAAGATTTTTTTGCACACAGTCCAATCGAAGGCGAATCGTTTTTTAACAGATCTATTTAACCCATAGATGAGACCCTCGCAGGTAGTACCTATCCAGGTCAGAGTAGACCTGGGAGTAATGGCAACAAATGAGTACTCCATACTCCTCAGATTTCCAGATTTGAAACCTCGCTATCAGATGCAGTTTAGTATCATACCCGAAGCACCTGTTATGTATTCTTCTGCAGAGGATAAAATTCCACTGTTTTTAGTTCATATCTTTTACTGTAGAACTTCTACAACATTAGGGTCATGAGTTTAACCGAATTTGCTATTTTAAAAGCGACTATATTCATCAAATTTTTAAATGATCAAAGTGGGTGATGAATTGTTTGCCGTATTTGCAAAGAAAATATAAAAATATTACTATATCAAAGTAATCATTTTCTCTTAAAATTTACACTATCAATTTCTATAAACATGTACCCTCATGAACAATCAAGTTTTTCTATCTTTTTCAAATTCCATATTATGAGATTAGTGACTATGTTATTTATATTAATAATTACAAAGTTTATATGTCTGTTCTTTATAGATGGGCAATCAGTTTGATGGAGAGTTACAAAATTTGGTACACACACTTATTGGACTCGTGATGGTTTGCAGAAAAGAAAAGGGTCTCATTCGAGAAAGCGGTCTATAATAATAAGCAATAATCAGTTGGAGGCCATGTTGCTGCAAGGCGTAACTAATCTTAATTGATCTCTAAACTTCAAAAGAAAAAAATCATAAATTATTTGTCTTACTGAAATTATTAGTGTAACGGTTACTATTGTTGGAAATATAATCGACTACCGGAGTTCAAATCTTGGACGAAACTGTTTGCCTTTCACTTCGCCTATCACTTCATATTCATGCCTTTCCCAAAGCAATGGGTAAATAGTAGGTCAGACTAGGCTCTTTACCCTTGGTAAAGGCAACCAGTCTATGAGAAGGAAAACTCTGAATCCAAACCATCAGTACTTTACTAGCTTTGAAATTGAACTTTGTGTCGCATCCTGCTCGTTTATAATTGGTAAATCTGTTATGTTGATTTAGCTTTTATATAGTAACGATTATCGTTTGAAATTATGGAAAGTTTATCGATATTAGACAAATAAACAAAGAAGGCCACAATAAACTACAATAAACAAGATGAGGACATTGGTTCAAGTAATTCAATATATGATAGAATGAACAAAATTTTGATTGAGTAGCTAGTATGCTGCTTTGAAACCAATGGTAACAATAACCTTTTAATTGTATTGTACACTAAAACAAATATATATATATATATTATATATAATATATATATATATATATATATATATATATATTCTAACTTAGACTGACTGAAATATTGAGAAAACTCTTCACCTTTAATTATTATTAATTTTACAGTCTAATTGCTTATATGTTTGCGTCATCTGGGTTATCACTCCTACTTCTGTTCTTCTATGCAAACATGTTTTCCTCTCACTAACCCTTCACATTTTTCCCCTTCTTTTATATATTGTAGTAATCAAATCTTCAAAAAGTTTTTTATGAATCCGAAAAATGCCCAGTACTGACCAATAGAGAAGGATAAAACATAGATTAAATAAAGTTTTAGTCATTTCTTGATGACAAGTTCATTACTACCAGTTTCATGCAATTAAATATACAATCATATATATTATATATATATATATATATATATATATATATATATATATATATGTGTGTGTGTGTGTGTGTGTGTGTGTGTGTGTGTACAGGGTGGTGATTCAATCACTAGAATAGGTAATAATTATTAGATTTGTGACTTGAAGCATAATCCTTATGAGTAAGTTTGCTGAGTCATGAATATCTATAGAGTTGCTCTGATGATCACATAGGTGAGACTATATATATATATATATATATATATATATATATATGTGTGTGTGTGTGTGTGTGTGTGTGTGTGTGATAAGAATTGGATTACTCATTCTTTTCCTTATTCATGTCATTAAAAGATTCATGTGTCTTTTAACACAATAGTCAAACAGTAGAAGGGTGGAATCAAAGATCCTCTGAATTAATGATTATCTGGAAATCTGGAAATAAGACGGTTACAGAGCCGAGCTGAAATAAAGGTTCTTTATTCATAGACACTACACACACACACACCACACACACACACATATATATATATATATATATATAGAGAGAGAGAGAGAGAGAGATGTGAGTTATCCAAAACTTGGTAGTAAGTGATGATTCTATATGTGATTTCTAAGACACACTATATCATTATTCTATGATCCAGTATTGTACATACTGGATCATAGAATAATAATATAGGAATCTGTAAATCACTACAGAGAGCACAACGCCCCAATTTTGGTCGAAATAAATTTATTATGGAATAACGGTGTTGAGTTTTTCCTTCCTTTCAAAGATATATATATATATATATATATATATATATATATATATATATAGTTGTATAAAAATTTTACGAAATATATTAAGCTCTTTTGGATTACCTACTAATGCTACTACAATGATATCGTGATAGCAAATTTCGATGAATATATGTATATATATAAATTATGAACAAAAAACACTCCTAAATATCACAGTATTGTTATTTTTATTATATCAGTCAACTTATATGAAGGATTGGCAGTTGGTGTTTTCCTTTCACTGTTGATGGCCCCGTAACCTGGTTTGGTTGTGGGGGCGTTACTCATTTAGCTTGAGAAGAGCCTATATCTCTCCAGATCTACAACTGGTTTGAATTCAGAGTTTTCCTTCTCCTAAATAGGTTACCTTACCAAGGTTAATGAGCCCAGTCTGATCTACTATTTTATCCATAGCTGGGGAGAGACAAGTTAAATTCATACCTTTCCCAAAGATATTAGCGCTATGGTAAATACAGCCTCATTCAAGATATGAACTTGAGTAGCCGAGTTCTTCATACGACGATAACCGTTACACAACAAGCATTGGTGTCTGACTTCCATGTAAATAGAGATGAAAAATGCAGCAATTTCAATATTTGATGCAATGCCAGAGAAGTCTAGTCATAATAATGGATGAAAGTAATCATGTTTTGGTACAGAGCAAGTCTTTGAGATTCTGAAAATCTTTCCTCTTTATTCTTCATTATTAAACATTCCTGATAAGCAGGGGTTATATTACTACAGCAAGGTGTAGCTACATGAATTTACCACAGAAGTGGAGTTTGATCCAGTAGCATGAAAGCAAGGATATTTGGAATAGCTATGTATTTACCCAACCCCTCTGCTACGAGCAGAATGCGAGACAAGGTCAATTTTGAAATGAATTAAAGTGTTTATTTGTGGGAGAACAGATGGATTCTTTTCCTATAACATTGGCGCGAAATGAAATGCAAACAATCTTATCCATGTCACCAATTCCATTTCTTTCGATGATGACCGCTACACAAAGTGCACCTTGGAATAGTTACCCAACAATACTGATCCATTATACTGATCACACTCAGTGAATGAAATTATAGCTTTCACTTTGGGCATCTTGGAAGTTTTCACTTATTATTCATGATAGTTATACGTTGTGGATATTGCTGATTTTACAAGATGTGCAATTACACAACATTCTTGTTGGTTATTTGTAATGCCAGTTTCAAAACGGCATTTATACGACCACTTACCTCCTATCTCACCAACCATCCAAGTAAGACGAGCAAGGCATGCTGGGTACTGCTGGAAAAAAGGACGAACTCATAAGTAACATTTATCAGTATGTCGTCTAGAGGACTTACCAAGATCGATGGCCAATAAGGGCAGATGGCGGGAGAGGGAATCATTGATGATGATGATGATGATGATGATGATCCTAGTTTTCATTTACTTTCTTGGAAATTTGGCATGGTCTCTTTCACCACTTAGATGGAATGACGTGCATACGGACGATTGCATTGTTTTCATTTAACGAAATGGTCAACCTTTCATTTACAGTGATATTTTGAAGCGGAAATGTTTGTTCTATGAAATGGCAGAAATGTAACAATAATAACAGCACCGTATGTGGTTACTTATTTATTAACCACTTATTTTTGCTTGCACTCATCAGTTATTTTTAGGCAATCTATGACAGATAGCGTTTATTTTTAAAGCTTGTTTCTCATTTCGGCTTTGAACTTGTTCCATCTTGCTGCTCAGTTATGTAAACATGGCAAAACCATTGAAGGTTGTCTTCTGACAACAAACTGTGGTTCATTCAGTACAAATATTTCTCATTTGCATAATCTTCGATTAAAGATCAATCAGATCAATAATTGTCAAAAAATATTCTTTTCCCGCCCTTTTTAATTGGTAAATCAAGAACAAGGATTAACCCAATCATCTTCAAAGCTCTTATTAATAAACTTCCAAAAGTAGCCATCTATTTGGGGTCAAGATTTGGTTAATTGTTTGATCTTTAACGGTATGTCAACCCTTTTAGAGTTATTTTATGCCAGGAGGTTAGGGAATTGCGTTCATTCTACGTTGATATTTACATTTTTGCGTAGTTGTTTCTTAAGATCTTTTCACACCGAATAAACTCATTCTTAAATATCTATTTGACTCGTAGATGGGACCCTAAAAAGTACTATCATTCTATAAAGTACGAAAGACGTGGTTCGTATTGTTCAGACTTTAAGAGTACCATTACAAATGGCTACCACCATGACTATAGTGTATATCTGGTCAAGGGCAGATCATCCTGTTAATTCTAGACACAGGGGTAGATCACTCTATTGTATTCATACACATTCTTGGTCAGAGCTGGCCCAGGAGTAACTGCAATGAAGGGGTACTTCACACTCACCCAGATCTCCGAAATTTGACCCTCACCATCAGATGCAATTGAGAGTCATACTCAGGACATTACTTTTGGGGAGGATCTTACCCCTCTGTAAGGAATAAGAGTCAGCATATTCTAAGTCCCACCAACAAGGGGGGTCAAGATTTCAATCGCAAAATATGGTTAGACTTACAGATAAATGTAAAAAAAAACAAAGAAATAACGTTATGTTTATTTGATTTTTCAAAACAATGTTTATTTCATAATTTTTGTTCGCAATTAAAATTTACATAAGATAACTAAAAAACAGTTATAATATAACTATTATAATATAATATTATATTATAACTATTATATAAGATATTAGGTTGTTACAAAAATAATGGCCGATTAAAGTGCTCGGTTTTGAAATATCATTTTAACATAGAATGTGTTGTTTATTTCAGGTGAATTTTTGCATATATAATAACTAATGTGTGCTCAAAAATAAAATTTAATTTATTTTCGGATAGAAAGTATTTTTGAAAAATAGGAGCCTTCAAAGATGAACATGCCTAAACATGACCTTCGCCTTCTTATGTTGCATGAGTTCAAGCTTGGGCACAATGCCTCCGAAACTGCTGCCAATATCAACAAAGCATGGGTAGATGAACCCACAAGTGATCGGACAGTACGAAGGTGTTTCCATAAATTCCGCAGTGGAGATGAGAATCTTGAAGATGAAGAAGGTAGAGGACCGACATGCAGTCTTAACAATGAACAATTGCAGGCAGTTGTTGAGCAAAATCCACGACAAAGTGTCAGAGAGATGTCTCAGACACTTGGTATCAGCATTGCAACAGTTTCACGCCATTTACAGAGTATTGGAAAGGGGGAAAAGCTCGATAAATGGGTTCCTCTGCATTAGTGAATCGACGTTGTCCAATTCTCCTCCACGATAACGCGCGGCCACATGTTGCAAGATTGACTGTACATAAACTCACAGACTTGTGATATGAGACCTTACCACATCCTCCATATTCTCCCAATCTTTTACCTACTGGTTATCATTTTTTAGGGACTTAAGCACATTTTTAAATGGTAAAACTTTTCGATCTAAAGAAGAGGTGGAATCATCATTTAAAGATTTTGTTGCATCACAGCCAATAACTTTTTACCAACGCGGACTAAATGACCTCGTAGATCGATGGCAGAGATGCATAGCTGCCCAAGGCTCGTATTTTGACTAATTTTAACACTTCTACTGTTAATGTTTCGACAATAAATGTATATATTTGTAATCGGCCATTATTTTTGTAACAACCTAATAAATCCACATTACAGAAAAGACATCATAATTTTTATATTATTGTACGAATTTGATATTTTTCTGTTAAAAGTATCAAACTCATAAAATGATATAAATGATATATTTTAAAGCGACACTTATATCAATTTAAACATTTTTGTTTTTATTCCTAACAAAGAAATAACATTATTTACTTGTTTTACATCTTTAGCTTTATGAACTCCCTGTAAATGTAACTAGAATTATTTAAGTAAGCGTGACTAATTATCTTATTCTGACAAATAATTCGTTGATATCATTTGGAAATTCTTTACGATTAGTTACGTCTTACAACATGGCTTCTCAAGACTTATTGTTTATCAAAAATATACCCTCTCAACAAGAGTCTCTCTTTCAACATAAGGATTTTTTTCCTTTCATATAATGAATCGTTTAGCAGTCTGTAACGAATATCCACAAAATCTTTCCAATTATTAATATAGTTTCGTACTTTTCACTTGGTAATTTAGAAATATATGTTTGAGGTAAATCTAATTTAATTGGACAAATAAGAAATGATTTAAGAATGGTTCAATGATTATAAGGATGGTGAATAGTTCTAGCAATTTCTGGAAGTTATTGATCTGTTCATATCAATATCTATACTTACCTGCAATTTAACCCGATTTAGTTTACCGGCCGAAGAATATTTTCATTTAATTATTTTTTTAAATTATTTTTCTTTCGATTACCTCCCTTGTCCAAGACCCTATCTTCATTAAATTCCAGAAATAAGTCACTTTTCTTTATCTCGGCCTAGAATAGACAGACGGCGTGACAAGCGTTTGTCTTATTTTTGGAGTTTACCGCACCGAAAAAAAAAGAAAAAGAAACAGAAGAACGAAGAGTGTTTGAGAGAGAGAGAGAGAGAGAGAGAGAGAGAGATAGAGAGAGAGAGAGAGAGAGAGAGAGAGAGAGAGAGAGAGAAAGAGAGGAGATTGGTGAGTCAGTTACTCTAATTAATTTTTTGTTCAGTTCAGCTTGAATTTTGAATTAATGCGCTAAATTTTATTTTCATTGATATTGGAAAATGTGTTTCTCTTGCTTGTGACTTAAGAGTTGTATTTAAACCTATTTCGGTTGTTTTATTTCTTATTTGAACGATTTGGGATTAAAAAGATTTGTTGGTGAAATGTGACGACTAAAAGTGTTCATTCTAATCATGGTCTCCATGACACATGTATTTATTTGTAAGAAATTCATTTTATGAATAAAGCAGCAAAAGACAAGCTGTTAAATATATTGGCTTTTGGTTCAAATTTGTTTTAAAAACAATTATTTGATGTTTTGCACTGCAGTGTTTAAAACCTAAGAGTAAGACCCAACTGGCCAGAAATAATTTCCTTGGTGCTAACAGGAAATTAGTAGTCACTAAGGGAACCATATATGTTAATTCTTCAGTTTTAATCTTAAAGAGTAAGAAGCATAAGGTTCCAGCTTAAGATGGAGGGGGAGTGTTTCGTCCTGGGCTGGTGAGGAGTCAGGTTAAGAGGTCTAGTCGCAGAAGTCGTTGGGGTCTCATACCTGATAACAATAGTGAGATTGATTCCTTAATCCGGGCTGTCGAGGATGACTAGCAGGATATTGGGTGTGTCGAAGATTACATCGAAGAGTTGGTTCTTGGGGGGGGGGTAGATCTGAAGCTTCAGTTTGCCTCAATACTAAAACAAAGTGTTGGGGAAAGTACTGTATTCAGTTCGTCTTTCCAGAACAGTGTTATTTCTGACAAAATAAAAAGGTTGTTTCTTCTAGGATAGCAACCCATTGAATTAATTCCCATAGCCCATGAAGGCAGGGGTATTTCAGCACTTTCTTGTAAGGTACCGTATTCAGTTCGTCTTTCCAGACCTGCGTTATTCAAGACGAAATAAAAGGCCTGTTAGGAATGCAACCAATAGAATCAATTCCCAGAGTCCAAGAAGGGTGGGGGTGTTTCAAGCACTTGCTTTTTATTCAAAATAAAATTTCAATAAAAAAAGTGACGCATCCGGAAGAATTGTCAGCAAGAACTTATAGAGATGATATTAGTCCCCTTCTTCTCGAACATACCTAGGTGAACCCTGATTCGGACGGAAGTTTGAGATAGTAGTCTTTGCTCTGGGACAGAAATTGGCCAAATTTGGAGGATCCCACAGTTTTGACACGTGCTGTAGAATGGATTACTTTTATTTCGAAGGTGACTTTGAAATGAAATCTCCCAGAATAAAGAATAATAGAGACTCAGAATTCAAATATTTCTTTTTAGTTCCCAAGAGGAACAGGCATCTCATGGTTCTTCATATCAAGTTGGAAACCTTCAGGACTTTCAAGCCTTGGGGAAAGGCAATTGAGTAATTAATGGAGATCTGTAGTATGCTTCTTCCATGTTTCTAATTTCCCAGGTCACAGGCAGTTTTCTACGGATTCTCTTTCAAGGGAGACTTTGCCATTTCAAACCCATGTCATGTGGGCTGGAAATAGCGCCTAAGATGTTCACAAAGATGTTGACAGCTCTGTGGGAATTTCTAAGGTCCCATTAAGTACATTTGTTCATGTTCTTAGAGGCCTGGATAATCAAAAATCAGAATTAACGTATTCTTGGTCAGCAAGTAATTTTGACACAGGGCCTTTACCAGGTTTTGAGATTATTCATAAATTCCCAGAGATCGTGCTTGATTCCATCGCAAGAGGCAATTCGCCTGGGAATTCTCTTCAATTTGGAGGTGGGAAAAATGTATCTATCAGTGGAGAGTTTTCTGAATCTGATACAACAGACCTCATTTTGGAGATAATTTCCTGCAGGGCTCATTTTCTCAGAATTCTGGGCCTAATTTTCTCAGACTTCTGGGCATAATGGCTGCATGTATGGAACTGTTCTCATTGGCTTGTTTGCATATGAGTCCAATCCAATCTTATCTTCAGTAATGGTAGATCCTTCTAAGAGACAATATCAAGATTATCCCTATTAGCAGTTTATTAACATAACACATAGAATGGTGGGGAATAAGAGGAAATCTTCTTCGAGTGGATTCTGCTACTCCATGTAGAGCCTGTAGTTCTATGGGCAGATGCACCAGAAAAGGTCTGGGGAGCTCAATACAGTTTGGATTAAGTTTTTTTCGAACCGGGCTCCGACTCGAGTCAAATATAGAAATTTATCAGCGAAAACCAACATTTTCCTTCAAGAGAGATAGAAAAAAAACTGTGTCATTACTATGACCAATTACAATTTTAATGTCTTTCCAGACCGGGCTCCAGCTCTGGTCAAATGAAGGAAAGCAACTGCAAAAACCAGATTTATCATTCAGAGAAAACAAACTGGGTCATTACTATGATCAATACAGTTAAAATGACTTCTTGCTGACCGGGCTCTGAAGCGTGTCAAAGGTAAGAGAGCTACAGTGAAAACCTGATTTATCCTTCCCTACAGGTTCCTACCTGCTGTAGAGGGATTTAGAGATTTGACTGAACTTACAGATTACAAAGTTTGAGGATATGTTTAAAAAAAACAGTCCATCAAGCAATTGTTCAGCTACCACCTCATGTCAGAAAGGGAAGAACTGTTCTTAGATGCGACAATTACACAGAAATGACATACATCAACAAAGGCGGCACACAACCCCTTCATATTTGTCAGTTGACGGGAGAAGTGTTCCAATGGGCAGCAGATTGCATCTTTTCACTTTGTGCAGCTTATATTCCAGGAAAGAGGATTGTTTTGGCAGACATTCAATCAGGAGCCGAGCGCGAGCGCGGTTGACAAAGTAGAGCTTGGGCTTGAGAATAGTGGACTAAATCTTTCGAAAGCTCGGTCTTCTAAACAGACCTCTTTGCTACTGTGAAAGACAGAAAATTAGAGGTGTTTTGCCTCCCTTATCGAGGGGATGCAGCATATACTTCAGATGCTCTGATAATAAATTGGACAGAGATGTATGCCTTCCCTCCTCTAATATTGATTCACCGGGTCCTTCAGTAAGTGTCACAGGAGTCCCACATGCTACACACCAGTCACGGTATCTATCCTCCCAGACCTGTTAAAAGACTTTCAAAGGGAATTAACAATAATATTAAAAAAGGAAAATATTCTAACTGAAACTGTCTCTAAAAGCTCATTCAGACCTAGCAATTCTAAAGTTTGTGGAAGGGAAAATATCCAGTATGGCACACTTGAAGAATTTCTTTCTCGAAAGGGCTTAGTGTTACATCAAGAATGGTAGAAGGTATTCTGCCAGGAGAGTGTACAAAACAAGGCAGATATAGACATGCTGGGGTATTGAACAATATACTGACACCATAGTCTACTTCTGTGGATTTTCTGATTCATTTGCATGAGGAGGCTGGTATTTGACTCTTACCGGACTTGAACATTTCTGGTCAAGACTCTGCGTTTGAAGAAGGCTTCATCACCTTGGTTATTTCAGAATTTACGAAATTTACAGATGTTTGTCGTTGTCTGAAAGCACACAGGAAAAGAACGGAGCAGTTACGGCAAGATGATGAAGCACTTTTCATTCCCTATCAGAAGGACCGATGTAGAACGGCAGCGATTAGTTCAATTTCAAGGTGGATTGTGTCTGTTATTAGATATGGTTATGAGCCTTCAGATTAATTAAGTTTGAAGGATAATAGACCCCATGATGCTATGAGATTCGATTCATCTTGGGCTTTGTTTAAATTGAGTTTCCCAGAGATATCCTCCAAGCAGCTCATTGGTCTTTAGAAAGTACCTTAACATCTTTTATCTAAGAGATTCTGTTTCGGGTGAAGTAGGTTTTTTTTAGTAGTATCCATATTAGAAACATTTGGAATTGCAAAAGAATAAATATATTCATTTTACTCTTTTCCCACCTCCCTGAGTTCTGCTACAAATTCCATTTCTTGCATTAGTTATACAGGTAAGTATAGATGTTGATATAAACTGAAAGTTTTTAAAGTAAAACCCCTGTTTATGAGATATCTATACTTACCTGTATACTTCCCCTTCTTCCCTTCTATAGGTTCCGGGTTGTTGAAGGTGCTACATAGAGTGCATTGTATAAAAAAGTGACTAATCCCTGGAATTTAATGATAATTTGGACAAGGGAGGTATTGAAAGAAAAACTAATTTTAAAAAATATTCCTCGGCCGGTAAATTAAATCGGGTTAAAATTGCATTAGTTATACAGGTAAGTATAGACATCTCATAAACAGGGGTTTTACTTCAAAAATCGTCATTTTTATTTTGATTCGTTCATTCAGGGATTTCTCGCTCACGATAGGGGAACAAATCTGTTGGGTTCAACCATTTATTACTAAGTGTATGTATCAACAACAATAAAACAAGGGCACACAACTCGTGTTACCCGGATGTAACAAGAATCAGTAATGAACCTATTACATTGATACATTTTTTTGGGGGGTGGGGAGTTTCAAGAATATCTTTGAGAATATTATATCTGTCGTTTTTGACGCCTCACTGTTTTTTTTGTTTTTGTTTTTTTAATTCTCAATACGGAAGAAGATAATTAATATTATTAATAAAGACGTTCTAGCGATAAATTGGTTTCTTGTCATAATATTCGATAAATAGTGATTATTTATTGCCAATAAGTTGTAATATTGGATGAAAAGTGTTATCAACTGTATTAAGATGACCGTGGCATTTATCGAATACAAGGGACACACTGTCGGCGGGGCTTAGATTACGCTGACTGTATCTCATGCGGAAAGTTAAGACCCCTCCAAAGAGTTGTACCCTCTAAACTGCATCGGATGGTTCTGGAGACATATGGAGTGTGGAGCACCCCTTCATTACCATTAATCCCTGGACCGCCCTGACCAGGACTGGTAGTTCCTGTTAGGGTCCCATGTATGTTTGAAAATTATTCATATTCGATAGGACATGTGCAACAAAAAAAAAAAAAACAACAAAAAAACAAACTCAGAAGTAACTATATAGAAAATGTTAATAATAACGTACAATGAACACGATTCCCTAACCTCTAGTCTCACAGTGTAGGTTTTTTTTTGCTGTTGTTTTTATCTTTTTGTTTTACTTCCACATCCATATCATTTGTGATGATGTTCCCTAAAAGAAATGAGACTTTCTTGATTTACTCTAGTTACGCTTAAAAAGTTATACTGTTGATACTTCTCATACGTCCAAAAGATTTCAGTTTCGTTTACTCTTTTTTTTATATGCATAACATTCATTACGTAACTTTTTAAGTCTATTTTATGATTCAATATCGACGGATGGGAGAATTTCATTGAGTGAAATTTAACGTAAAAAGTAAAAGCTCAAGAATATTAACTAAAAGCTTTAAAAGTTAATGTCATTGATTTAAAATATGTAATTTGGTTTAAACTAACGCTTCTAAAACCTTTTTCGTTCATGACCCCATTTTTCATCCCAAGATTTTTTGCGCCACCATGCATTGAATATGAAATAAAACATACAAATAAATAATTAATAAATTATTCATTTTTTATTGAACATATATATAAAAAAAATAGTTATTTGTCAAAATAAAAGTAGTTTTAGGATGTGTTTTAAATACAAAAATCAAAGCAGAAATCATCGTGACAGATGTGCTTGTTTTTTGCTGCATAACAAACCATAGCGTAATATTTGATATTGCTGGACGTAAAGTATCTTCTATATTCTTCAGCGTTGAACGATAATTGGTTTTAATAAGGGTTAAAGCTGAACAAGTCGTTTCGCATTTGGTGTTAATGACAAAAGAATATGTAATGACATTTCAGAAATTGTGGAAAATTCAGTTTTCACTCTCATTCAGAATTCAGTAAAAGTTTTTTTGTAAATTCAAGTTTCAATCCAATAAAAGAGTAACATGTATAGTTATTAATACACTTATCATAATAAACGCAATCAACCAACTACACTGAAAATACAGACGTTGTAATTGTACTAGTTGCAATGGCGCTACACGCACGTTTTATTACCGTAGTGCTTGTGTAGCGCATCACATTAGATATTATGCGTTTGTGAAATAACATATAAACTGATATTCAAGTGTATGAATTTAATCTTTGCTACCCCAGCATTTCCTTTCGTTACCCCATTTGGGATTGCGACCCATAGTTTAAGAAGAGCTGGTTTAAACAACAAATATGTTTATATATAAACGACAAATAGTTTTGAAGGTTAACTGATATCTGTAGATAAATTACTATAGAGAAATTGTTTTAGAATACCTGTAATCGTAGAAACATTCACCTCGAATGCGTTGTTTGATGTCTCACAGTTTTATTCTATTCTGTAGATATTTTTAACAACAAAGACTAGGAAATTTGAATCAGAAGAAAATAAACAATAATCCAAATTTATTTATATTCATTGTATAGTTTGTTAGCAATCAAAGATCGAATTAACTATATTTGCGAATTAGTCAGCAAGACAATTACAGTGTTATGGTAGGTGTTTGATATCATATTGTTCTTCTGTTTTTATTTTATTATTTTTTTCCATTAATTTTCTTCATTTGTTATTTCTTTTTCATTCTTTTTCCTTTCAAATCATTTTCATTAATTATTATTATCTTTATCTTTGTTATTTTTCATTTTCTTTCTTTCAAATTGTTTTCTTTAATTATTACAATCTTTATCTGCGTTATTTTCTTTTTTCTTTCTTTCTATTTTCTTTCTTTTTATTTTCTTTCTTTATTTCCTTATTTCTTTAGTTCATTCATTCATTCTTTTTCTTTCAAATTATTCTAACAAATTCTTATTATATTTATCTTGAGTCATTTTCTTTCTTTCTTTCTTTCTTTCTTTCTTTTTTCCTTCCTTCCTTTTACAAATTGTTTTAATTTTTATTATCTTTATCTGTGTGATATTATTTCTTTCTTTCAAAAATATTTTCTTTAACTCTTATCATCTTTATCTATCTTACTTTCTTTCTTTCTTTCTTTCTTTCTTATTTATCTGAATTATTCTATTTGTTTGTTTGTTTTTTGTTTGTTTCTTTCTTTTTGTCTTTCTTTCTTTCTTTATTCTATTGATATTGTTTTTATGCTTTTCTTTATCTTTTTATCTTTATTTTATTATCTTTTTCTTTCTCGTTTTTTTTTCTTTTTTTTACAATTGTTTTCATTTCATTTTTATTATCCTTTATTTTGTTATTTTTTCTTTCAAATTGTTTTCTTTCTTTCTTTCTTTCTTTCTTTCTTTTCTTTCAAATTGTTTTCTTTAATTCTTATTATCTTTGTCTTTGTTATTGTTCTTCTGTCTTTATTTCTGAGGTGAAGTTTGATTTGGTCTCTATCAGGTGACAGGATTGTGATCTGTTTGCATGTCGACCCCAAACTGAAGTCGCTATATCTACATCATATAAGACATTTAGTGTGACTTAGAATGCATTCTTGAATTCAGTTTGCTTTGCCCTTGCAGTTGCTTTTGCGATTACGGATTGTCTTGATAAAGATAATAAAAATTAAAACACATATATGTATATGTGTTTTACTGTTCCATGATTTTGGTTAAATTGTTTCTCCACCATCATGTTCCTTTTTAGGAATGTTTCGGGGTATGAGAGATGACATCCATCTGCAAACAAACTTTACGATTTATCAGTGCTTCTTCTGGTGAGTTACCATTAGGTATATTTAGATTTGCTGTAGCTCTGTAATTACCGTGGAATATTTCTAATATTTCTGGTGTAGTTCCCTCCCCTTTTGTTTTTTTACGAGTGCCCTCTTAGAAGTATCTACATAATGCTCCCCCTGTTCATTTGATTGTGGATGAAAAAAAAAAGAGTTCGGATATGTTAGATTTCATTAAGTGCACAGAAACTGAACAGGTAGCTGCAGTTAAAGTAGTGCCATCATGAGAAATTAATATCTGTAGGATTAAAAATGGAAGCGATTGAAAATCTGTTTCAACTTTAGAATTGTTTTATCTGCAGGGATGGGACTCATTTAAAAAATTGGGGGCCATTTTTTGTAAGCATCAACAGGTATGAAATACCAGCGTCCATTGATAGGTCCAGCAAAATGAATGTGAAGGCGTGACCAAGATGATTCAGGGATAGATCAGAAACTCAGTGTAGTTTTCCTAGGAGATGTTGCTGTTAGTTGACAGTTGGAACATGTGCGTACCAATTTCTTCAACCATTTAGCCATACATAGCTGCAGTTAACGCTTCATGCTAATATTGTTGTCATTAATGGAATTGCTTGATCACTGTTGTATATAATGATGGATATACCTTGTTGATCAATAATGGAATTGCTTGATCACTGTTATATAATGACAATGGGATAATACCTTGTTGGTCATAATGGAATTGCTTGATCACTGTTGTATAATGACAATGGGATAATACCTTGTTGATCATAATGGAATTGCTTGATCACTGTTGTATAATGACAATGGGATAATACCCTGGAATTGCTTGATCATGTTGTATAATGACAATGGGATAATACCTTGTTGATCATAATGGAATTGCTTGATCACTGTTATATAATGACAATGGGATAATACCTTGTTGTCATAATGGAATTGCTTGATCACTGTTGTATAATGACAAGGAAATACCTTGTTGTCATAATGGAATTGCTTGATCACTGTGTATATAATGACAATGGGATAATACCTTGTTGGTCATAATGGAATTGCTTGATCACTGTTGTATAATGACAATGGGATAATACCTTGTTGATCATAATGGAATTGCTTGATCACTGTTATATAATGACAATGGGATAATACCTTGTTGATCATAATGGAATGCTTGATCACTGTTGTATAATGACAATGGGATAATACCTTGTTGATCATAATGGAATTGCTTGATCACTGTTGTATAATGACAATGGGATAATACCTTGTTGGTCATAATGGAATTGCTTGATCACTGTTGTATAATGACAATGGGATATATATACCTTGTTGATCATAATGGAATTGCTTGATCACTGTTGTATATAATGACAATGGGATAATACCTTGTTGATCATAATGGAATTGCTTGATCACTGTTGTATAATGACAATGGGATAATACCTTGTTGATCATAAATGGAATTGCTTGATCACTGTTGTATAATGACAATGGATAATACCTTGTTGATCATAATGGAATTGCTTGATCACTGTTGTATAATGACAATGATAATACTTGTTGATCATAATGGAATTGCTTGATCACTGTTGTATAATGACAATGGATAATACCTTGTTGATCATAATGGAATTGCTTGATCACTGTTGTATAATGACAATGGGATAATACCTTGTTGATCATAATGGAATTGCTTGATCACTGTTGTATAATGACAATGGGATAATACCTTGTTGATCATAATGGAATTGCTTGATCACTGTTGTATAATGACAATGGGATAATACCTTGTTGATAATAATGGAATTGCTTGATCACTGTTGTATAATGACAATGGGATAATACCTTGTTGATCATAATGGAATTGCTTGATCACTGTTGTATAATGACAATGGGATAATACCTTGTTGATCATAATGGAATTGCTTGATCACTGTTGTATAATGACAATGGGATAATAACATGCTCGGGAATATGAAGACATTCATTGACTTCTGAACCCGGCGAAAATTCAAAACCCCTAGAGAAATTACTCCCACAGATATTACTTTCTGATAATGGCACTGCTTTCACTTCAGCTGCAAAATTTCTGTCCACTTAATGGAATCCAAGATTTCATTTCTTTCTTTTTTTATTAGTTTAAAATTGTTTTCTTTAATTCTTATTACATTATTATTCGTTATTATCTTCGTTTGTTTCTTTCTTCTTTCTTATTCATTATTCCTTTGAAATTGTTTTTTCTCATTCTTATTATCTTTATGTTTTTTATCATCCGCATTTCTTTCTGTCTGTTTGTCTCTCATTCTTTCTTTCTTTTTTCCGCCTTTCTTTCTTTCTTTACTTTTATGCTTTACAAATTATTTTCTTTAATTCTTATTATTTCTGTTATTGTCTTTTTTTCTTTTCTTTTTTTCTTTCTTCGGCAAATTGAGGAGTTTATGTTAGGTGTAGGGCTCCAACTCTGATGCTAAACCAATCTCCATGGTCTAGCACTAGGGAAAAGGGGATTATCTTTATTTTTTGTTATTGCTTTTTTTTTTCTTTATGTTTTTCTTTCTATGTTTCTTTCAGATTGTTTTCTTAAATTCTTATTATCTTTATATTCGTTATTGCTCTTCTTTCTTTCTTCTTTCTTTTTTTTCTTTTCTTTTCTTTTCTTTTCTTTCTTTCTAACTTTCGTTTTCTTCTTCTTCTTCTTCTTCTTCTTCTTCTTCTTCTCTTCTTCTTCTTATTATTATTATTATTATTATTATTATTATTATTATTATTATTATTATCTTATTTTCTTTCTTTCTTTTTTTCTTTCAGATTTCTTTATTCCTTTCAAATTGATTTCTCTTTTTCTGTCTGTCTATCTGTCTATCTGTCTTTTTCTTTCTATTTTCCTTTCAAATTGTTTTCTTTATTCTTATTATCTTTATCTTTGTTATTGCCTTTCTTTCTTTCTTTCTTTCCTACAGTTATTTCTTTCTTCATTTCTATTTTCTCTTTATCTTATTTCTTTCCTGTGCTTTATTTTTCCCAACATGCCCTCTACTTTCTTTCTATTCCCTATTTTTTTTATTTAATTTTCTTTTCCTCCTTCATTGTCGTTATTCATTATCATAATTGGCAAACTGAAATTACATCGTCCAATGCCATTCTACTGAATGCAAACCTGGCGCCTTCCGTTCAGGAATGCACAGCACTCCAACGGAATGGGCACTTTGCCCAGGTTCAAATACCATGACCGACTGGCAGGTGGTGGCTGGGGGTGGAGGTATAGAAAAGGGACATATGAAGGAGGCTGAAAGAATAGAATGGAAATCGGGTAGAGATTTTGAAAGAGAAAAATAGATAGATAGATAGATATTGTTTTGCTATTATTTTGTCGAAGGTCTTAATGTTTATAACTTTGAGAAGGGTCATTAACATTCCTAACATTTTTCGGACAACTGAAGTCCATGTTTGTGATGTTGATATTGATATCACAATATTCTGACCGACTCATTCTACTACCTACTTCACGTATATATATAATAAGGAAAATAGTATTCTATTTAAAAAACAAAAACAAACGTTTATGACACAATATGGTCACTAATACCTTATCACCCACTTGTTCCATAACTTTACATGGTAAGGGGACACTACTTTTTTATGTAGTGTGTCTTAGGCAAGAATACCAGGGTGAAGCCCATCACTCCCCAGGCCTGGCCATAGTCAAATTCATTCATCTAGGTGGCTAAACTTGGTCGTGAATACAACTGGTTTGAATTCAGAATTTTCCTTCTAGACCGGTTGCCGAGTTAAAAAGCACAGACTACCCTACTATTTACCCGTAGCTAAGAGGGAATAGTTGGATTAATAACTTTCCTAAGAATACTATAGCTGTGGGAAATAAAAACTTTTTAGAGCTTTACAATTTGAAATGAAAAAAGAATGGGAAAGAAATGACAAATGAAGGAATCTAAAAATGAATGAAAAAAAGGAATAATTGATATTAGTTAACTACCATAACATAGGAATTGTCTTGAAAACTTGTAGCCAATTTCTTACGACAATAACAAAGACTGGCTCTTTATAATTCAATAACTTTATTGTTTTATTCAGCAACGTGAGAAGTGAAACTATTCAAATTGCATGACGTAACGAACATGGTTAAAGAGCCCAGTCCGCCCTACTATTTGCTCATAGCTGGAGGGAGAGTAGTTGGATGCATACCTCTCCCAAGGGTATTAGCGCTATGTGAAATGCAAACAGCTTTGTCCAGGATTTGAACTTGTCTCGTCGTGTCCATTTCCTATGACGATAACCATTACACCACGCACCTCCAAATATATATATATATATATGAAGTGATCAAACAATGTGTTTGAAATGGCGAAGGCCGACAATTTGTGGGAGATTATGTTCTTAATTAAAGTCATACCTAATTTGTTAATTAATTAATTATAATTAAATAAATTAGGCGTGCATATCGGTTTGAATGTAAAGCGTAAAGAAATCGAGAAAAAGTCGATCTCTGTATGCACATTTCAGCCTATTAGGCCTCATCAGCAAAGCTATAGACAGGGTAGTGCCTTGTGCGTGATTCGAACCCTACCTGGCTGGCTGACTTTAATTAAGCACATAATCTCCTACAAATTGTCGGCCTTCACCATTTCAAACACATTGTTTGATCACTTCATACTGTCGTGCCATAAGTCACCCAAAAAGTGCGATATACATATCAAGTTTAAAATAAACGAGACATTCTGGGGAAGCCAGCTAGTGTAGTGGTTAGAATGTCCGCTTGTCAGCCTCAATATATATATATATATATATATATATATATATATATGTGTGTGTGTGTGTGTGTGTTGTGTGTGTATGTGTGTGTGTGTGTGTGTATTCTTGATGTAATTAAATTGTTCCTAGGCTTCATCTATGAAGAGCTTTATTCGTATTTTAAAGTTTTCCACCACACCTCTGCCAGCACACCTGTCCACTATTAAAACACTCTCTGATTAGCTAATCTTCCAGTATGTCAAACACGACATGCCTTTCGTGATTTATATTCTTTCCAAGAATCAAATATGGCGAGTAGTGAATCAACGATTTTGCTAGTGCGGCACAAAATCTCGTGCATTTCAGAGTACTATAACTGAGTGCATTGTTAAGTCGAAGCTTCAAATTCCAATGGAAATACTATATATATATATATATATATATATATATATATATATATATATATGCGTATGATATATCTCTGTGATACCTCTATTCTTTGTATTAAAAGGAAGATCATTTGTAAAAACTATCTATACATAGTTTTGCCTTCGACATCATCAAAATATTTTCACTGGAAGATTCTCAGGAGATTTAGTATTCTTGACAACTTGCTCAACGTCCTCATTTGTTCCTCATTTGATGAAATCTGTTGTTTTATCGGATGACGAATTATCAGACTTTTTCAAAGTTTTGAATGGCACAAAATAGGATTGCTTTGCTTTCTTTTGGTTCGTTATGCTTCATCCAGATTTTTGTGATCTTGATGCTGATAGAGAATTCCAATTCCGTAATTGGGATGATCTCTTTAAAGCTAACGATTCAAGCTAAACCCTTGTCAGAACAAGCATCATTTGCAGATGATACGGTTCTCGTTGCTACATCAATCGAGGAAGCACACGGACTCGTCATTCGTTTCTCTCATGCAAACAAAGCTATCAGTATTAAAAACGGAACTCATCTACCAGCCAAGATCCATTTCCTAGTAAATATACAGTGTAAAACAAGAATCAATGGTTCACCAGTTTTCAAACACCTCTATTATCACCAATGAAAAAACACCTTCAAAATAGGTGAATTCGTTTTCATATTGGGTATTACAATATCAGTACGTATCTAGATGACGAGATAGTCAACTGAGTAGCTTAGGCTACTAGTAATCTTGAAAAACTTAATCATCATCGTTGGAATAAAAGAGACAATACCCTTGAAACAAAGATTGCCGTTTACGAGGCCGTTGCACTCACCATTCCTTTTTATCATAGACGCATTATCGATCAAACATTAAGCCTGATGCCTTTCGTAAGAGTTGTCTTCTCTTGCGCAATCACAATAGATTGGACATATCAATCTAATAAGAGACAAGAGAATTTCTTAGAACTTCATAGTCACCTTAATGACGGAAGCAGAAAACCATCACTTACGGGAATAGACTGAAAATAACCTTCAAGCTCAAGGTATATATGTTCATATATTAGACTAAGTTGCTTCAATTTACAAGGATTAAAGGGGAAATTTTCACAAAGCCATCAAAACGTTTGACAAAACCGCATCTCAGAGTATTAAGAGAAAAGTCATGCCAGCTATTCCATCTACTTCCCCTCCAGCACGCCATATCTTATCGGAGCTTTTGTTAGTGCAAAACATTACAAATATGATTTACAAGTTAATAATTGCATAGATCCTTGTGTTCGCGCTCGCCCTAACCATTATAATTTCCCAAGAGAGACAACTATAGTATTCTAATTACAGAGTGATTCTATACATATATATCTTTGCAATGTGTTATAAATTGATATAAATGGGATGCAACTTTCTATCGAGTTTAATGATTGTCAATGGCAACTTTAATGTTCATAAGAAGTGATTCGTAATTTTATGATGAATGTCATTTGTAAAATCTTGTAATTTGGTCGATTTGTTCATTAATCCTCTTCACATTTAGCAACAAAAGATTTAATTTTTTTTCGACATAAGCTTTTCATTGCTTTGCAATCCTACTTACCATATATAGCTTCCACTAGTGACTGGATACCTGAAGAGTAAAGTGACGATTGCATTCAAAAACTTCCCAACATGAATGTTTTTGCTGGTGATTACCTCATCTTAAAAAGCAATCATCCTTCCTAAGTCGCTCGAAGATATGTAAGGTTCATTTATCTTTCATCATCAAACTGAGAAAATCACATACCAAGAAATCTGCAAAAGCGTGAAAACCATAATGCATATACCGTATTAAATATTTCGGACACTATTTTTAATTCCCCTCTTCTTCTGTAGTGTTTATCAACATCTTCTTCTTCTTCTTCTTCTTCTTCTTCTTCTTCTTCTTCTTCTTCTTCTTCTTCTAGCATTTTGGCACATTTTATCTTTGTCCTTTCACGATTTCCTCCCACCACTTGATTTATTTATCCTCCTAAAATCCCATCATCTTTTACTTCTCACCGATTCTCATGTTTTCTTTGACTTCTTTTACTTTCACAATCTTTTTTATCGTTTTCTTCAAATCTTTTTTTTTTCCTTCTAGTTTAATCTTCCTAATTTTCTTTACATTTTAAGCATATTTCATATTTACCGTCTCTTTCTCTTTCTCTCCCCCCCTCTCTCTCTCTCTCTCTCTCTCTCTCTCTCTCTCTTTCTCTCTCTCTCTCTCTTACACACACACACACACACACACACACACACAAAAGACTTTCTGGCAGACAAAATGTAAGTATTTTGCCGTATATTAAAACATCACTACCGACCAAACTCCCGGACCTTCCCATCCTCTCTACATACAAAGGAATTCTTGCCTTCATTCTTAATTCCCTCCTTTTTCTCATGATCTTTTTTCTTTCTCTCTTTCTCTCTTTCTTACGTACTTCCAAAACACTTGTCGCGTTCGTACAACTTTTACAATGAAAACATTCTGAATGTTGGGTGCCAATTTATTGGCAAAGTAGAAGTGCTTGAAGTTCTGCAAGCCGAGGGTTGTAAGGGGGTACGGGTTGTAAGAGGGTACGGATTGTAAGGGGGTACGGGTTGGAAAGATTGGGTCTTGGTTGTAGATGAGTGGGTTGGGGCAGCAAGTGCTGGGGGTTTGGGTAGGGGATAGGGTGGATTATGTGGAATTCGTACATTAGGAATCTTTGCCTTAAAGAGGAATCTCACTTGGTAAATGGATGGACAGATATGTTCACAGGATGAGGCCGGAGACCCAAAAAAGCACCATTTTGCCTCATTTTCCTTTCTTTTTAGGAGATTTTATAGTGTTTATTTTTGCAATATTTTATATAATATTATGTGGTAGGTAGATGCGATCGGATTGATTTAGATACATAGCTGAATACATAGAATGATATATTTTACGCGTTGTCTGTAATTTCGGCAATTGTAAGCTATATAATCCTGCTTTTTATCATATCCAAGGGTTTTTTCTATTATAAACATTCAAGGGATTTTTCAATAATGAACATGCAAAATGTCTTTCTATAATAAACATGCAAAGTATTTTTCTATAATAAACATGCAAAGTATTTTTTCTATAATAAACACGCAAAGCGTTTCTCTATAATAAACAAATCAGTTTCCTAATTTGATAAATCCATTTTAATTAGAATTTGCTTAACAATACAACATTTAATGTTTATAGGGTACCCACCAACACACCACACACACACACACACACACATATATTATATATATATATATATAATATATATAATATATATATATAAAGGGAGAGAGAATGCCAATTCTTTACAAAAAAGTCCATATACTCAATCCGCCAAAAGTTTCCAATGGGTGGAGGTGGGTGGCCTGGCACAAATTTATCCTTGCAAACCCTGATGCATATGTAACAAACAAAAGAACTGTTATTAACTCCATGCATCCCAAATGGCTTCTTAGACCTGCCGTAGACCTACATACTGATCACAGAATTTTTTCGAATTACCTGTATGTTGCTGCGTAAGGACATGTGTAAAATCAGCCTGCGATAGTTTGCTGTCATGAGATTTCATATGATTAGCAAGGCCAGCTTTAAACAAATAGACCCTACTGAAGATGTTACAAACATTTAGGCTGAAAAGTGCCCTGAACCAGGGTCCTATCTCTGGGTCAAATAGCTGTTTGAAATTATTCATATTTGATAGGACGGTGTGCAAAAACAAAAACAAAAACTCTTAAGAAACAAATGCACACAAAATGTAAATATGAACGTACAACGAACGTGGTCCCTGGCCTCTAGGCACAAAAAACCCTATACAGGTTGAAATACTCTTAAAATCAATCAATGTCAATGAATCTGTAATTAGAATATCATAGTTATCAATTTATAATTATTAGGGTGAGCGTGAACACAGGATCCTCACAAATGATATGATTTTGTAATCTAATAACTTGACTAATTCCGTTAAAATGATATCAAATCTTAATAGTCTGTGTAGAAACAACTCAAAATTTAATGTTTAAACGCCTTTTCATCTCTGATGAATGGTATTTCACAAAACAAAACACTAAACATATAATCTTTACTTGTTTCTACACATGCTGTTAAAAATTCGGATCATTTCAATGAGAATTTCTCAAGTTAACGAAATCATATAGTTTTTTCACCCCCCCTCGCTCTAGAACATAAATAACAATGAAAGTTTTCTATTTTACATTTGGTAATTTATTGTCATTACCAAAGTTATTCTGAAAGTGCAACAACCATTGAAGTTACATAAGTTTTATTTTTCTTCTGTACTAAACCCAAGTGTGAAACTTGGACATAAGTGGTTTGTAAATTCAGTATTTTATATTCTAGCTTTTATCATTGTATTCTTGCAATTACACAAATGAAAGCGGTTCTCATAACTTAGTCCCTACATTGTTTAGCTTACGGTCTTAGAAATTGCAATCCCGTCTTAGTCTTTTGAGTCTCATGCAAAGTCATTCTGATTTTCGCAAGGCTTATTTTCTAGAAAGTAAGAATCTCGCAGAAATCGCATTCGAAGTCTTCATAAAAATGGGGCCCAGCTTAGCCAGTGCTAAAAATGAATATATTTTTCGAGCAGCTGTTGTCAAATAGTTATTTTTCCGACACCCCACCATGTCAGATGAACACAAAGTCAGATCTACGTGCAGAGCCACACACAAACCGAAGCCAGTGTTAAAGATTCCGTGTATCCCCTCAGCATTCCTTTTTTGACGTGTCTCATCAACTGGTCAATATACCCAGCCCTGCCCCTTTTAAACGAGGGAGAGCAGTTGTTGCCTGGGGGTGATTTCGTCTGGGATTCACGCTAGTATTATATAACTTACCGGTCCAATGGCCGAATACACAGGACCCAAAGGCCTGGTAAGCATATGGTGCTGTCGGAATTAACTTCGACTGAAACTAAAGACACCGTATGACAAAATATATTCACCTAGACGAGTCCAATGATAGGTTTTATAGGTTAAAACAATGGCGTGTCTTTTTGTACTCGCTTATGAAGAACTGGAAAGAGTTCCACATATTGAATGATTTTTGTTTAATTATTGAGTTATATCACTTAATCAGTAAAAATCAAAAACTAAATTTTGTACGTTTCTTAATTATAAACATATTAAGGTGTATACGAGATTTCAATGCTGAATGACATCTTTTTTCCAGATTTCAATGCTGAATGACATCTCTGTACCACACATGATTATATATATATATATATATTATATATATATATATATATATATATATATATATATATACTAGCAAAGTACGGTCCATGACCGGACGAAAAAATTAGGAACACCAGAGAGTAAGTGAGAAAGACACAAAATAAAAGGAAAATGATTTTTTTTAAATGAATTAAAAAAAGAATCGCCGAGAATTTGTACGGTAGAATGTTTGTTTATTTTCGGAAATGTTTTTGTTTTTTTTTATAATAATGGTATGTGGGTTTTTTATATCCCTTTTTTTAATCGCTAAGAATTTGCGAATTGTTTTTGTTTTTTTGTTTACATTGAGAATAATATTTTAAAAAGTAATGCTTGTAGAGTTAGAAATAAATGTAACATTGTAATATATTCTTTTTTTCGACACCTAAAACAAAAGTAACAAAAAAACTAATAACTAAAACATAAGCTTTCGCGTATCAATTCAGATTTCTTTTATCTTATTTTTTCAATAAAGTTTTTGAGTTCACTGATTAAAAATGGATATATTTAATGATATCTTATTCTAAGAAATATGAAAATAATAGTATGTGGGTATTCACTTTTTTTAAATATCCCCCTTTTTTTTATCGCTAAGAATTTGCGAATTGTTTTTTTGTTTACATTAGAATAATATTTTATAGGCTACAGTCCCAGGCGTCAAAAGAGGCTTAGTTTTTGAAAATGTCGCTCGTACACCAAATACAAATAATTTTAATGTAATTTATTAATAAAAATCAAAAAAGATTTTTACTAAATTTTCGCCAATAGATATATTCTTTAAAATAATGTAAAATTACCATTTAAACGGATGAATTCGTATTAAAATACGTATAAAATCTAAGTAGCTCCGAAATGAAAATTAGCCATGAAAATCGTGTATTCGAAATAAACAAAGAAAAAAAATGGCGACTTCTAGTGAAATAGGAAAAACAGTACTTAACGAAAAGAAAAAAAATGTTTTATGTGCATTTTACCTTCAAAAAAGTATAAAATTGCATCATTTTCTAAAAAACGTGGACTCGCTTTTTAGAATATGTCCATAAATGGAAGAATTTGGACATAGCCTTAATTGCGAAAAATTATCTCCAAAAAGCAACTTCTGAACAAGTGATACCAGTAGACGGTGGATTTCATAGAATCTGTTACTCGCGATTTACAGATTCACGCTCAATTGTCCAACTGAGCTGAACCTGCCTCTTAATAAACAATTATTTTTGTACATATGTATTTGTTTTATTTATTGTAAGAAATTTTATTTAAAATATGCTTTTACCAATAAATTGATGAATAAAATTATTGAGAAACATTGGCTGAATAACTGTTGACTAGATGATAAAAATCATATACCTGTATTACTGAGATTCCTCCCTGATGAGAAAAATGCAATGATAAACTGCTGTAATTTGTTTTATTGATAGAATATAAGTGTACCTATATCCAAATATTCAAACAAAATATCAAAAATCTGAGCGCCGAAGTCAAGATTAGCCAACGAGATTAGTGATTTTATCCACGCATTTCTAGACCGCCGTCGGTGGCGGAAGGCTCTCCGTAGCAGACTGTTCATGTCTGAAGCCACCCGTGCAACACCACGAAGCCAAAAGTTTACAGACAAAAATGGTACTAAAAGGTAAAAAAAGAAACAGGTGTTTTTTCCCTTTCGAAAAAAGTACAAATATGATTTTTCACTGAAAACATAACTCGCTTTTAGAATATTATGGTTTAGCGAAATAACAATACTATAATAATCCCTTTACTAAACCCAAAAATTTTCTTTCTTCAGAAAAAATTCAAAATATCATAATTTTCAATTAAAAAAAAACAACTGGCTTTTTTAGAACAAATAAAAAATAAAGTATTCGCATACACGGGACAACAGTCGCATTCTCAAAAACGTAAATATTTATTGTTTAAACAATCTAGTGCTTCGATCGCCGTAGGCGAAATCAACATTACTCGTTTATAAAATTATGTTTTCAATTTTTTATATTACTTAGTGTGTATGTTCATGTTGTGTAAGCAATTCTAGGATATAGATGAATAATAAACATTTACGTTTTTAAGACGTGTGACTTGTTGTCCACATGTATACGAAATACTATTACTTCATTTTTTTTCTGATCTTCTAAAAATCCAGTTCTTTTTTAATTGAAAATTATATTTTGAATTTTTTCCTGAAAGAAAAAAAATTGTTTGGTTTAGTGAAGTTTTTGTTTGTTTTGAGGGTCGCTCAACATTTATTTTTTTATTTCATAACACACAATATCATCAGCTGGTGGTTACATTCCAGATAAAATCTGTAATCTCATTGGCTAATTTGAACTCGGAGCTACTTCCGTTTTATACGTATTTTACTCATTTTTAAACTTATTTGATTAATTTATAGAAGCAAAAAACCTATGCGCGAAAAAGAAATTGGACTTTTGGGGTGATTTTATTTTCCTAATTAAGGAAACTTATTTGACCTTTTTACATCCGACAGACTGAATGAAAATCGCTGGGACTGTAGCCTATTAAAAAGTAATGCTTGCTGAGGTAGAATAAAATGTAACATTGTAATCTATTCTTTTTTGAGCCCTAAACAGTAACAAAGAAGCTTATTTTAGCTGGAAATTTCGCGTATTAATTCAAATTTCTTTGTTTTATGGATAGTTTATTTCAAAAATGTTTTGAGTTTCGCTGATAAAAATGGATGTATTTTATTCTAAGAAATATGAAAGTATCTGTAAAAAAATATTGATAAAATTTTTTTCATTTTAATGTTGTTTTTACGCAAGTGTAAGCTTTTTTTCGTATTACAATTTCGTTTTTTTTTGTTGGGTTTGTTTTACATTTAAAAGATTACTCTTGGGTTGAAAAGTTGTTTTTTTCTTTGGTTCTCAAAAAGATTTAAATTACAAAACATTGCACTCAAAATAAGGTTGGCCTTTTAGTAGAAATAGAACAATTTTACTATTTTCGAAGTAATAGTTGTAGCATTTTGAGTAGTAGTAGTTGTAGTAGTTTGAATCAACTGTTGATATAAGCAGCAGCAAGCTCCTGCATCAGCTATACGATGCTTTCCGAAAATAGCTTGATTTTTTGTTTAATTAATAAGTATATCACTTTAATCAGTATAAATCAATAACAAATTTCATGTGTTTCTTAGTTAGAAGGATATTAATGTGTGCAAGATTTCAAATCTGATTGACGTCTTCTTTAGGAGTTATAAGTCGACACATACATACCAACTTTCTTTTTATATATATATATATATAATATATTATATAATATTATATAATTTATATGTACCGCAAAAATTAATATGCAAACTATGTAATGTAAATTAATTTTATCTTTTATGTATATGGATATAAATACACAACCAATGACATAAGACATATATACATAAACAACACAAATACCACACACACACCACAACACACACACACACACACAACACACACAAAAACTCATTAGAAACAGAAAGTAACCACAAAACACACACACAATTCTCAGACAGAAAGTAAAAATTACAAACCACACACACGACCTATCAAATATAAAAAATCTTACTAAACACCATCAGAAGAAGCGACCAATATAAAAATTCCAAAGACATTAAAATTTAAGATCTGCCACCCAGAAACACACACTGATAAAACACATATGTACAAATTAATTATCTCTACACTTCCACCAACAGGAAGGAGGGATTAGAATACGTATATATTATATATATATATATATATTATTTATTATTATTATATATATATATATATATATTATATATATCTATTCATTATCTCGGAAGAATAATTGTTAATTAACCCCGAAGAAAATATCAGAATTATCTTAAAACACGTTCGCAATATGTAAATAATAAAAGAAAAAAAACAAAAAACAATCCATTTGTGAACCTTTCCTTCTTTATAATATTAATATATATATATATTATATATGTGTGTGTGTGTGTGTGTGTGTGTGTGTGTGTGTTGTGTATTGTGTGTTGTATGTGTGTGTGTGTGATGGTGTGGTTATGGTTGGTGTGGTGTGTGTTGTGTGTTCGTGGACGAATGTAATGATCATAAAAAGACGTTCTAGCTGAAACGATGGGAGTTGGTTTGTTTTGCATGCTATCCAATTCATTACCGAGCACAGCTATACGCTGGACAACCAAAGAGAGGAGAAACCAGAGAAAATTAAAAACAAAATTGGTACGAAACAATAGAAGAGATGTGGACGAGTGAGCTTGTTGTTACGATTGATTTTAATGGCATGTAAACCCGTCAATGGGTATCTTTACTGCCTGGAAATGGCGAAGTCGCTTTCATTGTACATTCCATATTTACATTTTCACGTAGTTGTTTTCTTAAGATATATTCTTAATTGATTTTGAATAATTTTCAAACATCGTATTTTGACTCTTAAAATGGACCCGGTCAAGTTCTACAATCGATCATAAGGACCTGGAGTAATGAAGAGCTACTTTCTTACTCCATCAAATCTCCATAACTAGAACTTCCCCATCGATAGCAATTGTTGTCATGCCTTATAAGTGTGTGTGGTGTGTGTGGGGGGGGGGTTACCTCCTCTGCAAGGGATTCAGCGTATTTCTAAGCCCCACCATAGGGCACAATTTATATATGGAAGAGTAATCAATAATTCCACAGGTTTGTTTCATTAGGAAAAACATATTCCATCTTGTAAAGTAAACTAAGTTTTTCATATTTATAAATAATAAAGAAACAAAATTGAAGATAACTCTTATATTTTTCTTGCTCTTAACTTTTCTACATCGCAAAAACCTCGTAATCGGAATAGAGTATTTTATACATAATCAATATTTTCCAAACAAAAAATGAAAACTAATTAAAAAGATGTTAATTATGAAATGAAACGGCAAAAAATAATAGACGTTTTATTTGAACGAGAGCCACTATCATTCATGCAAGATAGTAGTTCGAATATGCCAGAATTAAGTTAAGAATTCTTTTTTAAAAATTGTAAGAAATAACTATATGTGTTTTATCAAAGAAGAATTTTTCTACGCTAATTGAACAGTGAGTAAAAGAAGAAGCTCACCCGCCCCCCAATATCTCCCCGCTCCAGTTTCCTCTATTAAATAAATTCCCCCACTTCTTACCGTCATAAGTGTTCACAAAGCCAGTGTATATGTCAGACCTTCGTTGCAATTTTGATTTGACATAAGACAATTGGGTTGTAAGGTCATAAGTGTCCTATAATAAGTATTGCACGAACTATAAATTAAAGAAGTGTAGGCCTGTGTGTATCTCTTGAAGGACAAAACCTGTCACTCGATGGTTATAGCCAATTGTTCTCTGCACTTGAGAGTTATGCGTTACAGTAAAGGCAAGATTCTAGCATATCGTAGAAAACAACGCCAAAGAAGACGTCAAATTTCAAAACCAGACAATACCATGTATCTTCAGTTTCCAAATTCCACAAAAGTATGATTAAAACATTTTCCATTTTGCCGCTACTAGGATGTGAATGTCACTCTTTCCTACTGTCACAATTTTTTTTTTTCAGATATCATTTAACCATTGATTGAAAATAAAAATCGATTAAGTACTTTTTTAGATTCTATACTTTACATAAAATTCTTCAACGCGTCAATTATTTATAACTAGACTATTCCCCTATTACTGTAAAAATGAAGGCAACATTTGAATTATGTGGTCATTTAAATCATAACTATAATTCCTTTATGTTCAATACTATTAAAACTTAAACAGAAATAAAGGTTCACATTGATGGCGTGGCTTTAAAATACCTGATTATATTCTCTGCATATGGTAGACCTCCCACACCCCGCAAAAAAGTGGTCATGGGTAAACACTATACTGCATATGATGGGTAAGGCTTTAGTTTTGAAAGGTGGGTGTGCAAAGTACCCCTCCATTACCTTTACTTATAAGGTCCACTTCAGGACCCAGAGTGGCAGTACTTGATTGGTTTTATTTATCAGTCAATAGAATATGTTTATTTAAAATATTCTTATTTGATATGTTTTAGGTGAGATAAAATTAAAAATAACTTCACAAAAAACTGTAAATATGAACTTACAAAGAAGGTGATTCGCCTAATATCTAGGCATAACATGACCGTAAACGGGTTGGACATGCCTTAAAATAAATAAATTGTGAACTAAAGGTAAACATTATATTGAGATAAAGATTGAATTATTGTCTTTCCCCTTGATATAAATGAAACAATAAAATATATGAAACTTAATTTCTTATATATACATATATTTCACATATTTTACGTTTAAAGTTTAATAACCTACAGAACAATCTAAGAGTTTACGTTAACACAGTCTTTATTTTATGCACATTCTTTGCGGCTTCAGATTAAAATAATTTCAGCTTCCTCACAAAAATACAAATAAACATCAATTAGTATTGAATAATTATGGAATCTTATTTGATAATCTAACGAAGACACATTCTATTTTATAGTTCACCGGAAGAGTCCTAAAACTCGCACTGTGTTATCCTAAAACGATCTATCTCTTACTCTGTAATAGATCAAGTAGCTTGGACCAATTACATACCATGCATACATTACAAGCATGCATTATATTTTCTGACATAAAGGTTTTACTCGGTCTCTTCAGGCAATTAATCTTATAAATAAAATATTAATATCCCTTGACGGTTGACAATGCCCTTAAAATCATAAATCAATCAAAATTAAAGCACACCTTATTAATTTATTTATGTGTGTGTGTGTGTGTGTGTGTGTGTGTGTGTTGTGTGCTTCATCAAATTGGATTTAACTAACAAATGATCTTGTAGATTTTACTCAGACGAAATGCGAAATTAAGTCGTGGGCAAATGATCAAATTAAAAAGATCATACCAAAAATGATGTATTTAATTGGTAACTATTATTGAAAGAGTTAATTTATGCTTGAATGTTGTAGAAAAACAAATATCATTTTTGCCACGTTTATCGAATACTCCAACATAACCACAATTATCAAGAAACACTCGCTATACCATATTTCGTTTGCCACTATTCATCGAATGAAAACTTTTCAACCGCCGGGTCTCTTACCCGCTGCCTTATTAATCTTCCTGATTTTCACCAAGGGGACATTCGCCATTTCCTTCCTGGAGTGCGGAGTGCGAGTGGTTTGAATAGAGTAGTCTCAGTCGTACTTCACGGTCAAAGTTTACCACGCTTTCCTAGAGTTTTAGTTTCTTACGTATCAAAGAGTTGTCAGGGCGTTTGAAAATGATAACAGATGTTATGTGAATATCGTTAAGTATTATGGTTTCAAAACGTCTCCAATCTGCTCTCTATCCCCATGTCATATACATACTTGGAACTTTCTGTAAGGTGATTAAAAAATGACTAAAGTTTTTATGCGGTACCTTTATTATAAAAGGCAGAACTGATATTAAGGAGACCAAATGAGAAGATTCCAAGAATGCGCTGGCAGAGGATTTGTGAACATGTAGAGAACAATTTGGTCGGCATATAAAAATTACTTCCATGTTACATTTTTAATTAATCATTATTCGTGAAAACGGGATGCTTAATGGATGCATCATCAAAATAAAGTATTGCGGACTCTTTTGAGGTAGCTGAGTTGCCTGAACTCAGCAAGATTAATGTTGTCGTCATACCGAACAACCAACCCAAATCATAACTGAGCCACTGCCAAATGGAATCTCTACTAAGATGTTGAGTTGATAATACGCGAGTCCCCAGCATGCCATATTTGAACTCGCCATTAGTCATGTGCAAAAAGGCGATTATCATTGGATCATGGACCTTCCAGAGAGGATGATCTAATCAATTCTGCCATAGCATCACTGTAAAGTTCCTGCAAAGTTCTTGGTTAGGAGTGGCCAACATAAACACGCTTAGCATTTCTTTATGATTTTTTAATTAATTTATTTTTAATGAGATGAACATGTTTAGGGTCATTTATGTCTTGAGGTTAGGCGATTCGCGTTCATTGGACCTTCAGATTTAGATTCTTTGTGTATTATTTCTAAATTTTTTCTCACGGCGCCCCTCTTTAAAACATCTATATTGTTCCATATATGGAATATTATCAGGTATTACAACTCCGACAAGTGAAGCTGTTGTAATGGTAATAAAGGGGTGCTTCACACTACCCAAATCTTTAGTACTGGAACTTCACACTCAGAATAAAGTTAGTTTCATTCTCAGGACACTGTGTTTTGGGGGTGGGATCTTGCAGGAGATTACAGTCAGGCGAATGAATACAATAAATTTTTTCCTACAAATAGACACATACTGGTTGAGGTTGAATATTTACAGAGGTCAACCCACGAGTTATTTCTGTCCGAAGTCGTGTTAGTTTTGTATTTCTATATTATAGTATTCAAATTTTTTAACTATATTTTTAAAAATCTATTTGCCTCATAGAGGGACTTTACAGGGTATCACCACTCCGATTCAAAGTGTTCCTGGGGTAGGCAGTGCTAGGGGTAAATTCACCACTTCCAAAAGTCTCCAGAATGGGAAACTCACACTAGATGCAGTTTAACGTTCAATACCAAGACCCCCACCTTTTAGCACATATATGATATAAAGGGATGGTAGTTTGCTATAGAGCAATACGGTTCGGAACAATACATATATGACTAGGCTTACGCGGGACTAGCCAACTGATCGGGATTGGGGGGGGAAAAACCTTTACTCTAAACCGCCCGCCTAAGCCCAAGTAAGGATCAAAGTGGAGTGATTAGCACTGTCAATGGATTGCTCAGCCACCAGAATCCCGTCCATAAGCATAACGGGTCGCCACCCACGGTTTACAGGAAGTCCAATTGAAGGAGGTTATACTCCTCACAGATGTGCAGTTCAGCATATATACAGTTCCAGCCGACAGAGCTAAATAAATAATTGACACTTTTCCATACCTAGCTCCTTTAATTGTTACTTTTTTAGGAGAAAATAGAAAATAGATTAACGAATTTATTTTGTTACATATTGACAAAAACTAACTTCAGTTGAATTGCTTGTTTTTCTTAATTGCTTGGTTGTGTTAAAGGGATAAAAATAAATTCGTCTATATCTATTTTCTTTATTTTACTCCTAAAAAAGTAACAATTAAAAGGAGCTAGGTATGAAAAATGTGTGTCCCTTATATTTAGCTCTGTCGGCTGGAAACTGTTATATATGCTGACTGAACATCTGTTTGAGGAGTATAACTCCTCCAATTGGACTTCCTGTAACGTGGGTGGCGACCCGTATATGCTTAGGACGGGATTCTGGTTGGCTGAGCAATCCATGACAGCTACACTCCACTTTGATCCTACTGGGCTAGGCGGGCGGTTTAGGGATGGTTCCCCAGTCCCGCAATCAGTTGGCTAGTCCCGTCAAGCCCCTAGCCCTATATGATTGTTCCGACGTATTGCTCTTTATAGCAAAACTTACCATCCTTTTTATTTCATATATGTGCTAAAGGTGGGGGTCTTGGGTATGACGATTAAACTGCACACTAGTGTGAGCATTTCCCATTCTCGGAGCTTTTGAAGTGCATGAATTACCCCTGCACTGCTTACTCCAGGAACACTTGAATTCGGAAGTGGTGATACCTGTTAAAGTCCCATCTATGAGGCAAACTAGATTTTAAAAATAACGTTAAAAAATTTTGATACCTAAATAATAATGAATTAAAAACCTAACCACGACCTTCGGAACAGAGTAACTCGTGGCGTTGACAACTCGTAAAAATTTCACCCAACCAGTATGTGTCTTTTATTTGTAGGAGAAAATTTATTGTATTCATTCGCTGACTGTATCTCCTGCAGATCCACCCCAAAACACAGTGTCCTGAGGAATGACACTAAACTTTTTATCTGAGTTGTGAAGTCAGTACTAAAGATTTGGGTAGTAGATAGCCCCCTTTATTACCCATTACACACAGCTTCACTTTCTGTACTGGATTGTTAATACCTGTAATATTCCATATATGAACAAATAGATGTTTAAAGAGGGCTTCGTGAAAAAAATAAGAAATAACTACACAAAGAATCTTAATCTGAAGGTTCAATGAACGCCGAATCCCTAAACCTCAAGGACATAAAATGACCCTTAAACATTCATCTCATTAAAATAATTAATTAAAAAATCTTAAAAAGGAATGCTAAAGTCTGTTTTATGTTGGCCACTCTAACCCAAGACATTTGCAGGAAACTTTACAGTGTGCTATGGCAGAATTTGATTACGATCTCCTCTCTTGGAAAGTCTATTTGATCCAATTGATAATCCGCTTTTTGACATGACTAATGCAGAGCTTCAAATATGCAGCTTGGTGACTCGCGTATTATCAACTCAAACATCTAGGTAGAGATTTCCCCCATTTTTTGGGGCAAGGCGGTGCTCGTTATGATTTTGGGGGTTTTGTTGTTCGTATGACGACAAAAGCATTATCTTGTTGATGTTGCAAGGCAAAACCTTCAGCTACCTCAAAAGAGTCGCAATTCTTATTATTGAATGATCCTCATTAGCCATCCCGTTTTCATGAATAAGATTTAATTAAAATTGTTAACATGGAAGTAATTTATATCGGATTCCAAATTGTCTACGATGTTTCACAATCTCTGCCAGCGCATCTTGCGAATCTTTCTAGTTTGGTCTCCTTATAATCATTTCTGGTGCTTTATAATAAAGGTACCCGCATTAAAAACTTTTAGGTTCTTTTTTAATCACCTACAGAAGATTCCAGTATTTTTTGTATAGACAGGTGATAGAGAGGCAGATGGGACGTTTTGAAACTAATTTCTTTAACGATTATTCACCATAACACTGTTATCATTTTTCAACCCCTGACACTCTTTTGATACGTAAGAAACCTTTTAAAACTCTAGGACAAGCGTGGTTAAACTTTGGACCGTGAAGTACGGAACTTGAGATCTACTCTATTCAAACACTACGCACTCGCACTCCAGGAGAATGGCGCAAGTCCCCTTGGGTGAAAAACAGAAGATAATAAGCAGCGTAAGGAGGAACCGCGGTTTGAAAAGTTTTCATTCGTATGATAGTGGCCAAAACGAAATATGGTATAGGCGAGTTTGTTTTCTTTGATAATTGATGGTTATTGTGGAGATATATCGATAAACGTGCAACAATGATATTATGTTTTTCACAACATTCAACCATAAATTACCTCTTTCAAATGTTACCATTAAAATACACAATTTTGTATGATCTTTTTAATTTGATCATTTTGCCACGACTTAATTTCGCATTTTCGTCTGAGTAAAAAATCTACAAGATCATTTTGATAGTTAAATCCATTTTTTGAATGCAAGCACACAACACACACACACCACACCAAACACCACCCACACACACATAAATAAAAATAATAAGGTGGTGCATTTAATTTTGATTGATTTATGATTAGGGCATTCGTCAAACCCGTTCAAGGGTATTTAAATTTTATATAAGATTAATTGGCCTGAGAAGACCGAGTAAAACCTTTAGTTTCAGAATAGATGCATGCTTGTATGTTATTGCATGTATGTATTGGTTCAAAGCTAAACTGATCTCATTACAGAAGTTAATTGAAATAATTCGTTATTAGGGATAAACACAGTGCGTAGTTTTTGACTCTTCCGTGACATAAAAATTAGAATTGCTGTCTTCGGTTAGATTTATCAAATAAGATTCCCATAATTATTTCAATACTTAAATTGAATGTTATTTGTTCATTTTTTGTGAGGAAGGCTGAAATTATTTTAATCTTAGAAGCCCAAAGATGTTGCATAAAATAAAGACTGTGTTAACGTAAACTCTTAGATTGTTCTGTAGCGTTCATGTAAACTTTTAAACGTAAACAATTGTAAAATATGTATATATAAGGAATTAGTTCATATGATTTATTATTGATTTTCATTTATATCAAGGGGAAAAGACAATAATATCAAATCTTTATCTAATATAAGTACCTTTAGTTTCTACATTATTATTTAAAGGCATGTCAACCGCTTTTACGGTTCATTTTTATGCCTAATATTTAGGGATCACCTTCTTTGTAGTTCAATTATTTACTTTTTTTGTGAAGTTATTTTTAATTTTATTCTCACCTAAAAACAATATCAAATAAGAATAATTTGAAAACATTATCTAATTGACTTGATAATAAAAAACCAATCAAAGTACTTGCCACTCTGGGTCTGAGTGACTTAAGTAAAGTAATGGAGGGGGTACTTTGACACCCCACATCTTCAAAACTAAAGGCCTTTACCATCATAGATGCAGATAGTTGTTATACCATGCACACTTTTTGCGGGAGGTGGGGAGGTCTAACCCATATCAGAGAATATAATCAGCGCTCATTTTAAGCCACCGCCATCAATAGTGAACCTTTATTCTGTTTAAGTTTTAGAAAGTATTGAACATAAAGAGATATAGTTATATTTAAATGAACACATAATTAAATTGCCTTCATTTTTAACGGTTATTAGGGAAGTAGTCTAAAGTTATATATTTGACCGGTTGAAAATTTTATGAAAGTAAGATCTAAAAAGTAACTTTAATCATTTTATTTTCAATAATGAGTTAAATGATATCCTTGAAAAAAAAAATTGTGACAGTAGGAAAGAGGTAGACATAAATACTTACAAACTTAGTAGCAGGCAAATGGAACATGTTTTACTCATACTTTTTGTTGCGAATTTGGAAAACTGGAAGAAATAATTGTTATTGTCTGTTTGAAAATTTGACCTCTTATGCGTTGTTTCTACGATATCTAGATCTGCCTTTCTGTAAACCATACTCTCAAGTGCAGAGGCAATTTGGCTATAACACGAGTGACAGTCTTTGTCTTCCGAGCAAGATACACACAGCTACACTTCTTTAATTTATAGTTCGTGCCAATAACCTTTATTAAGGGGGGGGGAAACCAAACCCTTACCCTAAGGGGGGGAAAACTTACAACCCAATGTCTATGTCAAAACAAATTGCAACGAAGGTTCTATCTGAACATATACACTGGCTTTGTGACACTTATGACGGAAGAAGTGGGGATTTATTAATGAGGAACTGGAGCGAGCTTCTTCTTTTACTCACTGTCTCCAATTAGCGTAGGAAAATTCTTCTTTGATAAACACAGATATAGTATTTCTTACATTTTTAAAAAGGGATTCTTAACTTAATTCTGGCATACTTCTTCGACTTAACTAATCTTCTGAATGATAGGTGGCTCTCGTTCCAAATAAAAACGTCTATTTATTTTTGCCGTTCATTTATAATCTACATTCTTTATTAGTTTCATTTTTTGTTTGGAAATATTGATATGTATAAAAACTCATTCAGGATTCACGAGTTTTGCGATAGTAGAAAAGTTAAGAGCAGAAAAATATGAAGATTTATTCTTCCAATTTTGTTTCATTTTA
Organism: Doryteuthis pealeii; assembly: GCA_023376005.1. NCBI lineage: Eukaryota > Metazoa > Mollusca > Cephalopoda > Myopsida > Loliginidae > Doryteuthis > Doryteuthis pealeii. The sequence goes on from CM042141.1 coordinate 21,898,712, forward strand.
TTATTTTATAAAATGAAAACTAGATTACATTTAAAGATGGAAATATGTTTTCCTAATGAAAAACAAACCTGCTGGCATTATGATTACTCTTCATAATAAATTGTTGCCCTATCGGTGGGGGCTTAGGAATACGCTGAAATCCTATGCAGAGAGGTTAACCCCCCCCCCACACACACACACAACACTTAAAAGGCATGAAACTAATTGCAATCTGATGGTGAAGTTCTAGTTATGCAGATTTGAGGATAGAAAGTAGCTCTTTCATTACTCCCAGCGTCCCTTATGATTCGGATTGTAGACTGGACCGTGGTCCCATTTAGAGTCAAATAGATGTTGAAAATTATTCAACAATTCATTAAGAATATATCTTAAAGAAACAAACTACGTGAAAAATGTAAATATGAAGTACAATGAACGCGATTCCCCATTTCCAGGCATAAGATACCCATTGACGGGTTACATTGCCATAAAATCAAATCGAACAATCAATCTCACATTCGTCCACATCTCTCTATTGTTTGTACCATTTTGTCTTTAATTCTCTGGTTTCTCTCTCTTGGGTTGTCAGCGTTATAGCTGTGCTCGGTAATGTGAATTGCATAGCATGCAAAACAACCAATCCTAGTTTCATTTCTAGACAGTCTTTTTATGATTCATTACATTCGTCCACACACACACCACACACCACACATAAACACACCACACACACACACACATACACACACACATACACACACACACACACACACACACACACACACACACACACATATATATTATATATTATATATATTATAACATATATATAAAGAAGAAGGTCACAAAATGGATTGTTTTTGTTTTTTTATTTTTATTATTCTTACATTTGCGACACGTGTTTTAAGATATTCTGATATTTTCTTCGGGCGTTAATTAACAATTTCTGTCGAATATGATAATATATATTATCATATATATATATTATATATTATAATATATATATATATATATATAATTATATATACGTTATCTAATTCCTCCCTTCCTGTTTGGTGGAGTGTAGGATAAATTAATTTGTTAACATATGTGTTTTAATCAGTGTGTGTTTCTGGGTGGCGATCCTTAAATTTTTATGTTTGAATTTTTTATATGTCCTTCTTCTGATTGTTGTTGTAAGATTTTATATTTGTGGTTCGTGTGTGTGTTGTTTGTAATTTACTTCTGTTCTGATGAATTTGTGGTGTGTTTGTGGGTTATTTCTGTTCTAATGAGTTTTTGTGTGTGTGTGGTGTGGTGTGTGTGTGTGTGTGTGTTGTGTGGTGTTATTTTTGTGTTTATGTAATATGTCTTATGTTCATGGTTGTGTATTATATCCATATACATTAAAGATAAATAATTTTTAAATTACATAGTTTGCATATTATTTTGACTACTATATATATATATATATATATATTATAATATATATATTATATTATATAAAAGAAGTTTGGTATGTATAGTGTCGACTTTATAACTCCTAAAGAAGACGTCAATCAGATTTGAAACTTGCATACCACATTAATATCCTTCTAACTAAGAAACACATGAAATATTGGTTATTAGATTTTACTGATTAAGTGATATTAATTTAATTAATTAAACAAAAAATCAAGCTATTTTTCCGGAGAAGGCATCGTATAGTGATGCAGGAGTTGCCTGCTGCTTATATCACAGTGTGATTTCAACTACTACAAACTACTACTTACTCAAAATGCTACAACTATTTACTTCGGAAAATAGTAAACATTGTTCTTTTTTCTAACTAAAAGGCCAAACCTGTATTTGAGTGCAATTGTTTTGTAATTTAATCTTTGAGAACAAAGAAAATCAACTTTTTTCAAACCAAGAGTGATCTTTTTAAATTGTAAACAAACAACAAAAAAAAAACAATTGTAATACGAAAAAAACTTACCACTTGCGTTAAAAACAAACATTAAATTGAAAAAAATTTTATCAATATTTTTTACAGCATTACTTTCATATTTCTTCAGAATTAAAATACACCCATTTTTTAATCAGCGAAACTCAAAACATTTTTGAAATAAACTATCCATAAAACAAAGAATTTGAATTAATACGCGAAAATATTCCAGCTAAAATAAGCTTCTTTGTTACTTTTGTATTTAGGCGCTCAAAAAAAAGAAATAGATTACAATGTTACATTTATTCTCCTCAGCAAGCATTAACTTTAATAGGGCTACAGTCCCAAACGCCGATTTTTCTTTCAGTTCTGTCTATGTAAAAGGATCTAATAAGATTGTCTAATAGAAAATAAAATCAACCCCAAAAGTCCAATTTCTCGTTTTCGCCGCATAGGTTTTTGTTCTATAATAATCAAATTAAGTTTTAATGAGTAAAATACGTATTAAAACGGAAGTAGCTCGAGTTCAAATTAGCCAATGAGATACAGATTTTATCTGGAATGTAACCAACCAGCTGAGATATCTGTTTATGAAATAAAAAAATAAATTGTGCGCCCTCAAAACAAAACAAAAAAACCTTCACTAAACAAACAATTTTTTTTCTTTCAGGAAAAATTCAAAATATAATTTTCAATTAAAAAAGAACTGGATTTTTAGAAGATCAGAAAAAAACTGAAGTAGTAATAGTTATTTTTTTTTTTTGTTAATGTGAACACAAGTACACGTCTTAAAAACGTAATGTTTATTTTCATTCTAATATTCCTAGAAATTGCTTACACACATGAATACCACACAAGTAAATAAAAAAAATTGAGAAACATAATTTTATTAAACAGTAAGTTGATTCGCCCACGCGATCGAAGCCACTAGATTGTATTAAACAAAAATATTTTACCGTTTTTGAGAAGTGCGGAACTTGTTGTCCGTGTATTGCGAAAACTATTATTTTTTATTTGTTCTAAAAAGCCAGTTAGTTAGTTTTTTATTTAATTGAAAATTATGTATTTTGAATTTTTTCTGAAGAAGAAAATTGCTGGGTTTTAGTAAAGGATTATTATAAGTGTTATTTCGCTAAACCATAATTTTTTCAAAAAGCGAGTTTATGTTTCAGTGGAAATCAATTGTTTTTTTTTCGAAGGTAAAACACCTGTTTCTTTTTTTACCTTTAGTACCATTTTGTCTGTAAACTTTTGGTTCGTGGTGTTGCACCGGGGGTGGCTTTCAGACATGAACAGTCTGCTAGGAGAGCCTTCGCCACCGACGGCGGTCTAGAAAATGCCGGTGGATAAAATCACTAATCTCCGTTGGCTAATCTTTGACTTCCCGGCGTCAGATTTTTGATTATTTGTGAATATTGGGTATAGGTTACACTTATATCTATCAATAAAAAACAAATTTACAGCAGTTATCATTGATTTTTCTTCATCAGGGAGGAATTCTCAGTAATACAGGTATATGCATTTTTTATCATCTAGTCAACAGTTATCAGCCAATGTTTCTTCATAATTTACTTCACGCAATTTTATTGGAAACATATTTTAAATAAAATTTCTTACAATAAATAAAACAATACTATGTACAAATAATAATTGTTTATAAGAGGCAGGTTCAGCCTCAGTTGGCACAATTGGCTTTGAATCTGTAAATCGCTAGTAACAGATTTCTATGAAATCCACCGTCTACTGGTATCACTTGTTCAGAAGTTGCTTTTTGAGAGGATAATCTTCGCAATTAAGGCTATGTCCAAATTCTTCCATATTATGGACATATTCTAAAAAGACGAGTCCACGTTTCTAGAAAAATGATGCAATCTATTACTTTTTATTGAGGTAAAGCACATAAAACATTTTTTTTTCTTTTCGCTTAAGTACTGTTGTTTCTATCACTAGAAGTCGCCATTTTTTTTCTTTGCTTTATATTTCGAATACACGATTTTTCATTGGCTAATTTTTCATTTCGGAGCTACTTAGATTTTATACGATTTTAATACGAAATTCATCCGTTTTAAATGGTATTTATAACATTATTTTAAAAGAATATAATCTATTGGCGAAAATTTAGTAAATCTTTTTTGATTTTTTCATTAATAATTACATTAAAATTATTTTATTTGGTGTACGAGCGAATTTTTCAAAAAACTAAGCCTCTTTTGACGGCCTGGGAATGTAGCCTATAAATATTATCTCAATGTAAACAAAAAACAGTCGCAAATTTTAGCGATAAAAAAAAGGGGGATATTTAAAAAAAGTGAATACCCACATACTATTATTTTTCATATTCTTAGAATAAGATATCATTAAATATATCCATTCTTTAATCAGTGAAACTCAAAATTTCTATTGAAAAAATAAATAAGAAATCTGAAATTGAATACGCGAAAGCTATATGTTTTAGTTATTAGTTTTTTGTTACTTTTGTTTTAGTGTTCGAAAAAGAAATATATTACAATGTAACATTTTATTTCTAACTCTACAAGCATTACTTTTAAAAATATTATTCTCAAATGTAAACAAAAAAAACAAAAACAATTCGCAACATTCTTAGCGATTAAAAAAAGGGGATTATAAAAAAACCCACTACCATTATTCATAAAAAAAAACAAAAAACATTTCCGAAAAAAACAAACATTCTTACCCGTACAATTTCGGCGACTTCTTTTTTTAATTCATTTTTAAAAAAATCATTTCCTTTCTATTTTGTGTCTTTCTCACTTACTCTCTGGTGTCCTAATTTTTTTCGTCCGGTCATGGACCGGTACTTTTGCTAGTATATATATATATATATATATATATATATATATATAAATATAATTATATATAATCATTGTTTGTACAGAGATGTCATCAGCATTTGAAATCTGGAAAAGGATGTCATTCAGCATTGAAATCTCGAATATTACACCTTAATATGTTATAATTAAGAAGAAACGTACAAATTTAGTTTTTGATTTTACTGATTTAGTGATATCACTCAAATAATTAAACAAAAATCATCAATATGTGGAACTTTTCCAGTTCTTCAATAAGCGAGTAACAAAAGACACGCCATTGTTTTAACCTATTAAAACATATCATTGGACTCGTCTAGGTGAATATATTTTGTCATACGGTGTCTTTCAAGTTCAGTACGCAACGTAATTCCGAACAGCACCATATGCTTACCAGGCCTTTCGGGTCCTGATGGTATTCGAGCCATTGGACCGGCTAATTATATAATACTGCAGTGAATCCCAGACGAAATCACCCCCAGGCAACAACTGCCTCACCTTCGTTTAAACGGGGCAGGAGCTGGGTATAATTGACCAGATTTGATGAGACACGCTCAAAAAAAGGAATGCTGAGGGGATAACGGAATCTTTAACACTGGCTTCGGTTGTGTGTGGCTCTGCACGTAGAATCTGACTTTGTGTTCATCTGAACTGGTGGGTGTCGGAAAATAACTATTTGACAACAGCTGCTCGAAAAATATATTCATTTTTAGCACTGGCTAAAGCTGGGCCCCATTTTTATGAAGACTTCGAATGCGATTCTGCGAGAATTCTTACTTCTAGAAAATAAGCCTTGCGAAAATCAGAATGACTTTTGCATGAGACTCAAAAGACTAAGACGGATTGCAATTTCTAAGACCGTAAGCTTAAACAATGTAGGGAACTAAGTTATGAGAACCGCTTTCATTATGTGTAATTGCAAGAATACAATGATAAAAGCTTAGAATATAAATACTGAATTTACAAACCATTATGTCCAAGTTTCACCCACTTGGGTTTAGTACAGAGAAAAAAATATGTAACTTCAATGGTTGTTGCACTTTCAGAATAACTTTGGTTAATGACAATAATTACCAAATGTAAAATAGAAAACTTTCATTGTTATTTATGTTCTAGAGGCCGAGGGGGGGTGAAAAAACTATATGATTTCGTTAACTTGAGAGAAATTCTCATTGAAATGATCCGAATTTTTAACAGCATGTGTAGAAACAAGTAAAGATTATATGTTTAGTGTTTTGTTTTGTGAAATACCATTCATCAGAGATGAAAAGGCGTTTAAACATTAAATTTTGATGTTTTTCTACACAGGACTATTAAGATTTGATATCATTTTAACGAATTAGTCAAGTTATTAGATTACAAAATCATATTTCATTTGTGAGGATCCTGTGTTCACGCTCACCCTAATAATTATAAATTGTAACTATGATATTTCTAATTACAGATTCTTGACATTGATTGATTTTTAAGGTATTTCAACCTGTTATAGGGTTTTTGTGCCTAGGGCCCAGGGGACCACGTTCGTTGTACGTTCATATTTAACATTTTTGTGTTGCATTTGTTTCTTAGAGTTTTCTGTTTTTGTTTTTGCACACCGTCCTATCAAATACTGAATAATTTCAAACAGCTATTTGACCCAGAGTAGGACCCTGGTTCAGGGCACTTTTCAGCCTAAACATGTTTGTTAACATCTTCAGTAGGGTCTATTTGTTAAAAGCTGGCCTTGCTACCATCATATGAAATCTCATGACAGCAAACTATCGCAGGCTGATTTTACACATGTCCTTACGCAGCAAACACAGGTAATTTCGAAAAAAAAATTCTGTGACTAGTATGTAGGTCTACCAGGTCTTAAGAAGCCATTTGGAGTGCATGGAGTTAATAACAGTTCTTTTGTTTGTTACATATGCATCAGGGTTATGCAAGGATAAATTTGTCCAGGCCACCACCTCCACCCATTTGGAAACTTTTGGCGGATTGAGTATATGGACTTCTTTTGTAAAGAATTGGCATTCTCTCTCCCTTTATATATATATATTATATATATATATATATATTATATATACTGTGTGTGTGTGTGTGTGTGTGTGTGTGTGTGTGTTGTGGTTACCCTATAACAATGTTGTCTTGTTAAGCAAATTCTAATTAAAATGGTTTATCAAATTAGGAAACTGATTTGTTATTTATAGAGAAACGCCTTTGCGTGTTTATTATAAAAAAATACTTTGCATGTTTATTATAGAAAGTACATGTTTGCATTTGGCATGTTATTATTGAAAAATCCCTTGAATGTTTATAATAGAAAAACCCTTGGATATGTAAAAAGCAGGATTATATAGCTTACAATTGCCGAAATTACAGGACAACCGTAAAATATATCATTTCTATGTATTCAGCTATTGTATCTAAATCAATCCGATCGCATCTACCTACCACATAATTTATTATTAAAATATTGCAAAAAATAACCTATAAAATCTCCTAAAAAGAAAGGAAAATGAGGCAAAATGGTGCTTTTTTGGGTCTCCGGCCTCATCCTGGTGAACATATCTGTCCATCCATTTACCAGTGAGATTCCTCTTTAAGGCAAAGATTCCTAATGTACGAATTCCACATAATCCACCCTATCCCCTACCCAAACCCCCAGCACTTGCTGCCCCAACCCACTCATCTACAACCAAGACCCAATCTTTCCAACCCGTACCCCCTTACAATCCGTACCCTCTTACAACCCGTACCCCCTTACAACCCTCGGCTTGCAGAACTTCAAGCACTTCTACTTTGCCAATAAATTGGCACCCAACATTCAGAATGTTTTCATTGTAAAAGTTGTACGAAACGCGACAAGTGTTTTGGTAAGTACGTAAGAAAGAGAGAAAGAGAGAAAGAAAAAAGATCATGAGAAAAAAGGAGGGAATTAAGAATGAAGGCAAGAATTCCTTGTATGTAGAGAGGATGGGAAGGTCCGGAGTTTGGTCGGTAGTGATGTTTTAATATACGGCAAATACTTACATTTTGTCTGCCAGAAAGTCTTTTGTGTGTGTGTGTGTGTGTGTGTGTGTGTGAAGAGAGAGAGAGAGAGAGAGAGAGAGAGAGAGAGAGAGAGAGGAGGGGGGGAGAAGAGAAAGAGACGGTAAATATGAAATATGCTTAAAATGTAAAGAAAATTAGGAAGATTAAACTAGAAGGAAAAAAAAAGATTTGAAGAAAACGATAAAAAAGATTGTGAAAGTAAAAGAAGTCAAAGAAAACATGAGAATCGGTGAGAAGTAAAAGATGATGGATTTTAGGAGGATAATAAATCAAGTGGTGGGAGGAAATCGTGAAAGGACAAAGATAAAATGTGCCAAAATGCTTAGAAGAAGAAGAAGAAGAAGAAGAAGAGAAGAAAGAAGAAGAAGAAGAAGAAGAAGAAGAAGATGTTGATAAACACTACAGAAGAAGAGGGGAATTAAAAATAGTGTCCGAAATATTTAATACGGTATATGCATTATGGTTTTCACGCTTTTGCAGATTTCTTGGTATGTGATTTTTTTCAGTTGATGATGAAAGATAAATGAACCTTACATATCTTCGAGCGACTTAGGAAGGATGATTGCTTTTAAGATGAGGTAATCACCAGCAAAAACATTCATGTTGGGAAGTTTTTGAATGCAATCGTCACTTTACTCTTCAGGTATCCAGTCACTAGTGGAAGCTATATATGGTAAGTAGGATTGCAAAGCAATGAAAAGCTTATGTCGAAAAAAAATTAAATCTTTTGTGCTAAATGTGAAAGAGGATTAATGAACAAATCGACCAATTACAAGATTTTACAAATGACATTCATCATAAAATTACGAATCACTTCTTATGAACATTACAAGTTGCCATGACAATCATTTTAAACTCGATAGAAAGTTGCATCCCATTTATATCAATTTATAACACATTGCAAAGATATATATGTATAGAATCACTCTGTAATTAGAAATCTATAGTTGTCTCTCTTTGGGGAATTTTAATGGTTAGGGCGAGCGCGAACACAAGGATCTATGCAATTATTAACTTGTAAATCATATTTGTAATGTTTTGCACTAACAAAGCTCCGATAAGATATGGCGTGCTGGAGGGGAAGTAGATGGAATAGCTGGCATGACTTTTCTCTTAATACTCTGAGATACGGTTTTGTCAAACGTTTTGATGGCTTTGTGAAAATTTTCCCCTTTAATCCTTGTAAATTGAAGCAACTTAGTCTAATATATGAACATATATACCTTGAGCTTGAAGGTTATTTTCAGTCTATTCCCGTAAGTGATGGTTTTCTTGCTTCCGTCATTAAGGTGACTATGAAGTTCTAAGAAATTCTCTTGTCTCTTATTAGATTGATATGTCCAATCTATTGTGATTGTGCAAGAGAAGACAACTCTTACGAAAGGCATCAGGCTTAATGTTTGATCGATAATGCGTCTATGATAAAAAGGAATGGTGAGTGCAACGGCCTCGTAAACGCAATCTTTGTTTCAAGGGTATTGTCTCTTTATTCCAACGATGATGATTAAGTTTTTCAAAGATTACTAGTAGCCTAAGCTACTCAGTTGACTATCTCGTCATCTAGATACGTACTGATATTGTAATACCCAAATATGAAAACGAATTCACCTATTTTGAAGGTGTTTTTTTCGGTGATAATAGAGGTGTTTGAAAACTGTGAACCATTGATTCTTGTTTTACACTGTATATTTACTAGGAAATGGATCTTGGCTGGTAGATGAGTTCCGTTTTTAATACTGATAGCTTTGTTTGCATGAAGAAAACGAATGACGAGTCCGTGTGCTTCCTCGATTGATGTAGCAACGAGAACCGTATCATCTGCAAATGATGCTTGTTCTGACAAGGGTTTAGCTTTGAATCGTTAGCCTTTAAAGAGATCATCCCAATTACGGAATTGGAATTCTCTATATCAGCATCAAGATCACAAAAATCTGATGAAGCATAACGAACCAAAAGAAAACAAAGCAATCCTATTTTGTGCCATTCAAAACTTTGAAAAAGTCTGATAATTCGTCATCCGATAAAAAACAGATTTCATCAAATGAGGAACAAAGTGAGGACGTTTGAGCAAGTTGTCAAGAATACTAAATCTCCTGAGAATCTTCCAGTGAAAATATTTTGATGATGTCGAAGGCAAAACTATGTATAGATAGTTTTTACAAATGATCTTCCTTTTAATACAAAGAATAGAGGTATCACAGAGATATATCATACGCTATATATATATATATATATATATATATATATATATATATATATATAGTATTCCATTGGAATTTGAAGCTTCGACTTAACAATGCACTCAGTTATAGTACTCTGAAATGCACGAGATTTTGTGCCGCACTAGCAAAATCGTTGATTCACTACTCGCCATATTTGATTCTTGGAAAGAATATAAATCACGAAAGGCATGTCGTGTTTGACATACTGGAAGATTAGCTAATTCAGAGAGTGTTTTAATAGTGGGACAGGTGTGCTGGCAGAGGTGTGGTGGAAAACTTTAAAATACGAATAAAGCTCTTCATAGATGAAGCCTAGGAACAATTTAATTACATCAAGAAATACCACACACACACACACACATACACACACACACACACACACACACACATATATATATATATATATATATATATATATATATATATATATTGAGGCTGACAAGCGGACATTCTAACCACTACACTAGCTGGCTTCCCCAGAATGTCTCGTTTATTTTAAACTTGATATGTATATCGCACTTTTTTGGGTGACTTATGGCACGACAGTATGAAGTGATCAAACAATGTGTTTGAAATGGTGAAGGCCGACAATTTGTAGGAGATTATGTGCTTAATTAAAGTCAGCCAGCCAGGTAGGGTTCGAATCACGCACAAGCACTACCCTGTCTATAGCTTTGCTGATGAGGCCTAATAGGCTGAAATGTGCATACAGAGATCGACTTTTCTCGATTTCTTTACGCTTTACATTCAAACCGATATGCACGCCTAATTTATTTAATTATAATTAATTAATTAACAAATTAGGTATGACTTTAATTAAGAACATAATCTCCCACAAATTGTCGGCCTTCGCCATTTCAAACACATTGTTTGATCACTTCATATATATATATATTATATTTGGAGGTGCGTGGTGTAATGGTTATCGTCATAGGAAATGGACACGACGAGACAAGTTCAAATCCTGGACAAAGCTGTTTGCATTTCACATAGCGCTAATACCCTTGGAGAGGTATGCATCCAACTACTCTCCCTCCAGCTATGAGCAAATAGTAGGGCGGACTGGGCTCTTTAACCATGTTCGTTACGTCATGCAATTTGAATAGTTTCACTTCTCACGTTGCTGAATAAAACAATAAAGTTATTGAATTATAAAGAGCCAGTCTTTGTTATTGTCGTAAGAAATTGGCTACAAGTTTTCAAGACAATTCCTATGTTATGGTAGTTAACTAATATCAATTATTCCTTTTTTTCATTCATTTTAGATTCCTTCATTTGTCATTTCTTTCCCATTCTTTTTTCATTTCAAATTGTAAAGCTCTAAAAAGTTTTTATTTCCCACAGCTATAGTATTCTTAGGAAAGTTATTAATCCAACTATTCCCTCTTAGCTACGGGTAAATAGTAGGTAGTCTGTGCTTTTTAACTCGGCAAACCGGTCTAGAAGGAAAATTCTGAATTCAAACCAGTTGTATTCACGACCAAGTTTAGCCACCTAGATGAATGAATTCGACTATGGCCAGGCCTGGGGAGTGATGGGCTTCACCCTTGGTATTCTTGCCTAAGACACACTACATAAAAAAGTAGTGTCCCCTTACCATGTAAAGTTATGGAACAAGTGGGTGATAAGGTATTAGTGACCATATTGTGTCATAAACGTTTGTTTTTGTTTTTTTAAATAGAATACTATTTTCCTTATTATATAATACGTGAAGTAGGTAGTAGAATGAGTCGGTCAGAATATTGTGATATCAATATCAACATCACAAAACATGGACTTCAGTTGTCCGAAAAATGTTAGGAATGTTAATGACCCTTCTCAAAGTTATAAACATTAAGACCTTCGACAAAATAATAGCAAAACAATATCTATCTATCTATCTATTTTTTCTCTTTCAAAATCTCTTAACCCGATTTCCATTCTATTTCTTTCAGCCTCCTTCATATGTCCCTTTTCTATACCTCCACCCCAGCCACACCTGCCAGTCGTCATGGTATTTTGAACCTGGGCAAAGTGCCCATTCCGTTGGAGTGCTGTGCATTCCTGAACGGAAGGCGCCAGGTTTGCATTCAGTAGAATGGCATTGGACGATGTAATTTCAGTTGCCAATTATGATAATGAATAACGACAATGAAGGGAGGAAAAGAAAATTAAATAAAAAAAAATAGGGAATAGAAAGAAAGTAGAGGGCATGTTGGGAAAAATAAGCACAGGAAAGAAATAAGATAAAGAGAAAAATAGAAATGAAGAAAGAAATAACTGTAGGAGAAAAAAAGAAAGAAAGAAAGTCAATAACAAAGATAAAGATAATAAGAATAAAGAAAACAATTTGAAAGGAAAATAGAAAGAAAAAGACAGATAGACAGATAGACAGACAGAAAAAGAGAAATCAATTTGAAAGGAATAAAGAAATCTGAAAGAAAAAAGAAAGAAAGAAAATAAAGATAATAATAAATAATAATAATAATAATAATAATAATAATAATAATAATAATAATAAAAGAAGAAGAAGAAGAAGAAGAAGAAGAAGAAGAAGAGAAGGAAAACGAAGTTAGAAGAAAGAAAAAAGAAAAGAAAGAAAAGAAAAGAAAAGAAAGAAAGAAAGAAAGAAGAGCAATAACGAATATAAAGATAATAAGAATTTAGAAAACAATCTGAAAGAAACATAGAAAGAAAAACATAAAGAAAAAAAAAGCAATAACAAAAAATAAAGATAATCCCTTTTCCCTAGTGCTAGACCATGGAGATTGGTTTAGCATCAGAGTTGGAGCCCTACACCTAACATAAACTCCTCAATTTGCCGAGAAAAGAAAAAAAGAAAGAAAAAAAGACAATAACAGAAATAATAAGAATTAAAGAAAATAATTTGTAAAGCATAAAAGTAAAGAAAGAAAGAAAGGCGGAAAAAAGAAAGAAAGAATGAGAGACAAACAGACAGAAAGAAATGCGGATGATAAAAAAACATAAAGATAATAAGAATGAGAAAAAAACAATTTCAAGGAATAATGAATAAGAAAGAAAGAAAGAAACAAACGAAGATAATAACGATAATAATGGTAATAAGAATTAAAGAAACAATTTTAAACTAATAAAAAAAGAAAGAAATGAAATCTTGGATTCCATTAAGTGGACAGAAATTTTGCAGCTGAAGTGAAAGCAGTGCCATTATCAGAAAGTAATATCTGTGGGAGTAATTTCTCTAGGGGTTTTGAATTTTCGCCGGGTTCAGAAGTCAATGAATGTCTTCATATTCCCGAGCATGTTATATCCCATTGTCATGTATTATACAAACAGTGGATCAAGCAATTCCATTCATTGATCAACAAGGTTTATCCATTGCATTATACAACAGTGATCAAGCAATTCCATTATGATCAACAAGGTATTATCCATTCATTATAACAGTGACAAGCAATTCAGTTATTATCACAAGGTATATCCCATTGTCATTATACAACAGTGATCAAAGCAACATTTATGATCAACATCAATGATCATTACGATCGTCATCAATAAGTGCATACATTTTATTCATCTATTGTCATTCAGAACACACAGTGATCAAGCAATTCCATTATGATCAACAAGGTATTATCCCCTTGTCATTATCTACAACAGTGATCATAGCAATTCCATTATGATCAACAGGTATTATCCCATTGTATCTTATTACAACAGTGATCAAGCAATTTCCATTATGATACAACAAGGTATTATCCCATGCTCATTATATAACAGTGATCAAGCAATCCATTATGATCAACAAGGTATTATCCCATTGTCATTATACAACAGTGATCAAGCAATTCCATTATGACCAACAAGGTATTATCCCATTGTCATTATACAACAGTGCATCACTTGTTGTTGTTATAATGACAATGGGGCGGGATAATACCTGTGTTGATCATGGAATGATCACTGTTGTATAATGACCATGGATAATACCTTGTTTGATCATAATTGGGCACTTGTTGATCACTGTATATAATGACAATTGTGATAATACCTTGTTGATCATAATGGAATTGCTTGATCACTGTTGTTATAATGATCAGGGGGATAATACACTTGTTGATTAATAATGGAATGCTTGATCACTGTTGTTTATAATGACAATGGGATAATACCTTGTTGATCATAATGGAATTGCTTGATCACTGTTGTATAATGACAATGATAATACCTTGTTGATCATAATGAATTGCTTGATCACTGTTGTATAATTGACAATGGATAATAACATGCTCGGAATATGAAGACATTCATTGACTTCTGAACCCGGCGAAAATTCAAAACCCCTAGAGAAATTACTCCCACAGATATTACTTTCTGATAATGGCACTGCTTTCACTTCAGCTGCAAAATTTCTGTCCACTTAATGGAATCCAAGATTTCATTTCTTTCTTTTTTTATTAGTTTAAAATTGTTTTCTTTAATTCTTATTACCATTATTATCGTTATTATCTTCGTTTGTTTCTTTCTTTCTTTCTATTCATTATTCCTTTGAAATTGTTTTTTCTCATTCTTATTATCTTTATGTTTTTTATCATCCGCATTTCTTCTGTCTGTTTGTCTCTCATTCTTTCTTTCTTTTTTCCGCCTTTCTTTCTTTCTTTACCTTTATGCTTTACAAATTATTTCTTTAATTCTTATTATTTTTCTGTTATTGTCTTTTTTTCTTTCTTTTTTCTTTCTTCGGCAAATTGAGGAGTTTATGTTAGGTGTAGGGCTCCAACTCTGATGCTAAACCAATCTCATGGTCTAGCACTAGGGGAAAGGGGATTATCTTATTTTTTGTTATTGCTTTTTTTTTCTTTATGTTTTTCTTTCTATGTTTCTTTTCAGATTGTTTTCTTAAATTCTTATTATCTTTATATTCGTTATTGCTCTTTCTTTCTTTCTTTCTTTCTTTCTTTTCTTTTCTTTTCTTTTCTTTTTTCTTTCTTTCTAACTTTCGTTTTCCTTCTTTCTTCTCTTCTTCTTCTTCTTCTTCTTCTTCTTCTTCTTATTATTATTATTATTATTATTATTATTATTATTATTATTATTATATTATTATTATCTTATTTTCTTTCTTTCTTTTTTCTTTCAGATTTCTTTATTCCTTTCAAAATTGATTTTCTCTTTTTCTGTCTGTCTATCTGTCTATCTGTCTTTTTCTTTCTATTTTCCTTTCCAATTGTTTTCTTTATTCTTATTATCTTTATCTTTGTTATTTGCCTTTCTTTCTTTCTTTCTTTCTCCTACAGTTATTTCTTTCTTCATTTCTATTTTCTCTTTATCTTATTTCTTTCCTGTGCTTTATTTTCCCCAACATGCCCTCTACTTTCTTTCTATTCCCTATTTTTTTATTTAATTTTCTTTTCCTCCTTCATTGTCGTTATTCATTATCATAATTGGCAAACTGAAATTACATCGTCCAATGCCATCTTACTGAATGAACCTGGCGCCTTCCGTTCAGGAATGCACAGCACTCCAACGGAATGGGCACTTTGCCCAGGTTCAAATACCATGACCGACTGGCAGGTGGTGGCTGGGGGTGGAGGTATAGAAAAGGGACATATGAAGGAGGCTGAAAGAATAGAATGGGAAATCGGGTAGAGATTTTGAAAGAGAAAAATAGATAGAATAGATAGATATTGTTTTGCTATTATTTGTCGAAGGTCTTAATGTTTATAACTTTGAGAAGGGTCATTAACATTCCTAACATTTTTCGGACAACTGAAGTCCATGTTTGTGATGTTGATATTGATATCACAATATTCTGACCGACTCATTCTACTACCTACTTCACGTATATATATAATAAGGAAAATAGTATTCTATTTAAAAAAACAAAAACAAACGTTTATGACACAATATGGTCACTAATACCTTATCACCCACTTGTTCCATAACTTTACATGGTAAGGGGACACTACTTTTTTATGTAGTGTGTCTTAGGCAAGAATACCAGGGTGAAGCCCATCACTCCCCAGGCCTGGCCATAGTCGAATTCATTCATCTAGGTGGCTAAACTTGGTCGTGAATACAACTGGTTTGAATTCAGAATTTTCCTTCTAGACCGGTTGCCGAGTTAAAAAGCACAGACTACCCTACTATTTACCCGTAGCTAAGAGGGAATAGTTGGATTAATAACTTTCCTAAGAATACTATAGCTGTGGGAAATAAAAACTTTTTAGAGCTTTACAATTTGAAATGAAAAAAGAATGGGAAAGAAATGACAAATGAAGGAATCTAAAAATGAATGAAAAAAAAGGAATAATTGATATTAGTTAACTACCATAACATAGGAATTGTCTTGAAAACTTGTAGCCAATTCTTACGACAATAACAAAGACTGGCTCTTTATAATTCAATAACTTTATTGTTTTATTCAGCAAACGTGAGAAGTGAAACTATTCAAATTGCATGACGTAACGAACATGGTTAAAGAGCCCAGTCCGCCCTACTATTTGCTCATAGCTGGAGGGAGAGTAGTTGGATGCATACCTCTCCCAAGGGTATTAGCGCTATGTGAAATGCCAAACAGCTTTGTCCAGGATTTGAACTTGTCTCGTCGTGTCCATTTCCTATGACGATAACCATTACACCACGCACTCCAAAATATATTATATATATATGAAGTGATCAAACAAATGTGTTTGAAATGGCGAAGGCCGACAATTTGTGGGAGATTATGTTCTTAATTAAAGTCATACCTAATTTGTTAATTAATTAATATAATTAAATAAATTAGGCGTGCATATCGGTTTGAATGTAAAGCGTAAAGAAATCGAGAAAAAGTCGATCTCTGTATGCACATTTCAGCCTATTAGGCCTCATCAGCAAAGCTATAGACAGGGTAGTGCCTTGTGCGTGATTCGAACCCTACCTGGCTGGCTGACTTTAATTAAGCACATAATCTCCTACAAATTGTCGGCCTTCACCATTTCAAACACATTGTTTGATCACTTCATACTGTCGTGCCATAAGTCACCCCAAAAAGTGCGATATACATATCAAGTTTAAAATAAACGAGACATTCTGGGGAAGCCAGCTAGTGTAGTGGTTAGAATGTCCGCTTGTCAGCCTCAATATTATATATTATATATATATATATATATATATTATATATGTGTGTGTGTGTGTGTGTGTGTGTGTATGTGTGTGTGTGGTGTGTGTATTCTTGATGTAATTAAATTGTTCCTAGGCTTCATCTATGAAGAGCTTTATTCGTATTTTAAAGTTTTCCACCACACCTCTGCCAGCACACCTGTCCCACTATTAAAACACTCTCTGAATTAGCTAATCTTCCAGTATGTCAAACACGACATGCCTTTCGTGATTTATATTCTTTCCAAGAATCAAATATGGCGAGTAGTGAATCAACGATTTTGCTAGTGCGGCACAAAATCTCGTGCATTTCAGAGTACTATAACTGAGTGCATTGTTAAGTCGAAGCTTCAAATTCCAATGGAAATACTATATATATATATATATATATATATATATATATATATATATATATATGCGTATGATATATCTCTGTGATACCTCTATTCTTTGTATTAAAAGGAAGATCATTTGTAAAAACTATCTATACATAGTTTTGCCTTCGACATCATCAAAAATATTTTCACTGGAAGATTCTCAGGAGATTTAGTATTCTTGACAACTTGCTCAACGTCCTCACTTTGTTCCTCATTTGATGAAATCTGTTGTTTTATCGGATGACGAATTATCAGACTTTTTCAAAGTTTTGAATGGCACAAAATAGGATTGCTTTGTTTTCTTTTGGTTCGTTATGCTTCATCCAGATTTTTGTGATCTTGATGCTGATAGAGAATTCCAATTCCGTAATTGGGATGATCTCTTTAAAGGCTAACGATTCAAAGCTAAACCCTTGTCAGAACAAGCATCATTTGCAGATGATACGGTTCTCGTTGCTACATCAATCGAGGAAGCACACGGACTCGTCATTCGTTTCTCTCATGCAAACAAAGCTATCAGTATTAAAAACGGAACTCATCTACCAGCCAAGATCCATTTCCTAGTAAATATACAGTGTAAAACAAGAATCAATGGTTCACCAGTTTTCAAACACCTCTATTATCACCAATGAAAAAAAACACCTTCAAAATAGGTGAATTCGTTTTCATATTTGGGTATTACAATATCAGTACGTATCTAGATGACGAGATAGTCAACTGAGTAGCTTAGGCTACTAGTAATCTTGAAAAACTTAATCATCATCGTTGGAATAAAAGAGACAATACCCTTGAAACAAAGATTGCCGTTTACGAGGCCGTTGCACTCACCATTCCTTTTTATCATAGACGCATTATCGATCAAACATTAAGCCTGATGCCTTTCGTAAGAGTTGTCTTCTCTTGCACAATCACAATAGATTGGACATATCAATCTAATAAGAGACAAGAGAATTTCTTAGAACTTCATAGTCACCTTAATGACGGAAGCAGAAAACCATCACTTACGGGAATAGACTGAAAATAACCTTCAAGCTCAAGGTATATATGTTCATATATTAGACTAAGTTGCTTCAATTTACAAGGATTAAAGGGGAAATTTTCACAAAGCCATCAAAACGTTTGACAAAACCGTATCTCAGAGTATTAAGAGAAAAGTCATGCCAGCTATTCCATCTACTTCCCCTCCAGCACGCCATATCTTATCGGAGCTTTTGTTAGTGCAAAACATTACAAATATGATTTACAAGTTAATAATTGCATAGATCCTTGTGTTCGCGCTCGCCCTAACCATTATAATTTCCCAAGAGAGACAACTATAGTATTCTAATTACAGAGTGATTCTATACATATATATCTTTGCAATGTGTTATAAATTGATATAAATGGGATGCAACTTTCTATCGAGTTTAATGATTGTCAATGGCAACTTGTAATGTTCATAAGAAGTGATTCGTAATTTTATGATGAATGTCATTTGTAAAATCTTGTAATTTGGTCGATTTGTTCATTAATCCTCTTCACATTTAGCAACAAAAGATTTAATTTTTTTTCGACATAAGCTTTTCATTGCTTTGCAATCCTACTTACCATATATAGCTTCCACTAGTGACTGGATACCTGAAGAGTAAAGTGACGATTGCATTCAAAAACTTCCCAACATGAATGTTTTTGCTGGTGATTACCTCATCTTAAAAAGCAATCATCCTTCCTAAGTCGCTCGAAGATATGTAAGGTTCATTTATCTTTCATCATCAAACTGAGAAAATCACATACCAAGAAATCTGCAAAAGCGTGAAAACCATAATGCATATACCGTATTAAATATTTCGGACACTATTTTTAATTCCCCTCTTCTTCTGTAGTGTTTATCAACATCTTCTTCTTCTTCTTCTTCTTCTTCTTCTTCTTCTTCTTCTCTTCTTCTTCTTTTCTTCTTCTTCTTCTAGCATTTTGGCACATTTTATCTTTGTCCTTTCACGATTTCCTCCCACCACTTGATTTATTTATCCTCCTAAAATCCCATCATCTTTTACTTCTCACCGATTCTCATGTTTTCTTTGACTTCTTTTACTTTCACAATCTTTTTTATCGTTTTCTTCAAATCTTTTTTTTTTCCTTCTAGTTTAATCTTCCTAATTTTCTTTACATTTTAAGCATATTTCATATTTACCGTCTCTTTCTCTTTCTCCCCCCCTCTCTCTCTCTCTCTCTCTCTCTCTCTCTCTCTCTCTCTCTTACACACACACACACACACACACACACACACACAAAAGACTTTCTGGCAGACAAAATGTAAGTATTTTGCCGTATATTAAAACATCACTACCGACCAAACTCCCGGACCTTCCCATCCTCTCTACATACAAAGGAATTCTTGCCTTCATTCTTAATTCCCTCCTTTTTTTCTCATGATCTTTTTTCTTTCTCTCTTTCTCTCTTTCTTACGTACTTACCAAAACACTTGTCGCGTTTCGTACAACTTTTACAATGAAAACATTCTGAATGTTGGGTGCCAATTTATTGGCAAAGTAGAAGTGCTTGAAGTTCTGCAAGCGAGGGTTGTAAGGGGTACGGGTTGTAAGAGGGTACGGATTGTAAGGGGGTACGGTTGGAAAGATTGGGTCTTGGTTGTAGATGAGTGGTTGGGGCAGCAAGTGCTGGGGGTTTGGGTAGGGATAGGTGGATTATGTGGAATTCGTACATTAGGAATCTTTGCCTTAAAGAGGAATCTCACTTGGTAAATGGATGGACAGATATGTTCACAGGATGAGGCCGGAGACCCAAAAAAGCACCATTTTGCCTCATTTTCCTTTCTTTTTAGGAGATTTTATAGTGTTTATTTTTGCAATATTTTATATAATATTATGTGGTAGGTAGATGCGATCGGATTGATTTAGATACATAGCTGAATACATAGAATGATATATTTTACGCGTTGTCTGTAATTTCGGCAATTGTAAGCTATATAATCCTGCTTTTTATCATATCCAAGGGTTTTTCTATTATAAACATTCAAGGGATTTTTCAATAATGAACATGCAAAATGTCTTTCTATAATAAACATGCAAAGTATTTTTTCTATAATAAACACGCAAAGCGTTTCTCTATAATAAACAAATCAGTTTCCTAATTTGATAAATCCATTTTAATTAGAATTTGCTTAACAATACAACATTTAATGTTTATAGGGTACCCACCACACACACACACACACACACACACACACACACACATATATATATATATATATATATATATAAAGGAGAGAGAATGCCAATTCTTTACAAAAGAAGTCCATATACTCAATCCGCCAAAAGTTTCCAATGGGTGGAGGTGGGTGGCCTGGCACAAATTTATCCTTGCAAACCCTGATGCATATGTAACAAACAAAAGAACTGTTATTAACTCCATGCACTCCCAAATGGCTTCTTAGACCTGCCGTAGACTGAGTCACAGAATTTTTTCGAATTACCTGTATGTTGCTGCGTAAGGACATGTGTAAAATCAGCCTGCGATAGTTTGCTGTCATGAGATTTCATATGGTTAGCAAGGCCAGCTTTAAACAAATAGACCCTACTGAAGATGTTACAAACATGTTTAGGCTGAAAAGTGCCCTGAACCAGGGTCCTATCTCTGGGTCAAATAGCTGTTTGAAATTATTCATATTTGATAGGACGGTGTGCAAAAACAAAAACAAAAAACTCTTAAGAAACAAATGCACACAAAATGTAAATATGAACGTACAACGAACGTGGTCCCCTGGCCTCTAGGCACAAAAAAACCCTATACAGGTTGAAATACTCTTAAAATCAATCAATGTCAATGAATCTGTAATTAGAATATCATAGTTATCAATTTATAATTATTAGGGTGAGCGTGAACACAGGATCCTCACAAATGATATGATTTTGTAATCTAATAACTTGACTAATTTCCGTTAAAATGATATCAAATCTTAATAGTCTGTGTAGAAACAACTAAAAATTTAATGTTTAAACGCCTTTTCATCTCTGATGAATGGTATTTCACAAAACAAAACACTAAACATATAATCTTTACTTGTTTCTACACATGCTGTTAAAAATTCGGATCATTTCAATGAGAATTTCTCAAGTTAACGAAATCATATAAGTTTTTTCACCCCCCCTCTCTCTAGAACATAAATAACAATGAAAGTTTTCTATTTTACATTTGGTAATTTATTGTCATTACCAAAGTTATTCTGAAAGTGCAACAACCATTGAAGTTACATAAGTTTTATTTTTCTTCTGTACTAAACCCAAGTGTGAAACTTGGACATAAGTGGTTTGTAAATTCAGTATTTTATATTCTAGCTTTTATCATTGTATTCTTGCAATTACACAAATGAAAGCGGTTCTCATAACTTAGTCCCTACATTGTTTAGCTTACGGTCTTAGAAATTGCAATCCTGTCTTAGTCTTTTGAGTCTCATGCAAAGTCATTCTGATTTTCGCAAGGCTTATTTTCTAGAAAGTAAGAATCTCGCAAAAATCGCATTCGAAGTCTTCATAAAAATGGGGCCCAGCTTAGCCAGTGCTAAAAATGAATATATTTTTCGAGCAGCTGTTGTCAAATAGTTATTTTTCCGACACCCCACCATGTCAGATGAACACAAAGTTCGATCTACGTGCAGAGCCACACACAAACCGAAGCCAGTGTTAAAGATTCCGTGTATCCCCTCAGCATTCCTTTTTTGACGTGTCTCATCAACTGGCGAATATACCCAGCCCTGCCCCTTTTAAACGAGGGAGAGCGAATGTTGCCTGAGGGTGATTTCGTCTGGGATTCACGCTAGTATTATATAACTTACCGGTCCAATGGCCGAATACACAGGACCCAAAGGCCTGGTAAGCATATGGTGCTGTCGGAATTAACTTCGACTGAAACTAAAGACACCGTATGACAAAATATATTCACCTAGACGAGTCCAATGATAGGTTTTATAGGTTAAAACAATGGCGTGTCTTTTTGTACTCGCTTATGAAGAACTGGAAAGAGTTCCACATATTGAATGATTTTTGTTTAATTATTGAGTTATATCACTTAATCAGTAAAAATCAAAAACTAAATTTTGTACGTTTCTTAATTATAAACATATTAAGGTGTATACGAGATTTCAATGCTGAATGACATCTCTTTTCCAGATTTCAATGCTGAATGACATCTCTGTACCACAACATGATATATATATATATATATATATATATATATATATATATATATATATATATATATATACTAGCAAAAGTACCGGTCCATGACCGGACGAAAAAAATTAGGAACACCAGAGAGTAAGTGAGAAAGACACAAAATAAAAGGAAAATGATTTTTTTTAAATGAATTAAAAAAAAATCGCCGAGAATTTGTACGGTAGAATGTTTGTTTATTTTCGGAAATGTTTTTGTTTTTTTTTATAATAATGGTATGTGGGTTTTTTATATCCCTTTTTTTAATCGCTAAGAATTTGCGAATTGTTTTTGTTTTTTTTGTTTACATTGAGAATAATATTTTAAAAAGTAATGCTTGTAGAGTTAGAAATAAAATGTAACATTGTAATATATTTCTTTTTTCGACACCTAAAACAAAAGTAACAAAAAAACTAATAACTAAAACATAAGCTTTCGCGTATCAATTCAGATTTCTTTATCTTATTTTTTCAATAAAGTTTTGAGTTTCACTGATTAAAAATGGATATATTTAATGATATCTTATTCTAAGAAATATGAAAATAATAGTATGTGGGTATTCACTTTTTTTTAAATATCCCCCTTTTTTTTATCGCTAAGAATTTGCGAATTGTTTTTTTGTTTACATTGAGAATAATATTTTATAGGCTACAGTCCCAGGCGTCAAAAGAGGCTTAGTTTTTGAAAAATGTCGCTCGTACACCAAATACAAATAATTTTAATGTAATTATTAATAAAAAATCAAAAAAGATTTTTACTAAATTTTCGCCAATAGATATATTCTTTAAAATAATGTATAAATTACCATTTAAACGGATGAATTCGTATTAAAATACGTATAAAATCTAAGTAGCTCCGAAATGAAAATTAGCCAATGAAAATCGTGTATTCGAAATAAACAAAGAAAAAAAATGGCGACTTCTAGTGAATAGGAAACAACAGTACTTAACGAAAAGAAAAAAATGTTTTATGTGCATTTTACCTTCAAAAAAGTATAAAATTGCATCATTTTCTAAGAAAACGTGGACTCGCTTTTTAGAATATGTCCATAAATGGAAGAATTTGGACATAGCCTTAATTGCGAAAAATTATCTCCAAAAAGCAACTTCTGAACAAGTGATACCAGTAGACGGTGGATTTCATAGAATCTGTTACTCGCGATTTACAGATTCACGCTCAATTGTCCAACTGAGCTGAACCTGCCTCTTAATAAACAATTATTTTTGTACATATGTATTTGTTTTATTTATTGTAAGAAATTTTATTTAAAATATGCTTTTACCAATAAATTGATGAATAAAATTATTGAGAAACATTGGCTGAATAACTGTTGACTAGATGATAAAAATCATATACCTGTATTACTGAGATTCCTCCCTGATGAGAAAAATGCAATGATAAACTGCTGTAATTTGTTTTATTGATAGAATATAAGTGTACCTATATCCAAATATTCAAACAAAATATCAAAAATCTGAGCGCCGAAGTCAAGATTAGCCAACGAGATTAGTGATTTTATCCACGCATTTCTAGACCGCCGTCGGTGGCGGAAGGCTCTCCGTAGCAGACTGTTCATGTCTGAAGCCACCCCTGTGCAACACCACGAAGCCAAAAGTTTACAGACAAAATGGTACTAAAAGGTAAAAAAAGAAACAGGTGTTTTTCCCTTCGAAAAAAGTACAAATATGATTTTCACTGAAAACATAAACTCGCTTTTTAGAATATATGGTTGTAGCGAAATAAACAATACCTTATAATAATCCCTTTACTAAACCCAACAAATTTTCTTTCTTCAGGAAAAAATTCAAAATATCATAATTTTCAATTAAAAAAAAACAACTGGCTTTTTAGAACAAATAAAAAATAATAGTATTTCGCATACACGGGACAACAAGTCGCACTTCTCAAAAACGTAAATATTTATTGTTTAAACAATCTAGTGCTTCGATCGCGTAGGCGAAATCAACATTACTCGTTTATAAAATTATGTTTTTCAATTTTTTTATATTACTTAGTGTGTATGTTCATGTGTGTAAGCAATTCTAGGATATAGATGAATAATAAACATTTACGTTTTTAAGACGTGTGACTTGTTGTCACATGTATACGAAATACTATTACTTCATTTTTTTCTGATCTTCTAAAAATCCAGTTCTTTTTTAATTGAAAATTATATTTTGAATTTTTTCCTGAAGAAAAAAAATTGTTTGGTTTAGTGAAGGTTTTTTTGTTTTGTTTTGAGGGTCGCTCAACATTTATTTTTTTATTTCATAAACACAGATATCATCAGCTGGTGGTTACATTCCAGATAAAATCTGTAATCTCATTGGCTAATTTGAACTCGGAGCTACTTCCGTTTTATACGTATTTTACTCATTTAAAACTTATTTGATTAATTATAGAAGCAAAAAACCTATGCGCGAAAAAGAAATTGGACTTTTGGGGTGATTTTATTTTCCTAATTAAGGACAACTTATTTAGACCTTTTTACATCCGACAGAACTGAATGAAAATCGGCTTGGGACTGTAGCCTATTAAAAAGTAATGCTTGCTGAGGTAGAAATAAAATGTAACATTGTAATCTATTTCTTTTTTGAGCCCTAAAACAAAAGTAACAAAGAAGCTTATTTTAGCTGGAATATTTCGCGTATTAATTCAAATTTCTTTGTTTTATGGATAGTTTATTTCAAAAATGTTTTGAGTTTCGCTGATAAAAAATGGATGTATTTTATTCTAAGAAATATGAAAGTATCTGTAAAAAATATTGATAAAATTTTTTCATTTAATGTTTGTTTTTACGCAAGTGTAAGTTTTTTCGTATTACAATTTCGTTTTTTTTTTGTTTGTTTGTTTTACATTTAAAAAGATACTCTTGGTTTGAAAAGTTGATTTTTTTCTTTGGTTCTCAAAAAGAATTTAAATTACAAAACAATTGCACTCAAAATAAGGTTGGCCTTTTAGTAGAAATAGAACAATGTTTACTATTTTCGAAGTAATAGTTGTAGCATTTGAGTAGTAGTAGTTGTAGTAGTTTGAATCACTGTTGATATAAGCAGCAGGCAAGCTCCTGCATCAGCTATACGATGCTTTCCGAAAATAGCTTGATTTTTGTTTAATTAATTAATTATATCACTTAATCAGTATAAATCAATAACCAAATTTCATGTGTTTCTTAGTTAGAAGGATATTAATGTGTATGCAAGATTTCAAATCTGATTGACGTCTTCTTTAGGAGTTATAAGTCGACACATACATACCAAACTTTCTTTTATATATATATATATATATATATATATATATATATATATATATATATATATATGTACGCAAAAAATATATATGCAAACTATGTAATGTAAAAATTAATTTTATCTTTTATGTATATGGATATAAATACACAACCATGAACATAGACATATATACATAAACACACAAAACACACACACACACACACACACACACACACACACACACACACAAAAAAACTCATTAGAACAGAAAGTAAACCACAAACACACACACAAATTCATCAGAACAGAAAGTAAATTACAAACACACACACACGACCTATCAAATATAAAAAATCTTACAAACAACATCAGAAGAAGGGACCAATATAAAAATTCCAAGACATTAAAATTTAAGATCTGCCACCCAGAAACACACACCTGATAAAACACATATGTTACAAATTAATTATCTCTACACTTCCACCAAACAGGAAGGGAGGGATTAGATACGTATATATATATATATATATATATATATATATATATATATATATATATATATATATATATATATATATATATTCATATTCGGACAGAATATTGTTAATTAACGCCCGAAGAAAATATCAGAATATCTTAAACACGTGTCGCAAATGTAAAATAATAAAAATAAAAAACAAAAAACAATCCATTTTGTGAACCTTCTTCTTTATAAATATGTATATATATTATATATTATATATGTGTATGTGTGTGTGTGTGTGTGTGTGTATGTGTGTGTGTATGTGTGTGTGTGTTTATGTGTGTGTGTGTGTGTGTGGACGAATGTAATGATCATAAAAAAGACTGTCTAGCTGAAACGATGGAGTTGGTTTGTTGCATGCTATCCAATTCATTACCGAGCACAGCTATACGCTGGACAACCCAAAGAGAGAGAAACCAGAGAAAATTAAAACAAAATGGTACGAAACAATAGAGAGATGTGGACGAGTGAGATTGATTGTTCGATTGATTTTAATGGCATGTAAACCCGTCAATGGGTATCTTATGCCTGGAAATGGGGAAGTCGCGTTCATTGTACATTCATATTTACATTTTTCACGTAGTTGTTTCTTAAGATATATTCTTAATTGATTTTGAATAATTTTCAAACATCTATTTGACTCTTAAATGGGACCCGGTCAAGTTCTACCAATCCGAATCATAAGGGACCTGGGAGTAATGAAGAGCTACTTTCTACTCCTCAAATCTCCATAACTAGAACTTCACCATCAGATGCAATTTAGTTTCATGCCTTTAAGTGTGTGTGTGTGGGGGGGGGGTTACCTCTCTGCAAGGGATTCAGCGTATTCTAAGCCCCACCGATAGGGCAACAATTTATTATGAAGAGTAATCAATAATCCACAGGTTTGTTTTCATTAGGAAAACATATTTCCATCTTTAAATGTAAACTAGTTTTTCATTTTATAAAATAATAAAGAAACAAATTGAAGAATAAATCTTATATTTTTCTGCTCTTAACTTTTCTACTATCGCAAAACTCGTGAATCGAATGAGTTTTATACATAATCAATATTTTCCAAACAAAAAATGAAACTAATAAAAAGATGTAGATTATGAAATGAACGGCAAAAATAATAGACGATTTTATTTGGAACGAGAGCCACTATCATTCATGAAGATTAGTTATGTCGAAAATATGACCAGAATTAAGTTAAGAATTCTTTTTAAAAATGTAAGAAATACTATATGTGTTTATCAAAGAAGAATTTTCTACGCTAATTGAAACAGTGAGTAAAAGAAGAAGCTCCGCTCCAGTTCCTCTATTAATAAATCCCCACTTCTTCCGTCATAAGTGTCACAAAGCCAGTGTATATGTCAGACCTTTCCGTTTGCAATTTGTTTGACATAGACAATTGGGTTGTAAGTCTAGTAAGTGTCCTTAATAAGTATGCACGAACTATAAATTAAAGAAGTGTAAGCTGTGTGTATCTCTCTGAAGACAAAACCTGTCACTCGATGGTTATAGCCAAATGTGCTCTGCACTTGAGAGTATGGTTACAGTAAAGGCAGATCTAGATATCGTAGAAACAACGCAAAGAGGTCAAATTTCAAACAGACAATACCAATGTATTCTTCAGTTTCCAAATTCCACAAAAGTATGAGTAAAACATTTCCATTTACCGCTACTAGTGATGTGAATGTCACTCTTTCCTACTGTCACAATTTTTTTTTTCAGATATCATTTAACTCATTGATTGAAAATAAAAATGATTTAAAGTACTTTTTAGATCTTACTTTCATAAAATTTTCAACGGTCAATTATTATAACTAGACTACTTCCCTATACTGTTAAAAATGAAGGCAACATTTAATTATGTGTTCATTTAAATCATAACTATATCTCCTTTATGTTCAATACTTTCTAAAACTTAAACAGAAATAAAGGTTCACATTGATGGCGTGGCTTAAAATACGCTGATTATATTCTCTGCATATGGGTTAGACCTCCCACCCCGCAAAAAAGTGTGTCATGGGTATAACACTATACTGCATATGATGGTAAGGCTTTAGTTTTGAAGATGTGGGGTGTGCAAAGTACCCCTCCATTACCTTTACTTAATAGGTCCACTCAGACCCAGAGTGGCAGTACTTGATTGGTTTTTATTTATCAGTCAATTAGATATGTTTTAAAATTATTCTTATTTGATATGTTTTAGGTGAGATAAAATTAAAAAATAACTTCACAAAAAAATGTAAATATGAACTACAAAGAAGGTGATTCCCTAATATCTAGGCATAAAATGACCGTAAACGGGTTGACATGCCTTTAAAATAAATAAATTGTAGAACTAAAGGTAACATTATATTGAGATAAAGATTGATATTATTGTCTTTTCCCCTTGATATAAATGAAAACAATAATAATATATGAAACTAATTCCTTATATATACATATATTTTCACATATTTTACGTTTAAAGTTTAATAACCTACAGAACAATCTAAGAGTTACGTTAACACAGTCTTTATTTTATGCACATCTTTGGGCTTCTAAGATTAAAATAATTTCAGCCTTCCTCACAAAAATGACAAATAACATTCAATTTAGTATTGAATAATTATGGAATCTTATTTGATAAATCTAACCGAAGACACAATTCTATTTTTATGTCACCGGAAGAGTCCATAAAACTACGCACTGTGTTATCCTAATAACGAATTATTTCATTACTCTGTAATGAGATCAGTTAGCTTGACCAATACATACATGCATACATACAAGCATGCATACTATTCTGAACATAAAGGTTTTACTCGGTCTCTCAGGCAATTAATCTTATAAATAAAATTTAATATCCCTTGACGGGTTGACATGCCCTTAAAATCAATAAATCAATCAAAATTAAAGCACCACCTTATTATTTATTTATGTGTGTGTGTGTGTTGTGTGTGTGTGTGTGTGCTTCATTCAAAATGGATTTAACTAACAAAATGATCTTGTAGATTTTTACTCAGACGAAATGCGAAATTAAGTCGTGGCAAATGATCAAATTAAAAAGATCATACAAAAATGTGTATTTTAATGGTAACTTTGAAAGAGGTAATTTATGGTTGAATGTTGTGAAAAACAAATATCATTTTGCACGTTTATCGATATACTCCACATAACCACAATTATCAAGAAAACACTCGCCTATACCAATATTTCGTTTTGCCACTATTCATACGAATGAAACTTTTCAACCGCCGGTTCCTCCTTACGCTGCTTATTAATCTTCTGATTTTCACCAAGGGGACATTGCGCCATTCCTCCTGGAGTGCGAGTGCGAGTGTTTGAATAGAGTAGATCTCAGTTCGTACTTCACGGTCCAAAGTTTACCCGCTTGTCCTAGAGTTTTAAGGGTTTCTTACGTATCAAAGAGTGTCAGGGCGTTTGAAAAATGATAACAGTGTTATGTGAATATCGTTAAGATATTATGGTTTCAAAACGTCTCCATCTGCTCTCTATCCCTGTCTATACATACTGGAATCTTCTGTAGGTGATTAAAAAAGACTAAAAGTTTTTATGCGGGTACCTTTATTATAAAAGCAGAACTGATATTAAGGAGACCAACTAGAGAAGATTCCAAGAATGCGCTGGCAGAGATTGTGAACATGTGAGACAATTTGGAATCGGATCATAAAATTACTTCCATGTTAACAATTTTAATTAAATCTTATTCATGAAAACGGGATGCTAATAGATGATCATCAAAATAAGATATTGCGACTCTTTTGAGGTAGCTGAGTTTGCCTTGCAACATCACAAGATAATGCTTGTCGTCATACGAACAACAACCCCAAATCATAACTGAGCCACTGCCAAATGGAATCTCTACCTAGATGTTGAGTTGATAATACGCGAGTCCCCAAGCATGCCATATTTGAACTCTGCCATTAGTCATGTGCAAAAAGCGATTATCATTGGATCAATAGACCTTCCAAGAGAGGATGATCTAATCAATTCTGCCATAGCATCACTGTAAAGTTCCTGCAAATGTCTTGGGGTTAGGAGTGGCCAACATAAAACAAGACTTTAGCATTCTTTATGATTTTTTAATTAATTTATTTTAATGAGATGACATGTTTAGGGTCATTTTATGTCTTGAGGTTAGGGATTCGCGTTCATTGAACCTTCAGATTTAGATTCTTTGTGTAGTTATTTCTTAATTTTTTTCACGCGCCCCTCTTTAAACATCTATTTGTTCCATATATGGAATATTATCAGGTATTACAACTCCAGTACAAAGTGAAGCTGTGTGTAATGGTAATAAAGGGGTGCTTCACACTACCCAAATCTTTAGTACTGGAACTTCACACTCAGATAAAGTTTAGTGTCATTCTCAGGACACTGTGTTTTGGGGGTGGGATCTGCAGGAGATACAGTCAGCGAATGAATACAATAAATTTTTCTCCTACAAATAAAGACACATACTGGTTGGGTGAATTTTACAGAGTGTCAACCCACGAGTTATTCTGTTCCGAAGTCGTGTTAGTTTTATTCATTATTATTAGGTATTCAAATTTTTAACTTATTTTTAAAATCTATTTGCCTCATAGATGGGACTTTAACAGGTATCACCACTCCGATTCAAAGTGTTCCTGGGAGTAATGGCAGTGCAGGGGTAATTCACACTTCCAAAAGCTCCAGAATGGGAAACTCACCACTAGATGCAGTTTAACGTCATACCCAAGACCCCCACCTTTTAGCACATATATGATAAAAAGGGATGGTAGTTTGCTATAAGAGCAATACGGTCGGAACAATCATATAGGTGCTAGGGCTTGACGGGACTAGCCAACTGATCGGGATGGGGACCTCTCTAACCGCCCGCCTAGCCCAAGTAAGGATCAAAGTGGAGTGTAGCATGTCATGGATTGCTCAGCCACCAGAATCCCGTCCATAAGCATAACGGGTCGCCACCCACGGTTTACAGGAAGTCCAATTGGAAGGAGGTTATACTCCTCAACAGATGTGCAGTCAGCATATTATACAGTTCCAGCCGACAGAGCTAAATAAATAAGGACACATTTTCATACCTAGCTCCTTTTAATTGTTACTTTTTTAGGAGTAAAATAAGAAAATAGATTAAACGAATTTATTTTTATCCCTTTAACACAACAAGCAATTAAGAAAAACAAGCAATCAACTGAATTTAAGTTTTTGTCATATGTACAAAAAAGTTATTAGAAAAAAATGTTTTAAAACACTCAAGTTTAAAAATACATTATTTTAAATGATATTTTAAATGTAATCAAAAAAATTTCCTAAAATAAACAAACATTCTAATATACGAATTCTCGGTGATTTAAAAAAAAATTATTTAATGAATCATTTCCCTCTTATTCTCTTTCTTACACCTGTTTTCTCATTCTCACTCATTCTCTGGTTTTCCTAATCTTTTTTAATCTGGTTATAAACCGGGTACTTTTGCTTATAATATATAATATATATATATATATATATATATATATATATAGAGAGAGAGAGAGAGAGAGAGAGTGTGGGGGTGTGGGGGTGCATATATATGCACCCCCCCACACACATCTCTCTCTCTCTCTCTCTATATATATATATATATATATATATATATATATATATATATCCTAATTTCCTAATATTTAATGAAAAAAATCAATACGTGTTGCATAATGTTTCTATTGCTCGCACACACTCACACGCGCACGTACACACACGCACACCACACACTCATATAAATATTGTATCTGTGTACCTGTTTATTTCCCTGCATATGTCTATGCAATCGTTTATGCGTACAAGGACATTTACGAATACCTCCAACCACACCCATATAACGCTTCAGCGTGCCTTCCTCAATCAGGAGGCAATGAAATACCAGCAATATCTCACATTTCCCGAGATGTTTATCAACACTGACCTCACACCTTTCTTAGTTAAGAAAGGAATTTTCTTTTCTGTTCTATCCCTCCCTCCCCGACTTCATACACCCACTCATAGTATTCAAAGCATATGTTTTTACTACCATGGCTCATCACATAAAAACCAACATTGCTATTTTAAATAACTGATTAATTGTTGAGCCTCGGTGATAACGTTGTCACCCTACGTATCACGATGCTGTACTAGCAAGCCATTTGACAAATCAAGTTCGATCTCACGTAATACACCACACTTAAGAATTTTTTATACACTCGTTACTTTTGTGATTCATTCTATCGTGAAAGATCATCTTTTCTAGTACTAGGGCGAGTCAAATGTTTTTCCAACATTTTGGTAACATAAGCTTCAATTCGGCAGCTTCACATGCTCTTGACGCGATTGTGAAGTTGACGTACCACAATGATCTGTGAATTGCCGACTCGCCTGATACTCTTCGTGGGCTTTTCGCCGGATTTGCCTCTATAGTTTGAAACACAGCCTCGGAATCCAGTTTAGGCCTACTTAACTACTTGAAACCCGAGTGAAATTTCTTTAGCCATCTGGTTACTGTACTGAGACCAACGGCGCTTTCATCTTTCGTATTTTTGGTTTCTTCCGTAGCTTTATGGCCCAGTTCGTAAAGTATGAGTTCCAGAAGTAGAGTACGTTTCATATTAATGTATGCAGGTTTTAAATCACTCATGGGGGCAAGTAATGCACAACATTTCAGCGCACCGACTATCACAATACTATCAACCAAGGTGGGTATCTGCCACAACTTGAAATGATTCGGTCACGTGATATACTGGCTGCAAACTAGCACATACCAAAATATTTCAAAACCTTTGACTCACCCTAGTACTAATACTGTGACACTTGTTACTTTTGTGGTCATTCTACGGTGTGAGATCATCTTTACTAGTATTAAATAATCTTTTGGTATCTTTACACTTTCATTTCAGCAGAAGAAGGGATACAAAAGTAACATACAATTAAATCTTTAAAGGAAACAAAACAAAATAAAGGAATGAATGAAAGAGAAATAACAAAAATGACAAAAGTCCAATTTACAAAATAAATAAATAAATAAACGTTGGAAAAAGTTTCTGATAAGTAAAAATGTAGTCTTGATATTTCAACATCTACGTTTTAGCAACTGTTTCCACTGTTTTAATTTTCTATAATGTATCTGTTTTTGTTTGGTTTTTATCCCTTCATCTTTTTTCCATTGAATTTCTTGTTTCCCGATTTATACTTCATTTTCTTTCTTTCTCGCTCATCTTTTATCTATTTATTTATAAATAAAACAACATTTCTTTCTTTCTTTCTATTTTTCCACATATCTGTTATTTGTTGTTTTTTTTAAATATTTCTTTCCTGACTATTCTTTCTCTTTTCTTTCTTTCTTTCTATTTCTTCATCCATATTTTATCTGTTTGTTTCTTTCTTAATTGAATATTTCCTGACGATTCTTTCTTTCTTTTTTTTTCCTTCTATTCAGTCAGAATATTTCCTTCTTTTCATTTCCTCAATCACATTTATCTGTCTGTTCCTTTTATCTTAGATATTTCCTGATTATTCTTCTTTCTTTCTTTTTTTCTATTTCCTCTCTTATCTTTTTTTCTATTCTTTATTTATAATTTTCCTTGCATTTTTCCTTACCATTCTTTCTTTTTTCTTTTTTTCTGTTTCCTTACTCATCTTTTATCTGTTTATTTCTTTCATTTTTAACAATATTTCCTCACTTTTCATTCTTACGTTTATTTGGTGAATTATTGCGTATTTACCACTAATGTCATCATGAACGTTTCAGAAAAAAAATATTAAAGAATTTTCGGCAATCTGATAAAGATAAATGTTCCAAGTAGTAGAATCTCAGTATTTTTTTTGTCAAATCTGAGCCATGTACAAATACCAGGATTTAGTACACAGTGATATTTTTACAGTCGAGTGATTTATTAAAAAATATTCAGGGTGATTTAAAATGTTAACACCTTTATGGGAGTATCTTTATGATATAATTTCAAATGTTCCCCCTTCCTATCAACACACTCTTGGAATCTCCCAGATGTTCACCATCCCAGTCTGCACATCCTTGAAATTTCCCACAGGTGATTAAAAATGTTAATATCTCTATGGGAATATCTTTATTAGAAAAGTAGAACTGATATTTACGGAAACCACCTGAGGAAGATTCCAATAATGTGTTGACGGGAATGGTGTACAGGTGGAGATTTTAAAATTATAATATCATATAGGAACTCTCATAAAAATTTTAACGTTTAAAAAAATACTGTATTTTATATAGTTTTTTTTTTTTTTGTATGTTAGAATAGAAATATCTATTTCTGTGTCTGTCCGCGTAAAGGCGGCGCTCATATCTGCATAGCAGGAAGTTCTAAATCCATCGCTTACTTTTGTCTGCATCCAGTGACAAGTGAAGCTGCATAGAACTGATGTTTCATTCCTACTACCCTTGACAAAGATTATGGACTTAGTACAATTAAAGGATGTTCCCTTGGCGCTTTTTATTTAGCAGTAAATAAACTAATAAAAGACAAGACACAAAACATTATTCTTTATTAGCTGAAGATTCTGGCTTCATAAAATATTCCTGAAACTTGATTAAAATAGTGAAGCTCCAGTTCTGGAGTTCTGGAGAGTGTGGAGTACCCCTTCATTGTCATTACTCTCAGATTCGCATTGACCTGAAGTGTTAGTACTTGTTAGGGTCCCGTCAATGGATTAACTAGATCTGTTAAAATTAATTGCAATAGATAGGAATATTTATTACAATATAACTATGCAGATTATTTGTATTAACAATAGTTATTTGAAACTATAATTATTTACTAAGGGCTAATATTATTAGTTGATTGAAACCATATATTTATCATTATTAGATAAGAGTACTTGAAACCATGAAATAGTGCACAATTTACTTGTATTAGATAGGAATACTTGATATCATATAACTGTGTTAAAAAAAGCTCCTAAGAAACAATTACACATATGTAAATATAAACGTACAATGAACACGGTCGCCTCTAGGTATAAAATAGCCCTAGACTGGTTGACAGGCCATTAAAATCAAGCAATGTATCATATACAGAGCGTTTTCTTCACAGTGGTATGATGTGTTTTTAGAAGCTCTATGAAACGTATTTTTCTAATGTATTTTTAACATATTTTTTCATCGTAATTTATTTTAACTTTGATTTTTTATGTAAACCTTAATAGTAAATATAATAATAATTTCGATTTCAATTTCAATGCATAATTTTATGAATATAGTATAAATTTGTTCTAATTTGATATATTGTAACATTCATGAAGTATAATTTTTATGTATAATTTTAATACTTTAATGTTTAAAAAATTTAAATGCAGATTAATTCTAACATATATCACTCAAATTCAATTCATAGGCATATTCATACTTTATTATCATTATCGCTATTAATTCATTAAATAAAATGGTATCCATATACTTGTTTTTAATAATGTTGTATTGATTATTAACTCAAATTCATACGGGAAACATCTCAATGTTGCTAATGTTTATTACTGTTCCCATTAAATTCAAAGCAAAGAATAAAAAAAAAAAAAAAAAAAAAAAAGTTATGTTATTATCAAAAGTGGTATTAAGTAAATAAGTCAATAAAAGTTTTGTATATTCTATTTTTCATTTTATCATTTGTAATTTATACTGTATTTTTAAATGTGAAATATAACTACGATAAAAACCGTTAAGAAAAACAGTTATAATTTGACAATCCTATCAATATTCAAAGTAATTTTAATGTATGATTTTTAATATCTATTGTACGAATTTATTATAATTAAACTTTTATAAAGCATTTGAAATCTAAATAATAAGAATAATTATTTCTAACGATTATTAGCAATATGAATTTCTTAGTTATAGTTTTATGCATTTATCTGTCTATTGTTTTACTTGTGTTGTCCTTATTTTTTATTATTAATTCATATTCAAACGAAAAACCTGTTTTTAAAGTTTAACGCTATCCATTTCGAATCCAAAATAAAACAAACACCGTTATTATCAAAATAGTCTTATTAAGTAATCCAATAAATGTTATTCATATTTTATTTATTTTATTATTCATAGTTATATTTAAAATATGAAATATTATATTAGTATTCGTTTAGATAGGTATTTTTTAAAATTTAACTTTAAAAAAAAATCACTTCGAAAGAGCACGTTGTATTTCTTTCTAGCTAACTACTATATGGGAGGACAAACCCTGACAAAACCAGATATGTGACAACCTCTGAAGCCGGATGTATACACGAAATACTCCCGGCCAGTCACTGCGACCACTGAGATGCTGATCTCGTCTTGGACATCCCTTGCCAGCTCAGCACATTCTCGGTGGGGGAGAGGGGCGCACAAACAACTGGCATCCCAAACTAAATGTGTCTGCTTTCCACAGCGAAATATGAACAACAAAAATAAATATCCATACTGGCAGGACATCGCCCAGAGTAATAAGGTCCAAAGTTACAAAGATCTGAACCTTGCGTTGTGGAACATCCGGATGATGCATGATAGACCCAAATCAAACAGACCAGAAAGGAGCAGCGTCATAATAGCCAAAAAGCTTTAAAATATAAGATCGACATTGCCGCTCTGAGCGAATTCAAATTTGCTGAGAATGGAAGAATCAGAGAGGAGACAGGTTACACCTTCTACTGGGGTGGGAAGTGTTCAACAGACAGAATCGAATCCGGTGTAGCTTTTGCGGTTAGAAATGGTCTTCTGTCAAATATGTCTGAGGATCCTAAGTCAGTAAGTGATAAACATCACACTCAGGCTTCCGCTGGTCAAAGGTAGATATGGTACTCTGATCGTTGCCTATGCCCTGACTATGACCAACAGTGCTGCAAACAGAAATATATTTTATGACCAGACGCTTCGTGCTATTCCAAACTCTGACAAAGTCATCCTTCTGGGAGACTTTAATGCTAGGGTTGGTAAGTCACACTCTTACCTGGCTGAAGGTTCTTGGTAGGTTTGGGACGGATAAGGTCAATACCAATGGCAATCTGCTTTTATCTATCTGCACATAATACCAGCTGGTCATCACCAACGCCTGTTTCAAACACAAGGAAATCCATAAGAACCCCCGGATGCATTCAAGATCCAAACATTGACTACATCATCACACGTCAGTGTGATTTACCCGATTTTCTAGACACAAGAGCAATGAGAGGCGCCAAATACAGTACTGGCCATGACATGATCAAATCCACCAACAGGCTACGAGTGAGGCAGATAAAGAAAAAAAGTCAAACTGCCAACCAATAAACTAGATACCAGCAGGATTAAGATTAAGAGCATCAGGGAGAACCTAGAAGCCTCTCTGAACGAGAGACTAACTGAGGTTGTACCGGGTACTGTAGAGGAAAAATGAAACAGCTTTAAACCAATCGTCTATAAAGTATCCAGAGATAAACTTGGCACTATAAAAAGAAAGCACGAGGACTGGTTTGACGAAAATAGCACGGAACTAGGAGAACTCATTGACTACAGGAACTTAACCAGATCTAATATGCTTGTCAGGACTACGAGGACTTACAGAGCCAGATATGAAACCTGCTGTCAACTCCTCCAATGGAGATGTAGAGAACTAACAAATAAATGGTGGATGACAAAAACGAACTCCAAAGTCCCACACACTCAGGTGACCTCAAAGGTTTTTATCAGAGCATGAGAGCTGTAAGGGGTCCAAGAGTGAACTACCCAGACCAATTGCTGGTTCTTGACAATAAAATGCTGCTCACAGAGAAGAGCGACCTTCTCGCCAGATAGAAGGACCATTTTTCCACACTGCTCAAGGAACCGTCGACTGTGGATCAACATGTAGTGGACAAAATTAAACAACGACCAATCCAGCACTGGATGAGTAAATATCCGGACATGGACGAGGTGAGAAGGGTAATCTCCATGCTCCGCAACGAAAAGTCCCCTGTTGAAGACGGACTGCATCCAGAAATTATTAAGAGAGGGGGTAGTCGACTCACCGAGGTGCTCTACACCATCGCGAAGAATGCTCGGGAAAACTTGAAAGCCCCTGCAGACTGGGAGGATGCCCAACTAGTCACCATTTTAAAGAAGGGGGACATACAAGCTTGTAGCAACTACTGTGGGATCTCACTTTTGTCGATACCGGGAAAAGTTTTCGCTCGTATATTGCTCAATCATAGCGGAGAAAATTTTACCTGAAGCACAGTACGGGTTCCGTGAAAACCGAGGAACTACAGATATGATTTTTTTCTTGAGACACACCAGGAGAAATACATTGAACAAAATATACCCCTCTACATGATCTTTGTTGACTTCACAAAAGCCTTCGACACAGTGAACAGACAAGCACTATGGGACATCCTACGGAGACTGGGGTGCTCTGACCACTTCACCAAGCTCATATCTGCCTTGCATACAGGAATGAGGGCATCGGTCAGTTTAAGGGGGGGGAGATTCATTTGAATTTGGTAGTGGAGTGAAACAGTGTTGTGTCCTTGCACCCACTCTGTTCTCAATTCTCTCTCTCTCTCTCTCTCTCTCTCTCTCTCTCTCTCTCTCTCTCTCTCTCTCTCTCTCTGGTCTTATCTTATGCCTTCACTTACTCCACCCAAGGAGTATGGATACAGACTAGACCAGGGGCAGACCTGTTCAATATCAAACAATTCAGATCTGCAAGAAAAATCAAACTCGTCCTGGTGTGTGAACTCATGTATGCAGTTGACACTACATTCCTGGCTCACAACCACCAAGACGCCCAAGAAATAATCACACGATTCGCGGACTCTGCAAAGGCATTTGGGGTGAAAATAAACCTCAATAAGACCGGGGTTTTGTATCAGCCCCCCTCCGACATCACATGACACTGGAAAAGACATAATGATATAAAGTCAGATTCTAGCTCAGATAAATACCTTCGGGTACCTGGGCTTCACGGTTGCCATCAATAATAGACTCAATGCAGAGCTTGATCTCCGAACTTCAAATTCTTCCAAATGCCAGATGCTGGCAGGCTGAAGAGGCGAAAACTAAATGTGCAGTATATCTTGCCAACGTTCTCTCAACCCTCCTGTACGGCGCGGAAGCCTGGGCGGTATAAAAAGCGGATGCCCACCGACTACATGTCTACTACATGCGTCACTTACGCAGTATATTAGATGTCAAGTGGTGGCAAAATGTTTCAAACAGGACCATCCTGAAAAGAACTGGACTCCCTGGCATGCATGAAATACTCGTCCAAAGCAACCTGAGATGGGCTGGGCACTTAAACAAACTTGGGGATGACAGATTGCCAAAACAGATTTTGTACTCTCAACTGAGAGAGGGGTCATGTGGAATCGGAAGTCCAAAGCTCAGGTTCAAAGACGACATCAAAAGAAATCTGAAGGACTTTAACATCCCCATAGGCAGTTGGCAAGACGCAATAAATTGTAGGAAAAGGATTCGCGGGATGTCATCATCGGATATGATGGACAGCAAGTAATAATAATAATCATTGGCTTAAGCATGTGGGATTATCTGCCCTTTCCGGCAGGATTGATTTTCCAAACAATTTCTAAAAGGCGATATAGCAAAAAAAAAAAAAAAAAAAAAAAAAGCATGAACATAGTTCTCTTCCTTTCAACATGCAGTAACAAAACATCAGTTTCATCACTCTTTGGACTCTCTATTCCACGGACCGGCCCTTTATGTTAAAGAATATATAGGCAAAAGCCGAACAAAGCCGAAATACTTTGCCCAGATATCTTTTATGAATTACAGACGTCTATAAATAAATGACCACTACAAAGATAAAAAAGGAGCATTATCAAGTTGATAAATAGACCACTCTTCATTTTTATTGTACACACATATTTTTCCTCTTTTAATTATTCCTTGTAACTAGAATTGTTGCCTTCCCTGATAAATCAATTGAAGCAAAGATGTAAAAAAAAAAAGCAGCGAAATATTTTCAAAATATTTCACGGCATTTGACATTGTATTTGCCACGAGTCAGGCCCACCTCTTCAGAAAAAGTACATTTATAGGATTTTTTAAAAGAAAATGTCAGAAATTATTTTTATAAAGATTACACTGGGGAATAATTTTGGACATAATTTCTGTTGAGTTTGATTTTTCATTTGATTTAGACTAATATTGGTATGCTGATTTCAAAACTGCAATCAGTTTTTTTCTATCACATCAAGTTTTTTTCTCTACAGCTTATTCCCAAAATAAATACAATTGTATTGTTTGTCTGTAAGTAATAGAACTGGTCAACTGATTGCGTTGGTTGTTTTATTGAAAATGAAGAGAATTATTCAGATCTGGTGACTGGGTTGATTCTCAGTCAAAGAACAAACATCAGTGCATTTGTGAAGCTAGTCTATTTGCATATTTTGTATTAAAATGTGTCAATCAAAACAAGCCTTTGTCCCCTTACAAGATGTGAAAGCAGTGCGTTGAGAATTTACGAATGTGGATCAAGGGAACATGTGATAAGTTAGCATTTGGTATACCTATGATTTGGTGAGAGACAAAATATTGCACAGACTGTGACTTTGTATAATGAAAACTTCACCATATAACAAGGAAATCAAATGCAAAATTGAGTATCCTAATCTACCATCAGCTATACGTCCAGTGCCTCATTCAGCTGAAATCCCAGTGTGGGGCAGTAGAACTTGAGAGAAGCATCGGGTGGAGAGGAATTGGCCTCCAAGATCTGATCTCAAACCTGCTAATCCCAACATTCTACATTTGTTGACATAAAGAAAATTATTTTTGCACCTTGCACATGAAACTAGGTCTCTTGGAGCAATTCATTAAAGCATTGCCAATTGAAGGCAAGTATTTCAAGTACCATATTTCCTGTCCTGTTAATTGAAAAAATCAAGGCCGGTGTGTTTGGTGGTCTACAGATTGTGGAAGTTATCTAAGATGAACATTTCATCGGGATAATGTCAGAACTCGAAAAAAATGCTTAGTTCTTGACAAATTATTTACCTTGTCAAGAAATTCCTTGGAAATGCATGAGCAATGAATTACACTGAGATTGAATAGTCACAAAATTCTTGATTGCAACATGAGCGTCAAGTTCCATTTTCTACATAGCCATCTTGCTAACCTCCTGAGAAACCTTGATGTGGTCAGCTATGAGCAAAAGATCTTTAACTGTTTTAAAATCCACAAATGCATTCAAAGATCAGATGCTACTTACCTATTTCTTTAATATTACAATAATATATGCAAATATATGCAAAAATATACAAATAAAACTCCATACACAAATATTGGAGTGAGAAAATCAGATAATCTTAAAGGTCTGTTCGGTTTATCAAGTAAATTTAAGACAATTTCTATTGATTTTATGGCACATAACTAGTTTTGCTCTATTATCTTCTGGCATCTTTTAGGAAACTTTAAAAAGCAACGTTTAAACAGATTCCTACACATTCGCCAGCTCTGTGCAGATTCTGAGTACCGTATAGATGACTTACCAAGAGTGATTGCCGATTGGGATGGATTGAGAGAGATTCAAAGGAATCTGTCAGGTTTTGATGATAATTATATCCTCTTAAAACGTTTTTCAAAATCTCTCTCAACAAAGTGCATTTTGTAATCTTTCAGGGAAATCGGCATACACCTTTAACTTCTTTCAAAAGTTTTCATTGTATTTTAATGGAAAAATGACCAACAGAACTTGATAAAGAAAAAGTAAGAACATTTATTCTACTAGCAATTCAAACTGTGGTAGATACTCGCTCTGGTTATTGGTGTCGTAGTAGTTTTTTGCACTGACACGTTGTGTATTGCTTCATGTAATTTGAAAGCCGCACAGATGAACGTGCAACATAGTATACTTTGGGAACATGCTTTATGATAATGTATCATTTTGATTTTTTTTTACTGTTGTCCTTATCTTTATTGTGGTATTTGAAAACACAATATTTCGACCGTTCTACCCTTCGGCTTTCTTCAGGTGTTCTTTGTCTATCTGGGCATTGCAATGATTCAACTTGGGAAATCAAATAATGTTGTCTTTGTGTGTTTATATACCATAATAAAGATGAGGACAACAGGCCAAAAAGTCGAAAATGATATATATCAAGCCTCATCTCAATAATTCAAACAAATATTATGCTTTACGAGTTCGAAATGGACCATAACAACACGGAATCAACCAAAAACATTTGTTGTGTGAAAGGTGAAGGCGCAGTTGATTAACCAGTACAGTAACCATAATGTTCAAAAAATGTTGTCCAGGATTTCAAGAACATCGACGATCAGGCAAGGTAAAGTAAGTTTAAAACTAATTTCCGAGACTGAGTTTCAAACTATAGAGGCAAATCCGGCGAATAGCACCCGAAGAGTATCAGGCGAGTCGGAGTTTTACATATAAGCATGGTTCAGCACCTTTATAATCTCGTAAAAAGCAGGCGTAATTTCCGAATTGTGCCTCATGTTATCAAAATATTGCTAAACTCAGCCCCATCTTTGTATTTTCTAGATTTCTTCAACTTTCTGCTGAGGATTTCTTATAAATGTAATTTCGATAACCGAACGTTTTAGATTACCCATTTCTTTTGTCACCTAAATGAAAGATTCAACACCAGAAACAAAAATCATATTTAAATAATTTATTTAATATATACATATTCATTTTTATGGTACGATTTGTATTCGTTTGCATTTTTTAACGTTTTCAAAAGTTGTGCCTCTATTATACTTCTAGCTACTCTATGCTAAAAATAGATCAGTCCTTCTCGTTCCATCTTTCCTCATTCGTTGTTTCAATTTCTTTTCTTTTCTTTACTTTTGATAATCCTCTGGAACATTCTGTCAAAAGTTCTTCCAGAATATTCCTCCCTGGTCAAGTACTCAATATTATGTCCTTAATTTTGAGAAGTTCCGACTTGCGTCGGATTTGCATTATGTTTTGCATTGATTTCATTTGTTTAATCATTTTTATCTGTTTGTTTTTTTTTCCCTAATTTTCACTCTTTTTTCTATTTCCATTTATTTTCATTCCACTTTGTCAGTCAACATACGTTCGTAAAATGATCCATATCTATGCAACGACTTTTGAACCCTTTTCTTTAAAATCATTCTTTTTTTTATATATAAAAGGCCGATGAGAACGACCGTTAAGTTTGATATCAAGTTACCATAA
Organism: Doryteuthis pealeii; assembly: GCA_023376005.1. Classification (NCBI taxonomy): domain Eukaryota; kingdom Metazoa; phylum Mollusca; class Cephalopoda; order Myopsida; family Loliginidae; genus Doryteuthis; species Doryteuthis pealeii. The sequence goes on from CM042141.1 coordinate 21,942,235, forward strand.
TTATTCGTGTATAATACGCTCGTTTTTTTCTCCAGATTTTTAAGCCTAAAAGCCCAGCAGTGCGTATCATACACGAGATCTAAATATTACCTTTTTGGAGGCCCCGTGCGTCTTCATATTCATTGCGGCATGACCGAAAGTAAGTCATATCTATGGTCCAAACTAACACTTCTGTGTTGTACCTCTACAGAGAAATAACCACTGGAATGCCTGTTTGTTTATAATTTGTTTCTTCTATTGTGAACTTATTTTCATCGAAAGTTTATTACATTTTCGTGTGAACATGTTCTTGTCTTTGCCCTAAATACTGCGTAAATTTTATTTTAAAACTCTATGAACATTAATTGATTTTAAAACTCTATGAATATTAATTCATATGAATATTTTTAGTCTATATAAACTGGATAAAGAGTTGAACAAATGTTAAATTTAGTATACATTTCGCTGCGAATAATTCCAAAAAGTCAATGCTTATTATACATGAAAGATTTTTTCAAGAATTTCGAAAGTAAGGTGTGCGTATTATACACGAATGCCTGTTGTACACGACTAATTACGGTACTTTCAATTCATAGAATTCATACTATTATTAGAAAAAACTGAATGGCAATAATAATTGGACATTGGGAAAAAAAACTTTGCTAAAAAATCGACCTAAGAGAATAGAACTCTTTTCAAAACTATTTACTTTGGAAGACTTTATCTTAGGTCGGAATTTTTACCATTTTGTTTGCTTAGCTTTAAAATTTACCTTTAAGGTATATGTATGATGAGTATTCAACAGTATATTTTGCATTTTAACATGTTGCCCTGTCATCTTCATTCAGAGCTAAATAAATAAATAGATAAATAAATAGATAAAAATGTGGGAGAAGAAAAGAGAGAAAATCAAAATAATTGAAATAAATCTACACTTGGAATTAACTCCACAAGCCAAACATTCTAGTATACAGAAATCGTGTCGTTTTTGGTGTGAGGGCAAATGGAGAGCATCACACTGTTATTATTAAGTTGCAAATTGAGTGAAAATTGCTTTATTTCCTAAGAGCATCTTAACGGCATTGTGCTAACAATGATATCTTTCTTGTCATTACACACACACACACACACACACACATACACACACACACATACACAAATCAGATCATTATAATATAGATATCATGGATGAATTAAAAGTAGACGTTTCTGAATATTATCAACTTTCACACAAATCATATTCTCTAGAATACCAACACCAACTGCTTTCCTAGCAAGTTGGTTATCAATTTAAATCTTTATTATTGCTTATTGTAAAGCTTTATTGGCGTGTGATAATCTTATCAAAAGTTTTTTTTACTGTAAAATATAGTTTATAAACATGCACACTTTTGTAAACTTCTGTAAACCTTACAATGGGCTGCAGGTTACATCGATGTACACAAACTATGGTAATTTTGATTTTGATTTCATCCAATATAAACAACTAATTATTTTAAGAAGGTACAGATTCTGACAAAATGGTTTGATCTGGTACGCTATTCACATTATAGGTTGATATGTTATGATAGTATAGATTTCCTCGGTCTTATGCAGTCAAATTTATTCGATTTACTTTGTTAAGCATTGCAATCACACACACACACACACACACACACACACACACACACACACACACACATATATATATATATATATATATATATATATATATTATATATATATATATATATATATATATATAGTAAATATTCGTTTTAACAGCACTCTTTCCATCGGTACTATTTATGGAAACGGGCGTTCTACGGGTGTGCTTGTTTTTAAGACTAGAGAATATCTTGTATCAGTTAATTCTATACATTTGAATGACAACAATCTGTCTTGGTGAGTTGAAAAAGGGTTTGATTCAAATTTCCAAAAATTTTACCGACTATGACAGACCTGAAAAAGGTCAGAGAATAAAACGATCGAAAAATTTTGGCTATAATAAGAATGAAGATAAGAACACTCGTCCGAATACATCAGAATATGTTAATTCTAATTGTTCATCTTGGAAATTCAGACTAAAATTACAGTGAAAATCTTTGCCTTTTTAAGTTGTTCAAAAAATGACTTGTTACAACCTACAAACAATAACATTTTATAAAAGATTGATAATAGTTTCCAGGACTTTTTCTCATAGAACAGCAAGAATTTTTATAATATATTAATCTCATTGTAGGAGATATATTTTCAACAAGATGTTTCACTCAAATCATATACATGAGAATTAAGGGTAATTCTTAGCCCTTCATTTCCGACTCATAAGAGGAATTAACTTTAATTCTTTATCGTATCCAATTAGAATCGTGAATATTCTTCAACAATATACGTCAATCATCTCAGTTCGACTCAAAAGATACGTAGATGGCAACAGGATTTCGGGTCGACACTTCTTCAAAAAATATAGAGTGTTTCAAAGAAAATTTAACATTTCTATGAGAGATCCTTTATGATTTTAGTCCCCACCTGTTTACCATTCCTGTCAACATATTATTGAAATCTTCCCCAGTTTGTCTCCGTAAATATCAGTACTACTTTTCTAATAAAGATATTCCCATAGAAATATTAACATTTTTTCTATCCCTTGTGGGAGATTTCAAAGATGTGTGGACTGGGATGATGAACATGTGGAGAGTGCTTGAAATTATATCATAGATGTAGCCCAATAAGGGTGCTAACATTTTTAAAATTACCCTGTATTTTGTCTTTGTTTTGGAAAGGTTAAATCAATTGACTTAATCATTGTAAAAAATAGCATAATTTTATCTCATGAATTAGAAATGGAGGTTACATCTGGCTAAAAGAATAAACTTAAGAATAAGACGGAAATAAGAATCGGGGAAAGCAGCGTGATGCAATGTAGGAAGTAAGGAAATGCCTTTCAAAAGGAAAAAGCAAAAAGATGTTTTTACCTTTTTAGAAAATGTCTAAGATTATATTTTTCTCTCTTTAAAAAAAACTATTTAAGGAAATGATATCAAAACATTCAGTTAAATTTAGTTATCATTTGATAATGGAGTATGGGCGTTTTACACAAAATCTCCAAGTAGGTAACTCCTATTCAAAAAGTTGTATTTTAATATTTACTTAAATGATTCTCTCTGCTTTCTAACGTTGAAAAATGTTAGACGTTCAGTTTTAAACTGCTAGGTAAATACTATTTTTTCTTTGTATTCCAACTGATTTTTGGCAATTTTTAGTAGGACGGATAAGCAGTTGTTTTTAGCATTTTTCGCTATTCGATTAAATAGTTATTATTGATGCAAAATTGGTTCGATGAATGTTTAATTTTTGTTTATTTATTTCTATTTTATTTTATTTTTATTTTTTTACATTTACTATTTGTTTTTATTCTCAGCCATTTTTCTTCTTTGATTATTTTTATCAAAGAGATGGACTGTTTAATTGCTGTTGTTTTTATTTGTTTGTTTTTTTTTTTGTTGTTATTTTTTGGTTTCTTTTTACCCAATCGACTGAGGTTAAAAGCTTTGCTAAGAAATGGATCCATTCTTTAGGTGCATCTAGTACAGAAGTAAATATGCTGCTTCTTTATCTTTTCTAGTTTAAAAAAAAATCTTTTTTTAATTCTTAATGTGCAGATTTAGTAAAAATAGTTGATTAAAGGATTATTTGCTGAGTTTATTCCCTGAGTTA